>CM055127.1:43933638-44323172 GCA_029206835.1 Rana muscosa
TTCACCGCCTCACGCATCATCTCTCATTTTATATTTTACGTCACTACACCCCATCCTACCAAATATTTAAACTTCTCATTATGCTATATAACAATAATATACATGTATAAAGGGTGATCTGACCCTCAGTCTGTCACAACGCGTTTATAATAACCGATCATACCATATGTGACAGCAGGAAGGTAAAGTCACCTGGTTGCATCCAGGGGGGTAGATATATTTCGCCCAGATTCAGGCTTTACGCCGACTTATACAACTAGGTGGAGAGTTGTATAAGCCCAGCTGAGGCTAGTGGGCTCATGGATGACTCATACCTCTAGGGAGAGTGTGGGGCGTCGTGCAGACAGGGAGTTGATGAGACCAGCTGAAGCTTGTCAGCTCATTTAGGCCTCTATAAGAACTCCCAGCTTCATTAGATGTTAGCTCATGCCTGGACCCAGACCTGTGTGGACTGTCTAGGGAGAGTGAACCCCTGTGCGGTGAGACAAAGCCTGTGTGGCTATTTGCTTGGACATTTAAAACCAGGGACTTAGGGACTAGGACAGCACTAGGCTGATCCCAGTTGTTAGTTAGGAAACCTGTATGTTTAGTCAGAGGTCAAGTTGACCAGGATTTATTTTGTTTATGTTTCTTTTGCTTTGCTGTGTTTTGTCACTGTAAATAGAAAATAAACCGCACCTTTTTGATTTTGAAAACCACAACCTCCGTTTGCTGGGCCTGTTTTTGTGTGGGGAGCCCATCTCGGGGGTCACACACACCCACTGCCGAGCTAACCCCCTCACAGTTGGTGGAGAACCAGTGGCAGTTTTTTTTTAAGCCAGCATGGAGGAGATACTGAAGCAGCTGGCTCTAGCAAATGCCAATCAACAGCAGACAAATGCAGGTTTGCAAAAGAACTTCGCAGCCCAGCAGCAAGCTCATCAACAGAGCCTTGCAGCCCAGCAGCAGACAAACGCAACTTTGCAACAGAGTCTGGAGGCTCAGCAACAAGCCCAGCAGCAATCTGAGGCCCGCTTCATAGACCTGTTGCAGAAGCAAGAGCAGAGACTACAACAACAGATGGAAGCAGCAATGCAGCAACGTCCGCAGACCAGTGAGGAAAGCCGTCCCACTAATACCGCGTCCTTTGGGGTGAGTCGTTTATTGACAAAAATGACTGGAGAGGATGATCCAGAGGTATTTTTGACCACATTTGAAAGGACCGCTGAAAGAGAAAAGTGGCCTGAGGAGCAGTGGGCTGGACTGGTGGCTCCTCTGTTAACTGGTGAATCGCAGAAAGCTTACTATGACCTAGAGCCTAACCAAGCAAAAGACTATGTGATGCTAAAAGCTGAAATATTGGCAAGGCTGGGTGTCACCCAGGCTGTCCGGGCTCAGCGTGTGCATAACTGGACTTTCCAGCTTGGAAAACCCCCCAGGTCTCAAATGTATGATCTCATTCACCTGAGCAGAAAGTGGCTACAGCCAGAGACTTTGTCCGCACCAAAGATTGTGGAACGTGTTGTAATGGATCGGTTTTTGAGAGCTCTTCCTACTGCCATCCAAAAGTGGGTAAGCCATGGAGACCCAGAGACGGCCGATGGTCTTGTGGATCGTGTGGAGAAATACTTGGCTACAGAGAACCTGACGGCCTCTTCCAGAGACACTCGGACTTTCCACCCTAAGACCAGACCATCCCCAGGGGCGGATAAGAGGATTCCAAGGGGTGAGGGTGGAGAGAGTGAGAGGGTGGGAGCTCTACCCCAAGTTTGGCGAGAACAGCCTGGGAAATCAGCGGCTCAAGAGGCCGCAAGAAGGATCGTTTGCTACCGCTGCCGGCAAGCGGGACATATTGCAGCCAATTGCCCGGTTGTGGAGGAACCCATGCAGTGTGACTTTCTGACGGGCAGACGTCAGTCGCTGTGTGCGACAGTCGCATGCACTGCCATTCGAGGAACTGAGAAACATTTATGCAAAATGTGTGTTAATGGTAGAAATGTTGTGGTATTGCTGGATTCAGGTAGCCTTGTGACCCTGATAAAGGCTGAGTTAGTTAAAACAGAGGTCTCTGGGAATAGCAAGGTAGCTGTTATTTGTGTGCATGGGGACACCCGAGAGTATCCAGTGACTACAGTGTGTTTCGAGACCCCCAAAGGTACCCTCTCTCATCCAGTGGGCTTAGTATCTCAGTTACCGCATGACGCCATTGTGGGAAGGGATTTTCCGAAGTTCTGGGAACTGTGGGATGATCCTGAGCCCCCCACTGGTGCCCCTATGTACCAGGAATGTGATAGCCAGAACTCCCCTGAGAGTGGTGAGGACTCTCCGGAATTTCCCTTATCAGTATTGGCAGGGGAGACTCAAGAAACTGGAGAGGAGCCCACCTCCTCAGACGAAAACCTACCGTCTGTGGAGTTTTCTGATCTTGAGGTTCACAGGGAAAACTTTGCCACAGAACAGTTGAAAGACCCCGCCCTAATAAAGGCACGGGAAAACGTAGTGAAAATAGATGGCGAGTTAGTGAACCCAGATAATACCTGCACTTACCCATACTTCAGCGTAGAGAAGGACCTACTGTATCGGGTGGCAAAAAGGGCAGAAGAAACCGTTGAGCAGCTTGTGGTGCCCAAACCTTACAGGAAGTTGGTGTTGGAGTTGGCCCATGGGCACATTCTTGGAGGTCATCTGGGGACAGAGAAAACCCGAGAGAGGGTATTACAGAGATTCTATTGGCCGGGGGTGATGAAGGACATAGAAAATTATTGTTCCTCCTGCCCTGTGTGTCAGAGGTCGGCCCCGATGCCACATTTCCATAGCCCGCTGGTCCCTCTACCCATCATTGAGGTCCCGTTAGAGAGGATCGCCATGGATTTGGTAGGTCCTATAATCAAGTCCGCTAGGGGGCACCAGTACATATTAGTTATAATGGACTATGCCACCCGTTATCCAGAAGCGATCCCTCTCCGAAATACCTCGGCCAAAACCATAGCCAAAGAGCTATCTCTTGTGTTTAGCCGGGTGGGTATTTGTAAAGAACTGCTTACGGACCAAGGTACACCCTTTATGTCCCGGGTTATGAAGGAGCTGTGTAAATTGTTCAAAGTGACGCAATTACGTACATCTGTGTATCACCCCCAAACCGATGGGCTGGTTGAAAGGTTCAACAAAACCCTAAAACAAATGTTGAAGAAAGTGGTGGATAGAGATGGAAAGGATTGGGACTGTCTACTTCCTTATCTGATGTTTGCTATTAGGGAGGTGCCCCAATCCTCTACGGGATTCTCCCCCTTTGAGTTACTGTATGGGAGACACCCAAGAGGGCTGTTGGATATTGCCAAGAAAACTTGGGAAAGTGAGAGTTCTCCCCACAGGAGTGTGATTGAGCATGTCGCCCTGATGCAAGACCGAATTGCACAGGTAATGCCCATCGTGAAGGAACATTTGGCCCAAGCGCAGTTAGCACAGCAGAGAGTGTACAACCGTGGAGCCAAGACCCGTACCTTTTCCCCGGGGGATAGGATACTGGTACTTGTCCCTACGGTTGAAAGTAAATTCCTTGCCAAATGGCAAGGCCCCTACGAGATAATGGAAAAAGTGAGCGAAGTGAATTACAAGGTCAGACAACCAGGAAGGCGAAAGCCCGAACAGATCTATCACGTTAATCTGTTGAAAGCCTGGAGGGATAGAGAGTCCCTAGTCGCAGACACTTGGTCACCAGCTCAAACTGGTTGCGTGATTCCTGAGGTTGGAATAGCAGCCACCTTGTCACAACCCCAACAACAGGAGGTTAAGGAGTTTGTGCTTCGCAACAAGGAGGTATTCTCTGAGCTGCCGGGACAAACATCTGGGGTAGAGCATGACATCATTACCCCGCCCGGTGAAAGGGTGAAGTTAAAACCCTATCGGATCCCAGAGGCCCGACGGGAGGCAATACGGGAGGAAGTACAGAAAATGCTGAACTTAGGGGTGATAGAGGAGTCCCAAAGTGATTGGTCTAGTCCCATTGTGTTGGTGCCTAAACCGGATGGGAGCTGGCGATTTTGTAACGATTTTCGTCAGTTGAACAAAGTTACAAAATTTGACACCTACCCCATGCCACGTATAGATGAGTTGATCGACCGGCTGGGAACAGCCCGATACATGACGACTCTTGACCTCACAAAAGGGTATTGGCAAATCCCCCTGGCCAAGTCGGCCAAAGAGAAAACCGCATTTGTAACCCCAGACGGGGCGTTCCAATATAAAAGAATGCCGTTCGGGTTACAGAATGCGCCGGCCACATTCCAGCGGAAAATGGACCAGATGCTGAGGCCCCATCGGAAGTATGCTGCGGCTTACCTGGATGACATAATTGTCCATAGCACAGATTGGGCCTCACATCTGCCAAAAGTGCAAGCAGTCCTGGACTCTGTTCGGGAAGCGGGGTTTACGGCTAACCCCAAGAAGTGTACCATTGGGCAGGAGGAGGCCAAATATCTTGGGTACACCATTGGGAGGGGAGTAATAAAACCCCAACTCAACAAAGTCGAGGCCATCCAGAGTTGGCCACGTCCCAACAGCAAGAAGCAGGTACGAGCCTTTCTGGGAATCGCTGGGTATTATCGGCGATTCATTCCCCACTTTGCTTCTAAGGCTGTGCCCCTAACCAACCTGACGAAGGGGAAAGGGTCGGTCATGATTAAATGGACCCCCGAGGCTGAGGCAGCATTCCAATTCTTGAAACAAGCCTTATGTAGCCAGCCAGTGTTGTACTCACCCGACTTCTCTAAAGACTTTGTCGTACAAAGTGATGCGTCAGATGTGGGGTTAGGAGCAGTATTGTCCCAGGTCTGGAACGGGGAAGAGCACCCAGTCATTTACCTCAGCAGGAAGTTGAAGTCCCATGAGGTAAATTACGCCACCGTTGAAAAGGAGTGTTTAGCGGTGAAGTGGGCTCTAGATTCCCTTCGGTACTACCTGCTAGGTAGGCACTTTGACATGGTTACGGATCACGCTCCGTTAAAGTGGATGGCTCAAAACAAGGAAACAAATAGAAGAGTGAATAGGTGGTTCCTGGCCCTCCAGGAATTCAACTTCACAGTAAAGCATCGCCCTGGCGTTCAAATGGGGAATGTGGATGCTTTGTCTCGAGTACATGAATGCCTGATTGCTGGTGTTCCAACCCCGAGGTTAAAACAAGAGGGGGGGGGTATGTGACAGCAGGAAGGTAAAGTCACCTGGTTGCATCCAGGGGGGTAGATATATTTCGCCCAGATTCAGGCTTTACGCCGACTTATACAACTAGGTGGAGAGTTGTATAAGCCCAGCTGAGGCTAGTGGGCTCATGGATGACTCATACCTCTAGGGAGAGTGTGGGGCGTCGTGCAGACAGGGAGTTGATGAGACCAGCTGAAGCTTGTCAGCTCATTTAGGCCTCTATAAGAACTCCCAGCTTCATTAGATGTTAGCTCATGCCTGGACCCAGACCTGTGTGGACTGTCTAGGGAGAGTGAACCCCTGTGCGGTGAGACAAAGCCTGTGTGGCTATTTGCTTGGACATTTAAAACCAGGGACTTAGGGACTAGGACAGCACTAGGCTGATCCCAGTTGTTAGTTAGGAAACCTGTATGTTTAGTCAGAGGTCAAGTTGACCAGGATTTATTTTGTTTATGTTTCTTTTGCTTTGCTGTGTTTTGTCACTGTAAATAGAAAATAAACCGCACCTTTTTGATTTTGAAAACCACAACCTCCGTTTGCTGGGCCTGTTTTTGTGTGGGGAGCCCATCTCGGGGGTCACACACACCCACTGCCGAGCTAACCCCCTCACAGTTGGTGGAGAACCAGTGGCAGTTTTTTTTTTTAAGCCAGCATGGAGGAGATACTGAAGCAGCTGGCTCTAGCAAATGCCAATCAACAGCAGACAAATGCAGGTTTGCAAAAGAACTTCGCAGCCCAGCAGCAAGCTCATCAACAGAGCCTTGCAGCCCAGCAGCAGACAAACGCAACTTTGCAACAGAGTCTGGAGGCTCAGCAACAAGCCCAGCAGCAATCTGAGGCCCGCTTCATAGACCTGTTGCAGAAGCAAGAGCAGAGACTACAACAACAGATGGAAGCAGCAATGCAGCAACGTCCGCAGACCAGTGAGGAAAGCCGTCCCACTAATACCGCGTCCTTTGGGGTGAGTCGTTTATTGACAAAAATGACTGGAGAGGATGATCCAGAGGTATTTTTGACCACATTTGAAAGGACCGCTGAAAGAGAAAAGTGGCCTGAGGAGCAGTGGGCTGGACTGGTGGCTCCTCTGTTAACTGGTGAATCGCAGAAAGCTTACTATGACCTAGAGCCTAACCAAGCAAAAGACTATGTGATGCTAAAAGCTGAAATATTGGCAAGGCTGGGTGTCACCCAGGCTGTCCGGGCTCAGCGTGTGCATAACTGGACTTTCCAGCTTGGAAAACCCCCCAGGTCTCAAATGTATGATCTCATTCACCTGAGCAGAAAGTGGCTACAGCCAGAGACTTTGTCCGCACCAAAGATTGTGGAACGTGTTGTAATGGATCGGTTTTTGAGAGCTCTTCCTACTGCCATCCAAAAGTGGGTAAGCCATGGAGACCCAGAGACGGCCGATGGTCTTGTGGATCGTGTGGAGAAATACTTGGCTACAGAGAACCTGACGGCCTCTTCCAGAGACACTCGGACTTTCCACCCTAAGACCAGACCATCCCCAGGGGCGGATAAGAGGATTCCAAGGGGTGAGGGTGGAGAGAGTGAGAGGGTGGGAGCTCTACCCCAAGTTTGGCGAGAACAGCCTGGGAAATCAGCGGCTCAAGAGGCCGCAAGAAGGATCGTTTGCTACCGCTGCCGGCAAGCGGGACATATTGCAGCCAATTGCCCGGTTGTGGAGGAACCCATGCAGTGTGACTTTCTGACGGGCAGACGTCAGTCGCTGTGTGCGACAGTCGCATGCACTGCCATTCGAGGAACTGAGAAACATTTATGCAAAATGTGTGTTAATGGTAGAAATGTTGTGGTATTGCTGGATTCAGGTAGCCTTGTGACCCTGATAAAGGCTGAGTTAGTTAAAACAGAGGTCTCTGGGAATAGCAAGGTAGCTGTTATTTGTGTGCATGGGGACACCCGAGAGTATCCAGTGACTACAGTGTGCTTCGAGACCCCCAAAGGTACCCTCTCTCATCCAGTGGGCTTAGTATCTCAGTTACCGCATGACGCCATTGTGGGAAGGGATTTTCCGAAGTTCTGGGAACTGTGGGATGATCCTGAGCCCCCCACTGGTGCCCCTATGTACCAGGAATGTGATAGCCAGAACTCCCCTGAGAGTGGTGAGGACTCTCCGGAATTTCCCTTATCAGTATTGGCAGGGGAGACTCAAGAAACTGGAGAGGAGCCCACCTCCTCAGACGAAAACCTACCGTCTGTGGAGTTTTCTGATCTTGAGGTTCACAGGGAAAACTTTGCCACAGAACAGTTGAAAGACCCCGCCCTAATAAAGGCACGGGAAAACGTAGTGAAAATAGATGGCGAGTTAGTGAACCCAGATAATACCTGCACTTACCCATACTTCAGCGTAGAGAAGGACCTACTGTATCGGGTGGCAAAAAGGGCAGAAGAAACCGTTGAGCAGCTTGTGGTGCCCAAACCTTACAGGAAGTTGGTGTTGGAGTTGGCCCATGGGCACATTCTTGGAGGTCATCTGGGGACAGAGAAAACCCGAGAGAGGGTATTACAGAGATTCTATTGGCCGGGGGTGATGAAGGACATAGAAAATTATTGTTCCTCCTGCCCTGTGTGTCAGAGGTCGGCCCCGATGCCACATTTCCATAGCCCGCTGGTCCCTCTACCCATCATTGAGGTCCCGTTAGAGAGGATCGCCATGGATTTGGTAGGTCCTATAATCAAGTCCGCTAGGGGGCACCAGTACATATTAGTTATAATGGACTATGCCACCCGTTATCCAGAAGCGATCCCTCTCCGAAATACCTCGGCCAAAACCATAGCCAAAGAGCTATCTCTTGTGTTTAGCCGGGTGGGTATTTGTAAAGAACTGCTTACGGACCAAGGTACACCCTTTATGTCCCGGGTTATGAAGGAGCTGTGTAAATTGTTCAAAGTGACGCAATTACGTACATCTGTGTATCACCCCCAAACCGATGGGCTGGTTGAAAGGTTCAACAAAACCCTAAAACAAATGTTGAAGAAAGTGGTGGATAGAGATGGAAAGGATTGGGACTGTCTACTTCCTTATCTGATGTTTGCTATTAGGGAGGTGCCCCAATCCTCTACGGGATTCTCCCCCTTTGAGTTACTGTATGGGAGACACCCAAGAGGGCTGTTGGATATTGCCAAGGAAACTTGGGAAAGTGAGAGTTCTCCCCACAGGAGTGTGATTGAGCATGTCGCCCTGATGCAAGACCGAATTGCACAGGTAATGCCCATCGTGAAGGAACATTTGGCCCAAGCGCAGTTAGCACAGCAGAGAGTGTACAACCGTGGAGCCAAGACCCGTACCTTTTCCCCGGGGGATAGGATACTGGTACTTGTCCCTACGGTTGAAAGTAAATTCCTTGCCAAATGGCAAGGCCCCTACGAGATAATGGAAAAAGTGAGCGAAGTGAATTACAAGGTCAGACAACCAGGAAGGCGAAAGCCCGAACAGATCTATCACGTTAATCTGTTGAAAGCCTGGAGGGATAGAGAGTCCCTAGTCGCAGACACTTGGTCACCAGCTCAAACTGGTTGCGTGATTCCTGAGGTTGGAATAGCAGCCACCTTGTCACAACCCCAACAACAGGAGGTTAAGGAGTTTGTGCTTCGCAACAAGGAGGTATTCTCTGAGCTGCCGGGACAAACATCTGGGGTAGAGCATGACATCATTACCCCGCCCGGTGAAAGGGTGAAGTTAAAACCCTATCGGATCCCAGAGGCCCGACGGGAGGCAATACGGGAGGAAGTACAGAAAATGCTGAACTTAGGGGTGATAGAGGAGTCCCAAAGTGATTGGTCTAGTCCCATTGTGTTGGTGCCTAAACCGGATGGGAGCTGGCAATTTTGTAACGATTTTCGTCAGTTGAACAAAGTTACAAAATTTGACACCTACCCCATGCCACGTATAGATGAGTTGATCGACCGGCTGGGAACAGCCCGATACATGACGACTCTTGACCTCACAAAAGGGTATTGGCAAATCCCCCTGGCCAAGTCGGCCAAAGAGAAAACCGCATTTGTAACCCCAGACGGGGCGTTCCAATATAAAAGAATGCCGTTCGGGTTACAGAATGCGCCGGCCACATTCCAGCGGAAAATGGACCAGATGCTGAGGCCCCATCGGAAGTATGCTGCGGCTTACCTGGATGACATAATTGTCCATAGCACAGATTGGGCCTCACATCTGCCAAAAGTGCAAGCAGTCCTGGACTCTGTTCGGGAAGCGGGGTTTACGGCTAACCCCAAGAAGTGTACCATTGGGCAGGAGGAGGCCAAATATCTTGGGTACACCATTGGGAGGGGAGTAATAAAACCCCAACTCAACAAAGTCGAGGCCATCCAGAGTTGGCCACGTCCCAACAGCAAGAAGCAGGTACGAGCCTTTCTGGGAATCGCTGGGTATTATCGGCGATTCATTCCCCACTTTGCTTCTAAGGCTGTGCCCCTAACCAACCTGACGAAGGGGAAAGGGTCGGTCATGATTAAATGGACCCCCGAGGCTGAGGCAGCATTCCAATTCTTGAAACAAGCCTTATGTAGCCAGCCAGTGTTGTACTCACCCGACTTCTCTAAAGACTTTGTCGTACAAAGTGATGCGTCAGATGTGGGGTTAGGAGCAGTATTGTCCCAGGTCTGGAACGGGGAAGAGCACCCAGTCATTTACCTCAGCAGGAAGTTGAAGTCCCATGAGGTAAATTACGCCACCGTTGAAAAGGAGTGTTTAGCGGTGAAGTGGGCTCTAGATTCCCTTCGGTACTACCTGCTAGGTAGGCACTTTGACATGGTTACGGATCACGCTCCGTTAAAGTGGATGGCTCAAAACAAGGAAACAAATAGAAGAGTGAATAGGTGGTTCCTGGCCCTCCAGGAATTCAACTTCACAGTAAAGCATCGCCCTGGCGTTCAAATGGGGAATGTGGATGCTTTGTCTCGAGTACATGAATGCCTGATTGCTGGTGTTCCAACCCCGAGGTTAAAACAAGAGGGGGGGGGGGGTATGTGACAGCAGGAAGGTAAAGTCACCTGGTTGCATCCAGGGGGGTAGATATATTTCGCCCAGATTCAGGCTTTACGCCGACTTATACAACTAGGTGGAGAGTTGTATAAGCCCAGCTGAGGCTAGTGGGCTCATGGATGACTCATACCTCTAGGGAGAGTGTGGGGCGTCGTGCAGACAGGGAGTTGATGAGACCAGCTGAAGCTTGTCAGCTCATTTAGGCCTCTATAAGAACTCCCAGCTTCATTAGATGTTAGCTCATGCCTGGACCCAGACCTGTGTGGACTGTCTAGGGAGAGTGAACCCCTGTGCGGTGAGACAAAGCCTGTGTGGCTATTTGCTTGGACATTTAAAACCAGGGACTTAGGGACTAGGACAGCACTAGGCTGATCCCAGTTGTTAGTTAGGAAACCTGTATGTTTAGTCAGAGGTCAAGTTGACCAGGATTTATTTTGTTTATGTTTCTTTTGCTTTGCTGTGTTTTGTCACTGTAAATAGAAAATAAACCGCACCTTTTTGATTTTGAAAACCACAACCTCCGTTTGCTGGGCCTGTTTTTGTGTGGGGAGCCCATCTCGGGGGTCACACACACCCACTGCCGAGCTAACCCCCTCACAGTTGGTGGAGAACCAGTGGCAGTTTTTTTTTTTAAGCCAGCATGGAGGAGATACTGAAGCAGCTGGCTCTAGCAAATGCCAATCAACAGCAGACAAATGCAGGTTTGCAAAAGAACTTCGCAGCCCAGCAGCAAGCTCATCAACAGAGCCTTGCAGCCCAGCAGCAGACAAACGCAACTTTGCAACAGAGTCTGGAGGCTCAGCAACAAGCCCAGCAGCAATCTGAGGCCCGCTTCATAGACCTGTTGCAGAAGCAAGAGCAGAGACTACAACAACAGATGGAAGCAGCAATGCAGCAACGTCCGCAGACCAGTGAGGAAAGCCGTCCCACTAATACCGCGTCCTTTGGGGTGAGTCGTTTATTGACAAAAATGACTGGAGAGGATGATCCAGAGGTATTTTTGACCACATTTGAAAGGACCGCTGAAAGAGAAAAGTGGCCTGAGGAGCAGTGGGCTGGACTGGTGGCTCCTCTGTTAACTGGTGAATCGCAGAAAGCTTACTATGACCTAGAGCCTAACCAAGCAAAAGACTATGTGATGCTAAAAGCTGAAATATTGGCAAGGCTGGGTGTCACCCAGGCTGTCCGGGCTCAGCGTGTGCATAACTGGACTTTCCAGCTTGGAAAACCCCCCAGGTCTCAAATGTATGATCTCATTCACCTGAGCAGAAAGTGGCTACAGCCAGAGACTTTGTCCGCACCAAAGATTGTGGAACGTGTTGTAATGGATCGGTTTTTGAGAGCTCTTCCTACTGCCATCCAAAAGTGGGTAAGCCATGGAGACCCAGAGACGGCCGATGGTCTTGTGGATCGTGTGGAGAAATACTTGGCTACAGAGAACCTGACGGCCTCTTCCAGAGACACTCGGACTTTCCACCCTAAGACCAGACCATCCCCAGGGGCGGATAAGAGGATTCCAAGGGGTGAGGGTGGAGAGAGTGAGAGGGTGGGAGCTCTACCCCAAGTTTGGCGAGAACAGCCTGGGAAATCAGCGGCTCAAGAGGCCGCAAGAAGGATCGTTTGCTACCGCTGCCGGCAAGCGGGACATATTGCAGCCAATTGCCCGGTTGTGGAGGAACCCATGCAGTGTGACTTTCTGACGGGCAGACGTCAGTCGCTGTGTGCGACAGTCGCATGCACTGCCATTCGAGGAACTGAGAAACATTTATGCAAAATGTGTGTTAATGGTAGAAATGTTGTGGTATTGCTGGATTCAGGTAGCCTTGTGACCCTGATAAAGGCTGAGTTAGTTAAAACAGAGGTCTCTGGGAATAGCAAGGTAGCTGTTATTTGTGTGCATGGGGACACCCGAGAGTATCCAGTGACTACAGTGTGCTTCGAGACCCCCAAAGGTACCCTCTCTCATCCAGTGGGCTTAGTATCTCAGTTACCGCATGACGCCATTGTGGGAAGGGATTTTCCGAAGTTCTGGGAACTGTGGGATGATCCTGAGCCCCCCACTGGTGCCCCTATGTACCAGGAATGTGATAGACAGAACTCCCCTGAGAGTGGTGAGGACTCTCCGGAATTTCCCTTATCAGTATTGGCAGGGGAGACTCAAGAAACTGGAGAGGAGCCCACCTCCTCAGACGAAAACCTACCGTCTGTGGAGTTTTCTGATCTTGAGGTTCACAGGGAAAACTTTGCCACAGAACAGTTGAAAGACCCCGCCCTAATAAAGGCACGGGAAAACGTAGTGAAAATAGATGGCGAGTTAGTGAACCCAGATAATACCTGCACTTACCCATACTTCAGCGTAGAGAAGGACCTACTGTATCGGGTGGCAAAAAGGGCAGAAGAAACCGTTGAGCAGCTTGTGGTGCCCAAACCTTACAGGAAGTTGGTGTTGGAGTTGGCCCATGGGCACATTCTTGGAGGTCATCTGGGGACAGAGAAAACCCGAGAGAGGGTATTACAGAGATTCTATTGGCCGGGGGTGATGAAGGACATAGAAAATTATTGTTCCTCCTGCCCTGTGTGTCAGAGGTCGGCCCCGATGCCACATTTCCATAGCCCGCTGGTCCCTCTACCCATCATTGAGGTCCCGTTAGAGAGGATCGCCATGGATTTGGTAGGTCCTATAATCAAGTCCGCTAGGGGGCACCAGTACATATTAGTTATAATGGACTATGCCACCCGTTATCCAGAAGCGATCCCTCTCCGAAATACCTCGGCCAAAACCATAGCCAAAGAGCTATCTCTTGTGTTTAGCCGGGTGGGTATTTGTAAAGAACTGCTTACGGACCAAGGTACACCCTTTATGTCCCGGGTTATGAAGGAGCTGTGTAAATTGTTCAAAGTGACGCAATTACGTACATCTGTGTATCACCCCCAAACCGATGGGCTGGTTGAAAGGTTCAACAAAACCCTAAAACAAATGTTGAAGAAAGTGGTGGATAGAGATGGAAAGGATTGGGACTGTCTACTTCCTTATCTGATGTTTGCTATTAGGGAGGTGCCCCAATCCTCTACGGGATTCTCCCCCTTTGAGTTACTGTATGGGAGACACCCAAGAGGGCTGTTGGATATTGCCAAGGAAACTTGGGAAAGTGAGAGTTCTCCCCACAGGAGTGTGATTGAGCATGTCGCCCTGATGCAAGACCGAATTGCACAGGTAATGCCCATCGTGAAGGAACATTTGGCCCAAGCGCAGTTAGCACAGCAGAGAGTGTACAACCGTGGAGCCAAGACCCATACCTTTTCCCCGGGGGATAGGATACTGGTACTTGTCCCTACGGTTGAAAGTAAATTCCTTGCCAAATGGCAAGGCCCCTACGAGATAATGGAAAAAGTGAGCGAAGTGAATTACAAGGTCAGACAACCAGGAAGGCGAAAGCCCGAACAGATCTATCACGTTAATCTGTTGAAAGCCTGGAGGGATAGAGAGTCCCTAGTCGCAGACACTTGGTCACCAGCTCAAACTGGTTGCGTGATTCCTGAGGTTGGAATAGCAGCCACCTTGTCACAACCCCAACAACAGGAGGTTAAGGAGTTTGTGCTTCGCAACAAGGAGGTATTCTCTGAGCTGCCGGGACAAACATCTGGGGTAGAGCATGACATCATTACCCCGCCCGGTGAAAGGGTGAAGTTAAAACCCTATCGGATCCCAGAGGCCCGACGGGAGGCAATACGGGAGGAAGTACAGAAAATGCTGAACTTAGGGGTGATAGAGGAGTCCCAAAGTGATTGGTCTAGTCCCATTGTGTTGGTGCCTAAACCGGATGGGAGCTGGCGATTTTGTAACGATTTTCGTCAGTTGAACAAAGTTACAAAATTTGACACCTACCCCATGCCACGTATAGATGAGTTGATCGACCGGCTGGGAACAGCCCGATACATGACGACTCTTGACCTCACAAAAGGGTATTGGCAAATCCCCCTGGCCAAGTCGGCCAAAGAGAAAACCGCATTTGTAACCCCAGACGGGGCGTTCCAATATAAAAGAATGCCGTTCGGGTTACAGAATGCGCCGGCCACATTCCAGCGGAAAATGGACCAGATGCTGAGGCCCCATCGGAAGTATGCTGCGGCTTACCTGGATGACATAATTGTCCATAGCACAGATTGGGCCTCACATCTGCCAAAAGTGCAAGCAGTCCTGGACTCTGTTCGGGAAGCGGGGTTTACGGCTAACCCCAAGAAGTGTACCATTGGGCAGGAGGAGGCCAAATATCTTGGATACACCATTGGGAGGGGAGTAATAAAACCCCAACTCAACAAAGTCGAGGCCATCCAGAGTTGGCCACGTCCCAACAGCAAGAAGCAGGTACGAGCCTTTCTGGGAATCGCTGGGTATTATCGGCGATTCATTCCCCACTTTGCTTCTAAGGCTGTGCCCCTAACCAACCTGACGAAGGGGAAAGGGTCGGTCATGATTAAATGGACCCCCGAGGCTGAGGCAGCATTCCAATTCTTGAAACAAGCCTTATGTAGCCAGCCAGTGTTGTACTCACCCGACTTCTCTAAAGACTTTGTCGTACAAAGTGATGCGTCAGATGTGGGGTTAGGAGCAGTATTGTCCCAGGTCTGGAACGGGGAAGAGCACCCAGTCATTTACCTCAGCAGGAAGTTGAAGTCCCATGAGGTAAATTACGCCACCGTTGAAAAGGAGTTTTTAGCGGTGAAGTGGGCTCTAGATTCCCTTCGGTACTACCTGCTAGGTAGGCACTTTGACATGGTTACGGATCACGCTCCGTTAAAGTGGATGGCTCAAAACAAGGAAACAAATAGAAGAGTGAATAGGTGGTTCCTGGCCCTCCAGGAATTCAACTTCACAGTAAAGCATCGCCCTGGCGTTCAAATGGGGAATGTGGATGCTTTGTCTCGAGTACATGAATGCCTGATTGCTGGTGTTCCAACCCCGAGGTTAAAACAAGAGGGGGGGGGTATGTGACAGCAGGAAGGTAAAGTCACCTGGTTGCATCCAGGGGGGTAGATATATTTCGCCCAGATTCAGGCTTTACGCCGACTTATACAACTAGGTGGAGAGTTGTATAAGCCCAGCTGAGGCTAGTGGGCTCATGGATGACTCATACCTCTAGGGAGAGTGTGGGGCGTCGTGCAGACAGGGAGTTGATGAGACCAGCTGAAGCTTGTCAGCTCATTTAGGCCTCTATAAGAACTCCCAGCTTCATTAGATGTTAGCTCATGCCTGGACCCAGACCTGTGTGGACTGTCTAGGGAGAGTGAACCCCTGTGCGGTGAGACAAAGCCTGTGTGGCTATTTGCTTGGACATTTAAAACCAGGGACTTAGGGACTAGGACAGCACTAGGCTGATCCCAGTTGTTAGTTAGGAAACCTGTATGTTTAGTCAGAGGTCAAGTTGACCAGGATTTATTTTGTTTATGTTTCTTTTGCTTTGCTGTGTTTTGTCACTGTAAATAGAAAATAAACCGCACCTTTTTGATTTTGAAAACCACAACCTCCGTTTGCTGGGCCTGTTTTTGTGTGGGGAGCCCATCTCGGGGGTCACACACACCCACTGCCGAGCTAACCCCCTCACACATATTATAATCCATTGCATTCATACCACTTTATGGTGTTTGCATATATTATTACTTCTAAATTATGTCTTATGATCCACTTCAGGTGTGGGGGCCCCCCCTTTTTACCGCGCTATCACCAGGCGCAGGATCCTGCTTTCATGTGATGACTCCTTGCAAGTCAGGTACGATGCAGTGGGGTGCCTCATATTAGTGGAGGTCCTGTTGCCGACCGACGAGCCTGGTATGGGATCTTTTGAGGATTCCCTTCCAAAAGGAAGGATTTCTGGTCATGTGATCATGTACAAAACAGTCTGTTTGGTAAATATGCTAGAAATAATCTCATGATTGCTACTACTATGGTTTTCCTAAACTTTCTGTACGATATATTAAATGCATTTTTCCCTACAGCTAACATATCTTCTGAAGAAGACCCCACAGGGTCGAAACGCGTCAAGATATATGTAGTCATTCACATTGCACTTTAGCAGCGATGTTATGTGTTACATAATGTTTATATTGTTTTGGATTTCGATTTGAATCATGTACCAGAGCTCATATCTTGATTAATTTTACCGGTGCAAACATTGTTTTCACTAAATAAAGAATTTTTATTATACATGTTTTCAATCTCTGCTGCCTTTGAAAACCCATAGCGGGGGAAACTTCCCATATCTCCTGAGCTTGTCACTTGCCATCAGATGCAGAGTGTCCAATTTGTCCACTGCAACATCGCAGTCCCGCTATAAGTCGCTGTTTGCCACCATTAGGAGTAGAAGAAAAATAAATAAAAATTCCATAAATGTTCCATGTAGATGCTATAACCATATAGGCGCAAACCAATCAATATACGCTTATTGGGATTTTTTTTTACCAAAAATATGTAGCAGAACACATATTGGCCTAAATTGATGAAGAAATTTGATTTTTTTTCTATTTTTTATTGGATGTTTTATAGCAGAAAGTAAAAAAATATATAATTTTTTTCAAAATCGTCAGTCTTTTTTTGTTTATTGTGCAAAAAATAAAAACCGCAGAGGTGATCAAATACCATCAAAAGAAAGTTCTATTTGTGGGAACAAAAGGACATCAATTTTATTTGGTTACAGTGTCGCATGACTGCGCAATTGTCAGTTAAAATAACGCAGTGACATTTTGCAAAAAATGGCCTGGTCATTAAGGAGGGGTAAATATTTCGGAGAGCAAGTGGATAATAAGGACCATTTCTTTAATGGACTGTCTATAACATGGCCCTCCTCCATACATCAGGGACTGCTTACCAAACAGGGATTAGAACTATGATAGTTACACTTGGTAGAGGGACAGAAGACAATAAAAGGACAGAGGGGCTGGTTTATAAAACAGGGACTGTCCAAATTAATCAGGGATAATGCCATACACAGTAGTGGGTGAAGGAGAGGGACTGGTCTCCAGGTCAGGGACTGTCTCTCTGTGTACAATGACATGCTGTGAGTGGGTGAGCAGTCTCTCTGCGCACAGCCAGTTTTGTCTCATGTGTCAGTGTAGCACAGGCAGGCAGTAGACATGTACAAACACACTGACAGCTGTACGTGGTCCCCTCACAATGATGTATGATTCTTCTAGCACGGCCACCGTGGAGCACTCCAAGCTGGCAGGTTAGGGAGCGGGGAGGTGAAAAAAGTGACTGACAAGGAGGCACTGGCTCATCCATCTAACAGACAGCTCTATAGAACTCCTACAACTCCCTTTGACAATACAGTGTGTCCCCGGCGGTTCTCCTTATGGTGTGGGCAGAGGCTGGCGGCTACCCCCTACTAGAATAACCATCACTGTGCGATCACACTGATCGGGGAACATCGCTGGTGTCAGCTGCTCTGTGCTGTGAAGGGTCAGGTGCTCAGTAGAGATCCCCGTGGAGACTGGAAGTGAAGTAGCAGAGACTCTTCTTTGGGATGCCGTGAGTGGGGCCCCCACTGACACCTAGCCCAGATGCAGTGTCACTTGCCTTGCCAGAAGATAGAAGAGGTGGGAGGTCATCCAGCATGGTGGAGAGCACTAGGCGCGGAGGAGAAGGAAGTTAACTCCTCCTCCTCTTTGAGTGCTGAGCAGGGAGTCGCATCCATGATGTCACTGGTCGCTAGACGCCAGGCGGCTGTAGCAACCAGTGGCCAGTAGAATATTAGGTAGAGGCGGAGGTGGAGTGAGCACCAGTGCTACCGCAGGGTTTGCTCACTCTGTCAGTATCATTCCGGGACACTGTATTGTCCCGGAATGAAGGTGCCCAGGACCTGGGACAGACTTGCTAATTGAGGGACTTTCCCGGGCAATCTGGGACACGTGGGCACCCTAGTTTACAACCACTTTAACCTAGACCCTTTACTTTTAATGATCACAAATAAACTCACTATATGGGCCAAGCTCCCTCTATCTGTAGCAGGCAGATTTAATCTGATTAAGATGATCTTGCCTAAGTGAAAATATGTGACCTCACATATACCTACTGTAGCACCCTCTACTGTAGGTAGGTGCTAGAATAGGATTTTTGCTAGGGAAACTGTCAGTACAGGTAAATTTAGGCAGGCCTGTGCTTCAGGCCAGGCCTGCTTGTTTTGATCTGGGGGCAGGGAGTGGTTAGTGTAGCAGTGGGTGTGACCACCTGTGCTCTAGTTCTGAGGCGCCTCCCCTGCTTCCAGGGAGAATGATCTGGAAGAGGGGCAGGGCACAGGACTGGAGTGACAGGGAGCTCATGTGAGAAGCCCTGACCAATCCCCACTTGGTATTGGCAGGGGGCAGGCCTCCCATATAAGCTCAGGTCCCAGCCCACTGGGGAGGAGTTGTCAGCCAGGAGATGTAGAAAATGGAGCATTAGGCAGCAGCAGGAGACCATTCCCATCTGGGGGGTGTGCCTATTGTGGAAAGCTGGGAGGGAGCTACATCCTTACACGGTCATGGATGGAGTATCCTTGAACAGAGGGGCTGGAGAAGCTATCGGAACATGTGTCCAGAAGTTTTTCATCATGGACTTGGGGCAGGAATAGGTCGGTGAGTGGATCACAGTGCATTTCTGGATGTGGCATGCCAGGGGAGCTGAGGCCAGAGGAGAGACTGTGGGAAATGTGCCAAAGCGATGCAGCCTGAAGGCGCAGGATTTGCAGACTGGACTGGCTGGGAACAGTAGTCCACCAAGCTACACGTGCTACTAATTTACTAGGCCACCGGGGAGAGGTACTGCAGACCTCTGGCCTAGTAACAGCACATTTGATAGCCAGCCATTGAGACTGTTCAGAGCGGACTCTTTAGCTCACATGAGGAGGATGTGACAGGAAAGATAAGGATCTACAGTGAAGTTTGTGCAGGAGAGGAGAAGTCCTGGGAGCAATAGTCTGCAGGAGATATGCAGAGGAGGAGAAATGGTCTGCATGGTGATGCAGGGGAAGTGACTGTAGATATTATCTGTGCATCAGTACTTCAAGGCTCAACCAAAAAGTTATTTAATATGATGGCAAAGCAACATGTTCTATGGGCATCCCATATCCCCCTTTCCCAAACCAAGTTACAGTTGAACCTCGGATTGCGAGTAACGAGCACTGTATTTTTAAAAATCATAACTCGGTTTGCGAGTGTTGTCTCGCAAAACTAGCACAATTCAGGCCAAAGCGGTGTGTAGTACCACGTTTGGCCTGAGGTGGGGGGGAGCCGAGCAGAGCCGAACGTCGCCGATCAGCGCCGTTTGGAAATGCACGGAAGGGCCCGAGGACAGCACGGCTGACATCAGCAAATCTCAGGAACTAAGTCTCTCCGAGGTTTGCCGAGGTGTCCTCGGGGCTTTTCGGCCGTTTCCGGGGCTCTCCGGCGCCCCCCGCCTCTGGCCGCATGCGGTATTGCATGCCATTGAAGTCAATGCGGAACAAATTATTTTCGTTTCCATTGACTTCAATGGGGAAACTCGCTTTGATATGCGAGTACTTTGGATTACGAGCATTCTCCTGGAATGGATTATGCTCGTGATCCGAGGTTCCACTGTATACCCCCCAATAAACAAAAACAAAACAATGCAAATGACTGTTCATTGTCTCTGAGGTGATAGATGGAGGTCTGGCAGCAGGGTGATATGGGGGATGTTAGTTACTAGTAGCAACCAAGCGCTACACTACTATAGTGCCCAGATCTTTCTTTAAGACTTTGGACACACTGTTTACCTCATTCATATGGGCAAACAATAGCAAAAAATTGAAACTGTATATCCTGCAAAGGCTGAAGCGGGGATGGCACTTGTGAACCTTGCGGCTGACTGCCTTGCCCAACGATGCCACAAAATTGCCTTTCACGTTATGGTAGAAAGCTGCAATAGCCTTACGTGAAAAGAAATAGCAACTTGGAACCTGCCATTGTGGTATAGCACATTCTGCAAATTCATGGAAGGGGGCAGAATCCACCAGATGGAAATGCAGGAGTTGTAAAGCCAGCAGCTTTGACAAGCTTGAATTTAGACACTGGGCCAGTGGTGGCTGATGCTCCAATTTTTTTTTTCCGGGGGGGGGGGGGGGGCGCAAACAAACTGAAAAATTCTGAAAAAAACCCCATTAATTGCAGCCCCACTGTGCCCATCAAACACAGCCACTGTGCCATCAAATGCAGCCACTGTGCCATCAAACGCAGCCACTGTGCCCATCAATTGCAGCCACTGTGCCCATCAATTGCAGCCACCGTGCCCATCAAATGTCGCCACTGTGCCCATCAATAGCCCCCACTGTGCCCATCAAATGCAGCCACTGTGCCCATCAAACGCTGCCACTGTGCCATCAAACGCTGCCACTGTGCCATCAAATGCTCCCACTGTGCCCATCAAATACTGCCTCTGTGCCCATCAAATGCTGCCACTGTGCCATCAAACGCTGCCACTGTGCCCATCAAACGCTGTCACTGTGCCATCAAACGCTGCCACTGTGCCATCAAACACGCTGCCACTGTGCCATCAAACGCTGCCACTGTGCCATCAAACGCTGCCACTGTGATATCAAATGCTCCCACTGTGTCCATCAAATGCTGCCACTGTGCCCATGAAATGCTGCCACTGTGCCATCAAATGCTCAGCACTTACCCTGTCTCGGTGGGGCAGCGGGTGACGGGGCAAGCGATTTCCTCAATGCTTCTCCATGTACATGCTCCTCCATGTCCTCCATGTCTTCTCCCGTCCTCTCCTATAGGCGATTGGATGCCTGATAGGCGTCCAATCACAGCGCCTGTCGTTTCAGCCAATCAGGTGATGGGTAACAGACCTGAGCACCTGATTGGCGGAGAGGCAGTTCAGTGTTAGGAAAGTGAATATGCATTCGCTGCTCTAACACACCTGGGTGAACTGCGAGCGCCAAGCATGGCACTCGCAGGTCACCTTTTTTGACGACTATTAGAGCCTATGGCTCTAATCAGGTGCTTCAAAAACACCACCCGTCGCTGTAATTCAGGCGCCCGGCTCCCGAAAACGGTCCAGGCACCTGAATAGGGGGTGGCAGTGGCGGCCACGACTAGATTCATGCTTTTCTACAGCTGGTGGTGTGCTACTGGCAGACGTGCTGCAAGGACCTGGGACACCCTGCGCTATACCATCATCCCTGTCAGTGGAGGCTGCTGAGAGGTCATGAGGTATAGCGGGGGTAGACTGGAAAGGTGAAGAGTGAGGAGGAGCAGAATTGCATCCCTTTTTTGCGGCTTTCAGGTGCTCTTGCCAACCGGCTGAGTGGTGGGAGGTTAAATGCCTTGTAGAGCATGTGCTATCCAAATGGCTGGTGTTTTTGCCACGCTTGATAAGCTTGAGGCTGGGTTCACACTGAGGAACAGTAACTCACTGATATATACTGCGTTAAACGTCCAGGAACGCACAGATATTTACTGCGTTAAACGTGCAGTAATGCACTGATATATACTGCGTTAAACGTGCAGTAACGCACTGATATATACTGCGTTAAACATGCAGTAACGCACTGATATATACTACATTAAACGTGCAGTAACACAAGGATATATACTGCTATAAACGTGCAGTAATATACGGATATATACTGCGTTAAACGTGCAGTAATGCACTGATATATACTGCGTTAAACGTCCAGTAACGCAGGGATATATACTGTGCAGTAATGCACAGATAGATAGTGAGTAGGGATGAGCCGAACACCCCCCCGTTCGGTTCGCACCAGAACCTGCGAACAGACCTAAAGTTTGCGCGAACTTTAGAACCCTATTAAATACAATGGACTCGAACGTTCGAAAGCAAAAGTGCTAATTATCAAGGCTAATATGCAAGTTATTGTCCTAAAAAGGGTTTGGGGACCCGGGTCCTGCCCCAGGGGACATGTATCAATGCAAAAAAAAGTTTTAAAAATGGCAGATTTTTCGGGAGCAGTGATTTTAATAATGCTTAAAGTGAAACAATAAAAGTGAAATATTCCTTTAAATTTTGTACCTGGGGGGGGTGTATAGTAAGCCTGTAAAGCAGCGCTTGTTTCCCATGCTTAGAACTGTCCCTGCACAAAGTGTAATTTCTGAAGGAAAAAAAGTCATTTAAAAACACTCGCGGCTATAATGAATTGTCGGCTCCAGGCAATACAGAGAAAAGTCATTGATAAAAAAAAAAAAAAAAATGCGTGGGGGTCCCCCCAAATTCCATTACCAGGCCCTTCAGGTCTGGTATGGATTTTAAGGGGAACTCCATGCCAAATTTAAAAAAAAATGGCGTGGAGTTCCCCCCAAAAATCCATACCAGACCCTTTATCCTAGCACGCAACCTGAAAGGCTACATTGTACCCCTACCATTTCACAAAGAAAGTGTAAACAATTGTAAAAAAAACACAGACACAGTTGGGAAAGTCCTTTATTAAAATAAAAAAATAAAAAACCCATTCCATTGATGTAATCCAGTGTCCCGCGGTGATCTGATGTCCAGCGCTGCAGTCTGCATACGAGGCTGACCCCGCCCCCTCGTATGTCAGACCCCAACTATGTCATTGGCTGAGCGGACCTGATGGGGAACTTCCTCCACGGTGTAATAAATTAATAGACCCGCCCCTTCTAACGTTCCCAATCAGGTCCGCTTAGCCTTATACCCAGTGAAGGTGACCCGCCCTCTACGTCATTGGCTGAGCAGACCTGATGGGGAACTTGAGAAGGTTGCGGGGTCTATTCATTTATTACACTGCGGAGGAATTTCCCCATCAGGTCCGCTCAGCCAATGACAATTCGTGTGGAGTGGAGACTGCAGTGCTGGACATCGGATCACCGCGGGACACTGGATTACATCGCTGGAATGGGTTTTTTATGTTTTATTTTTTTATTTTTTATAAAGGATCTTTGTCTGTGTGTTTTTTACAATTGTTTACACTTTCTTTGTGAAATGGTAGGGGTTCAATGTACCCCTTACCAAGTTACAATATGGGGGGGCTGGGATCTGGGGGTCCCCTTTGTTAAAGGGGTCTTCCAGATTCTGATAAGCCCCCCGCCCGCAAACCCCCACAACCACCGGGCAAGGGTTGTGGGGATGAGGCCCTTGTCCCCATCAACATGGGGACATGGTGCTTTGAGGGGTCACAGACCCCCAAAGCATCCTCCCCATGTTGAGGGCATGTGGCCTGGTATGGTTCAAGAGGGGGGGGGCGCTCTCTCATCCCCCCTCTTTTCCTGCCGCCTGCCAGGTTGCGTGCTCGGATAAAGGGTCTGGTATGGATTTTTGGGGGGAACTCCACGCCATTTTTTTCCCCGTGGAGTTCCCCTTAAAAAGCATACCAGACCTGAAGGGTCTGGTATGGATATTTGGGGGGAACCCCACGTCATTTTTAAAAAAAAATTGACGCAGGGGTCCTTTTAATATCCATACCAGACCTGAAGGGCCTGGTAATTGAATTTGGGGGGACCCCCACGCATTTATTTTTTATTTTTATCAATGACTTTTCTCTGTATTGCCGGGAGCCGACAATTCATTATAGCCGCGAGTGCTTTTAAATTACTTTTTTTCCTTCAGAAATTACACTTTGTGCATGGACAGTTCTAAGCAAGGGAAACAAGTGCTGCTTTACAGGCATACTATACACCCCCCCCCCCCCCCCCAGGTACGAAATTTAAAGGAATATTTCACTTTTATTGCTTCACTTTAAGCATTATTAAAAGCACTGCTCCCAAAAAAACTGACGTTTTTAAAACTTTTTTTCTCTCATCGTCCATGGTCCGACGCAGCTCTCATACTGATTACATGTGGGTATATGTCCCTGCTCACAGGAGTAGACCTAGGCAGAATGTTAGATGTTAAAACTTTCTAGAACAAGCCAGAGCTGAACAGCCCCGCCCAGGGGGGCGGTCCCTCCGGACATTACCCTCCCACCTGCAGCTAGCAGCCTCAGTTTTTTTCTGCCTAGCAGAAGGAGAAAACGTGGCTCTCTCAGGAGCCAGTCTCCTGGAAGATTTTTACTTTTAAAATTTTTATTCCTTTGAGAATTTTATTATTTTATTTTTTGAGAGCTTCAATCAACTGTCGGCTGGGCAACAGGTTGGGTACACTAGTGTCCTCGTAGTCTTCCCTGTCCGACCATCGAGCGTGCTGATCCTCGCCTTGTGTGCGTGAGACTCAGTTCACGACATACCCCATAGCTCCATGGGTGGCCGAGTTGCTTTTATGCTCCCACGGTCCTCTTAAGATTGAACAGTACCTACTGTATCTCTCGCGGTTGACCGGGCCGACAGCTACGCAGTACGACTCTGTGATAGGTCTGTCTGAAAAAAGCCAGTGAGTCCCTCTATTGGCACCGAGGGTGTTCTCCAAGGTGCTTGCAGGACGGGTAAGTAGTCTCTCCTGGAAAGAAGGTGAGTACATGCTGGCTATGTTTCTGTAGCCACGGCGCTTTTAGTTTCGGTTTCGGCCTCTAGCGGCGCTGCTGAACGGCGCGAAATACTTTCTCCTCACAGCTCCTTCACTCTCCTCAGGCTTCACACCACGCTACAGCGCGGCTCATACAGCGGAACCGAGCGGTCCCTAGGGGTGGTGAGTCCTACGGTTATCCCCTCCTCAGCCTCAGTGCAGCCAGTGGGTGGACTGTACTATTCACTGTTATAGTGAATAGGGTCTCAGAGGGTGGCAAAGATGGAGTCTGGTTCACCTGCTTCTCCCCACATGCCAGAGGCAACTGGCAGTGCTCCTGCACCTGCGGTCCCTATGAACCAGTTGTCGGCAGCCCTGGAATCATTCCTTGTCAAGCTGGAAGCGGTGTGCGAACGCACAGGGGCTGTAAAGCGCCCCCTCCCCACACAATCTCCACATGGGGAGTGCTCTGAGTCAGATATGGGCCTAGCTACTGCTGCTCAGAACCCTAATTCTGAGGATGTTGACGTGTTTAGTCAGGACATTCCTTGTGAGGAAGACCCCTGTCTTGAACCACCAACTGACAGGGTGCTTGTGAGTGAACTCATTGATGCTGTGAGGGATGATCTCAAGCTAAATGTTGAGGCTGAGGAACCTCAGGCGGACACTATGACCTTTGGTTCTTTAAAAGCCGTATCTTCAAAAAAGGTTTTTCCATATGTGCCTTTTTTTGATACATACATTGACCAAGTCTGGGATAAGCTGCAGAAGACTTTGACGGTCCCGCGGCGCATAGCCTTACGGTACCCCTTTAAAGAGGACCTGGTTAAAAAGTGGGCTCAACCCCCGGTGGTCGACCCCCCGGTCGCCCGTTTGAATAAGGCCACCATGCTCCCAATAGAAGGGACTCCTGCATTTAAGGATCCCGCTGACAGGAGGTCAGAGGTGGCGTGTAGAACTATGTTCACCTTATTGGGGGCCGCCTTACGCCCTATAGTGGCGGCAACACTGGTGTCTCAGACACTCACAGGCTGGGCACAGATATTGCACCAGACAGTGCAGGAGCATAATCTCCCTCCTGAAACCATTGCCCTGGCTCAACAGCTTGCGCAGGGTTTGGTCTTCGTGTGCGATGCCACTGTGGATGCGACCCCTTTAATGATGGGGGCCTCCATTTCGGCTGTGGTGGTGCGTCGCCTTATCTGGCTGAAATGCTGGTCAGCCGACCTAGCTTCCAAAAAGCTCCTGGCTGACTTGCCCTTTAAGGGCGGTAGACTGTTTGGGACCGCCCTGGATGACATTATTAAGAACATCACAGGAGGTAAGAGCACCTTCCTTCCCCAGTCTGTTAAGGGAAAGAAGCACCACCGCAGGCCGGGCCCTTCCTTTCCGGCGAAGAAGAAGTTTTTTCGTCAGTCAGATTCCACGGGCAAGCCCACCCAGACTGAAAAAGGTGCGGCTGGGGGACAAAGACGTCCCTGGGTGCGTAAGCCTACCAAGCAAGCTCCCAAGTCCACCTCCGCATGAAGTCTTGCCCCTGCCCGACTCTGGGGTGGGGGGACGTCTTCGCAAGTTCTCGGTGCGGTGGACCTCCCGGATCTCCGACCGGTGGGTGTGCAAGGTGGTCACCTCGGGATACAGGATAGAGTTCCGCTCGTGGCCCCCAAACAGGTTTTTTCCTTCGAACCTCCCTCTCCTTCCGTCCCGCCGGGTGGCCCTCTTGGGGGCCGTACAGGATTTGCTCGGGCGCGGAGTAATTGTGCCGGTTCCGTCACAAGAGAGGTTTCAGGGGTTTTACTCAAACCTGTTTGTCGTCACGAAAAAGGACAGGGTTCGGCCAATCCTGGATCTCAAGGCCCTGAATGCCTATGTGAGGGTACAAAAATTCAGGATGGAATCTATTCGCACGGTCATCGCGACCCTCCACCAGGGGGATTTTTTGGCATCCTTGGATATCAAGGACGCTTACTTGCACATCCCAATCTGCGCAGGCCACCAGAGGTTTCTGCGCTTTGCCATAGGCGAAGTCCACTATCAGTTCGTGGCCCTTCCCTTCGGCCTAGCATCAGCACCACGGGTTTTCACCAAGGTGCTGGCCCCGGTTCTAGCTTTGCTGAGACAGCGAGGAATTGTTATCGTGGGCTATCTAGACGATCTCCTTCTCAGAGCAGAAAATGGCTCAGAATTGGAGGAAAATGTGACGATAGTCAGTCAGACCCTCCGGGACATCGGTTGGGTTCTGAACACGCGGAAGTCAGCTCTAGCCCCGACTCAGCGTTTGGAGTATCTGGGTCTGATCCTGGACACTTCGGCAGCAAAGGTGTTTCTGCCCTCAGAGAAGCTACTGACACTTCGGTCAGCAATACAGGTTTTGTCGTCCCGAAAATGGTCGTCAATTCGCTTCTGCATGAGAGTCCTGGGACTGATGGTGGCCTCCTTCGAGGCGGTTCCGTATGCCCAATCACACACTCGGGCATTGCAGAAGGGAATTCTGTCAGTTTGGGACAAGTCCCCTTTGTCTTTGGATCTTCAGATCCAGGTGAGTCACTCTGTCAAGGTGTCCCTGACGTGGTGGCTGAGGTCTCCGGCTCTTCGGGCCGGGAAGTCGTTCCTCCCCATCCACTGGACGGTGATCACAACGGACGCCAGCCTGACGGGCTGGGGAGGAGTGTGGGGAGTCCTGTCAGCTCAGGGGCTCTGGACTCCAGCCGAATCTCGTCTCCCAATCAATGTCCTGGAATTGCGGGCGATCAAACTGTGTCTCTCCGCTTGGTCGAAGAGGCTACAGGGCCGCTCGGTCAGAATCCAGTCGGACAACGCCACGGCCGTGGCGTATGTCAACCATCAGGGGGGCACTCGGAGCCCGGCTGCGGCATCCGAGGTCGCCCACATCCTAAGATGGGCGGAAAGAAGCGTGCCGGCGCTGTCGGCCGTTTACATTCCGGGCGTAGAAAACTGGCAGGCAGACATCTGAGCCGCCAGTCCCTGGACCAGGGGGAGTGGTCCTTGCATCCGGAAGTGTTTCAGCTCCTTTGTCGACGATGGGGCACTCCGGATGTGGACCTGATGGCGTCTCGACTCAATCACAAGGTGTCGAGGTTTGTGGCCCGGTCCAAGGACCCCTGGGCGGATGCCTCAGACACGTTAGTGGCCATGTGGGGTCGGTATCGCCTGATATATGTCTACCCTCTGCTGCAGTTGATTCCCCGTCTGCTGCGCAGGGTAGCGGCCAAGGGTATTCTGGTGATCCTCATTGCCCCAGACTGGCCTCTGCGTCATTGGTACGCCGATCTGGTACGTCTCATCGTGGACGTCCCTTGGCGCCTGCCCTTGAGGGAGGACCTTCTATCTCAAGGTCCTATCTTTCATCCTGCTTTACAGTCTCTGGCTTTAACGGCATGGCTTTTGAGAGCCAGGTGCTGAAAGACCGAGGCCTGTCTGATTCTG
Organism: Rana muscosa; assembly: GCA_029206835.1. Lineage (NCBI taxonomy): Eukaryota > Metazoa > Chordata > Amphibia > Anura > Ranidae > Rana > Rana muscosa. Next base: position 43,961,691 of record CM055127.1, read on the forward strand.
TAATTTCATTTCGACCATGCTCAGGGCACGGAAGTCTTCTTCTAGGAAGATCTATCACTGTACCTGGAGAGCTTACATCGCTATGTGCGAGGAGCTAGACTGGCGTCCACGGACGTACTCTGTCCCCAGAATCCTGAGGTTCTTACAGCGTGGTGTTGCTCAAAGGCTGGCTTTGAGCACTATTAAGGGTCAGATTTCAGCCTTGGCCGTTTTCTTTCAAAGACCCCTAGCTGGTCATTCCTTGGTTAGCACTTTTGTGCAGGGGGTACGCCATGTGGTTCCACCTGCCAAGCCCCCGCTCCCTCCTTGGGATCTGAACTTGGTGCTTTCGGTTCTTCAGGAATCTCCTTTTGAGAATATAAGAGATATTCCTCTTTCAACTTTGTCCCAGAAGGTGGCTTTTTTAGTGGCCATCACTTCTGTTAGACGAGTGTCTGAGTTGACGGCTCTGTCATGTAAGTCGCCTTACTTGGTCCTCCATAAGGACAAGGCGGTATTGCGGCCGCGACCGTCTTTTCTTCCTAAGGTGGTTTCGGCTTTTCACCTTAACAAAGACATTGTCCTTCCGTCCTTGTGCCCTCATCCATCGCATCCTAGGGAGGTTGCGCTTCACAATTTAGACGTGGTGCGTGCCTTACGGGTATACCTGGCGGCTACCGCTCCTATTCGGAAGTCTGACTCGCTGTTTGTGTCTGTCTCTGGTCCGAATCAGGGCCAAGCGGTGTCGTCTGCCATCATTTCTAGGTGGATCAGACAGACTGTTATACAGGCCTATGCCATTAGGGGACGGGCGCCTCCCTTTCCGATCACGGCGCATTCCACCAGGGCAATCGGTGCTTCCTGGGCTTTCCGACATCAAGCGTCAGTTGCACAAGTGTGCAAGGCGGCGACCTGGTCGTTCGTTCATACCTTTTCAAAGTTCTACAAGGTTGATGTGGCTGCATCTTCAGATGCTTCCTTTGGCCGCAAAGTGTTGCATGCCGCTGTCTAATGTTGCAACTCCTCCGTTGAGGGGCTCTGCTGGTTTGGAGTGAAGTTTTGGTTGTTCCTTACTTTTTTGCTCCCACCCTTTTATTATACTGCTTTGGGACGTCCCACATGTAATCAGTATGAGAGCTGCGTCGGTCCATGGACGATAAGAGAAAATAGGATTTTTGTACTCACCGTAAAATCCGTTTCTCTGACGTCCATGGACCGACGCAGTACCCACCCTTCCTTTTAAGTTTGTACTGCTTTGTTACGAACTGAGGCTGCTAGCTGCAGGTGGGAGGGTAATGTCCGGAGGGACCGCCCCCCTGGGCGGGGCTGTTCAGCTCTGGCTTGTTCTAGAATGTTTTAACATCTAACATTCTGCCTAGATCTTCTCCTGCGAGCAGGGACATATACCCACATGTAATCAGTATGAGAGCTGCGTCGGTCCATGGACGTCAGAGAAACTGATTTTACGGTGAGTACAAAAATCCTATTTTTGCATTGATACATGTCCCGTGGGGCAGGACCCGGGTCCCCAAACACTTTTTATGACAATAACTTGCATATAAGCCTTTAAAATTAGCACTTTAGATTTCTACCATAGACTTTTACAGGGTGTTCCGCAGCTTTTCGAATTTGCCGCGAACACCCCAAATTGTTCGCTGTTCAAGTCGAACATGAGTTTGACTCGAACTCGATGCTCATCCCTAATAGTAAGGTAAACGTGCAGTAATGCACTGATATATACTGCGTTAAATGTACAGAAATGCACTGATATATACTGCGTTAAACGTGCAGTAACGCGCGGATATATACTGCATTGAACGTATAGTAATGCACGGATATATACTGCGTTAAACATGCAGTAATGCACTGATATAATCTGCAGGAAATGGTCACACTACACTCACAAAACTGACACTAAAGTAAAAATGAATGGTCACACTACACTCAGGGCCGTCTTTAACCACTTCCCGCCCGGTCAATAGCATATTGACGTCCGGGAAGTGGTTCTGTTATCCTGACTGGACGTTATATGACGTCCAGCAGGATAACATGCCGGCGCGCGCCAATCGCGAGTGCGGCGTGTCAGTCTAACACCCTGCATCTCCGATCGTGATAAGAAGCCTCTGTCAGAGGCTTCTTACCACGTGATCAGCTGTGACCAATCACAGCTAATCATCGCGTGAACCAGGAAGTGCCGGTAAACGTCTATCCCTGTCAGGGGGGGGGGTCTGTGCTGATAATTAGCACATTGATTATCAGCACAGCCCCCTCAAATGTACCAATTACCTGCCAATCAGTGCCCAGCAGTGCCCCAACAATAAAGTGTGCCAGTGCCCACCACAGTGCCAATCACTCCCCACCACAATGCCAATCACTGCCCACCACAGTGCTAATCACTGCCCACCACAGTGCCAATCACTGCCCAGCAGTAACACCTGTCAGTACTTTTCAGTACCTCATCATCAGTGCTGCCCATCAGTGCCACCTGTCAGTGCCAATCAGTATCGCCTATCAGTGCCAATCAGTGCCGCCTGTCAGTGCCAATCACAGCTGCCTGTCAGTGACCATCAGTGCCCCCTGTCAGTGCCCATCAGTGCCACCTATCAGTGCCCATCAGTGCAGCCTATCAGTGCCCATCAGTGCTGCATATCAGTGCTGCCTATTGGTGCCCATCAGTGCTGCATATCAGTGCCGCCTCATCAGTGCCCATCAGTGCCACTTTATCAGTGCCAACTCATCAGTGCTGCCTCATCAGTGCCCATCAGTGCCACCTCATCAGTGCCCGTCAGTGAAGGGGAAAACAAAATTTTATGACAGAAACTAAAAAAAAAAAAAAAAATCCAAAATTGGAGTCTGTTTTAGTTTGTTTAGCAAAAAATAAAAACCGCAGAGGTGATCAAATACCACCAAAAGAAAATAGGATTTTTATAACAGCTTACCTGTAAAATCCTTTTCTTGGAGTACATCACGGGACACAGAGCGACATAGTCATTACTAATGGGTTATATAGTTACCGTCAGGTGCTGGCACTGGCAACTTCCAAAACCGGAAGTACCCTCCCCTATATAAGCCCCTCCCATCCGGGAGCACCTCAGTTTTGTAGCAAAGCAATAAGTGTCCCCAAAGAGGGGCGGGAGCTCTGTGTCCCGTGATGTACTCCAAGAAAAGGATTTTACAGGTAAGCTGTTATAAAAATCCTATTTTCTTTCTCGTACATCACGGGACACAGAGCGACATAGTCATTACTAATGGGATGTCCTAAAGCAATGCCAAATGAGGGGGGGGATACACCATATATAAGCTGAGCGCTATCAGACATGAGGATCTTTTGCGGCCTGCAACACACTGCGCCCAAAGGCGACATCCTCCTGACTTCTAACGTCCACCTGGTAGAACCTAGTAAACGTGTGTACTGAAGACCATGTTGCGGCCTTACAGACTTGAGCCAGGGAGGCCTGGTGATGCACTGCCCATGAAGTTCCAACTGCTCTCGTGGAGTGCGCCCTAACTTTGAACGGAGGCGGTCTACTTCTCAAGCTATAGGCTTGTATTATGACCTGTCGAATCCACTTGGCTAAAGTAGATTTTGACGCTGCCTGACCCTTTCTGGGGCCTTCCGGCAGAATAAACAAAGTATCCGTTCTGCGAATCTGAGCAGTGGCTTTTAGATAAGCTTTAACTGCTCTTACTACATCCAAAGAATGCAATAACTTTTCCTCTACCGAAGTAGGCTTGGGGAAAAAAGAAGGAAGAACCACATCTTGGTTCAAATGAAAACTCGATACCACCTTAGGAAGAAAGGCTGGATGAGGACGTAACACTACTCTGTCCTTATGGATAACCAGATATGGCTCCTTACAGGACATAGCTGCTAATTCCGATACTCTTTTAGCCGAACAAATGGCTACTAGAAAAATCAATTTCCTGGTGAGAAGCACTAAGGAAATATGCTGTAATGGTTCAAATGGTTGTTTCTGTAGAACCGACAGAACCAAGTTTAGATCCCATGGACATATGGGAATATTAACCGGAGGACTAATACGCATCACTCCTTGTATAAAGGCTTTGACTAGTGAATGCGAAGCCAAGGGCCTTTGAAAAAATATTGACAAGGCCGAAATCTGACCTTTGATAGTACTCAAGGCAAGCTTCCTATCTACAGCCCATTGTAGGAAGTCCAGAATTCTACCTATTACGTATTTACGTGGATGCCATTTCTTGGCTTCACACCAGGCGATGTACGCCTTCCAGATTCTATAGTAGATCTGCCTGGATACCGGTTTCCTGGCATTGATCATGGTAGACACCACAGCATTAGAGAGCCCTCTCTTTTTTAGAATGTGGGCTTCAATAGCCAGGCCGTCAAACCTAGGGCTGGTAAGGAAGGGTGGTATATCGGTCCTTGCGAAAGCCGGACGACGTGGGAGAGTCCAAGGACTCCCCACTGAAATTTTACAATCTCCGCGTACCACGCTCTTCGGGGCCACGCTGGAGCCACCGGAATCACCGGTTTCTTTTCTACCCTGATTCTGCGGAGTAATCGAGGTAACCATTGTGGCGGTGTGAATGCATATATCAGCTTGAACTGATCCCAAGGGAACACTAGGGCATCCGAGCTGCAAGCTAGGGGATCCCTTGTCCGAGAGACAAACCTGTCCCCCTTTGCGTTGAATCTGGATGCTAGAAGATCTACATCCGATGTTCCCCACCGCTGACATATTGTCCAGAAAACCTCGGGGTGAAGGGACCCTTCCTCTGGGCCTAATTGCTGGCGACTTAGAAAGTCCGCCTTCCAATTCTCCACTCCTGGAATGAATACCGCAGATATGGCTGGGACATATTTTTCTGCCCATTTCAGGATGTAATTTACTTCCCTCTGGGCTGCACGACTCCTGGTGCCCCCCTGATGATTGATATATGCCACTGCTGTGGCATTGTCTGATTGCATTCTGACAGGGGACCCTTGGAGTTTGGATGTCCATGCTACTAGGGCATACCGGGCTGCTCGTATCTCTAAGAGATTGATGGGCAGGGCCTTTTCTGCATCCGACCATCTGCCCTGTAGAGACTATTGCTCCAGTACTGCTCCCCAGCCTATAAGGCTGGCATCTGTAGTGACCACCTACCAAGAAATCGGACTGAAGGATTTCCTTTTTTCCAGATTCTGGGGAACCAACCACCAACGGAGGCTCTTGCGAACGGAAGGGGACAAGGACATTGTAAGTCTAGGGCCTGAACTTTTTTGTTCCAGGCTGACAGTATGGCCCCTTGCAAATTCCTTGAATGGAATTGACCGTAGGGTACTGCTTCGAATGATGCCACCATTTTTCCCAGCAGCCTCATATACAGGCGTATGGACGGCTGTCTTTTTTGTACCCACTAAGTGGATCAAATCTTTCAAAGACAACACCTTTCCTCGAGGCAAGAATATTTTTCTCTGGCCTGAATCCAACCTTAGCCCCAAGTATTCCAGACTTTTGACTGGTTTTTAGGGCTGACTTGTCTCGGTTGATAATCCAACCGTGAGATTCCAGATACTTGATCGTCTTGTGAACGACCACGTCTAGTTTTTTCACTGAGTGGTCTATCAGCAACAAGTCATCCAGATATGCCATTATCATTACACCTTGTGTTCTTAGATTGGCCAATAAAGGGCCAGAATTTTTGTAAGCACTCGTGGTGCTGTGGCCAAACCGAAGGGTAAGGCTCTGAACTGAAAATGGCGCCCTTCTACTGCAAAGCGTAGAAATTTTTGGTGGACTGGAAAGATGGGAATGTGCAAATAAGCATCTTTGATGTCGATCGTGGCTAACCAATCCTCCCCTTGTAGGGCAGTGGCCACCGATCGGATCGACTCCATCGGAAAGTCCTGATATACAGGAATTTGTATAGCCCTTTTAGAATTAATATGGGCCTCCCGACCGCGTTTGCTTCGGGACTGTAAAGAGGTTTGAGTAAAACTCGAACCCTCATTCTTCCAGGGGAACCTCCATAATTACTCCTTGGAGCAATAGTTGTTCTAGTGCCAACAGGAGGGACTCTCTCTTCCGGGGATCCCTTGGCACGTTTGACCTCAAAAATGGGAAGGAGGAGAGTCTTTTAACTCCAAACTGTATCCCAAACCTACTGCGGAGAGCACCTATCTGTCTTGATCGTGTCCCGCCAGGTCTCTTGCGAACAACTGGAGTCCTCCCCCCACCCGACTGAGTGGGGGCTTCAATGAATTTCACTTTGGGGGAGGTTTTGTACCTCCCCTGACCCAGGGTTTCTTATTACCCTGCTACTGTCCCTGTTTTTTACCCCCGGGATTTGACCGAGGAGGCCGTCGGAACTGTTACACAGCCGATGCCCCAGGGACTGGAGAAGCAGGCCTCTTAAAGAGGGACCTCTAACTCTGCTTTTAACCGGCAAGAGCGTATTTTTACCGCTGGAAATTTTCTGGATATATTTGTCCAGGTTTTCCCTGAATAAGCGTTCACCATGAAATGGGACGCTAACCAGCCATTCTTTACAGGGAGCTTCAGCAGACCAGTTTCTGAGCCATAGGAGCCTACGCATATGTACTATAGACAGCGTAAGGCGGGAGGCCTGATGGACTGAATCCTCTATGGCATCAACCGCAAAGCCTAAGGCTCTAGGTAGATCAGCTAGGGCAAAGCCTGCTGATCTGTCAAGTCCCTCAAGACCTGTTTCAACTGATCCTTCACTGCTTAGCAGACCCCAATAGCTGCTACTGCTGGTTGTATCACCAAGCAGATTTTCATAAGGACTCCAATCTTTTATCTATTGGGTTCTTGAACATTTGGACATTATCCACTGGACATGTCAGTGATTTATACATACAAGAGATGGCTGCGTCCACTGTAGGGACCTTCCATTTTTTTTTTTTTTTTTTGATGAACTTATCCTCCATGGGATAGACCACCGGAAATCTCTTGGGGGAATAAATATTTTCCCAGGACGTTCCCAATCCTGGTAAATGAGCCCTTTCAGTAAAGGGTGAAGTGGAAAAGAACAAACAGTCTGGGGGCTTCTAGCGACCCCAACGAGGATACAGTAGTGGTTGATGGTTCCGCAAGGTGCATTTTTAAATGCTGATCGGACCATGTTAGTCAGAGACTGAACCCATAATCTTTCAGCTTGAGATGCTGAGAAAAGGTTCCCCCACTGTTGATTCCTCTATAACAGAATCAACCTTATCCTGATCCCCTTCAGGCAGGTCGATCCCTGTATGGGACTGTTGCTCTGCTAACAGGCACTCTGAAGGAGGAGACGGAGATCGGGCGTGCTTTCCCTGACAGGGAGGCAGCGATAAATTTTGACAATCTCTCTCTAATCCTCCCAGAGCTGAGGAAAAAACCTCCTCTGTTACATACACAGGAGCAGGTGACTGAGGACAGCCACAGTACCAAGTACCCCTGCGGGGTCTCTACGGTCACTTACCTCTGAACTTCAGGGGAGACTGGTGCAGCAGGAGTATGCCCAAGATCCTCAGAGCCCGATGAGACCCCCTTCGCTTCCTGGAAGATTCAGTTCCGGAGCTACTGGACGGCATATTCCTAAGCCTAAAGCTGAGGTATTCCAGCCGTAATACACCACTTTTAATGAGAATAGTCTAGCACAATTGCTGCTATATCACAGTTGGTGTCTACTAATGTGCCTTTCTAGGGGATGCCTGTATCAACCGCTATGCTGTATGCCTTTAAATGTTGCCAGCTCTGTCTCTGTACTTCATAACCAGCTTATCTGCAATAATGTGGCTTTTTAAAAACCTGCTGGGACGCCCGCACATGCGCAGAAGCGCTGCGGCGCGCACAGAGCGTCATCCCCCAGGCCCCGCCCCTTTTTCCGGCCACCTCTATATATAGAGGCGCGTGCACGCGCACGCTCGCGGCCACGTGCGCCTCGGCGCTAATTTTCAAACATGGAAACCAGGGACAGGAGCCAGGGCCCCCTTTGCCGCAGGCCGGGGGATAGACGAACACTGCAACATGGCAGAGGAAACAGTTTCCTGTAGGAGAACTCACCAGCTGCCTGGACTTTGCTCTCTGAGAAGAAACTAGTCCATATGACAAGAAAAACATTCCACAGCGGCCTCTAGTGGACAAACACAGGTACCGCAGTTTAATATACTAAACATATATAAAAAAACATTCTTTTTTTTTTTTTTTTTTTTCTTGACCACCATTAAAAATTATTACATTTTTTTAGTAGTTACAGGCATGCACAGATATTAGCGGGAATACCGTTAGGTAACAGACAGAAAGACAAATTAGGCTTGGGGGTCCCCCAATAGAACCAAGTTCCTGGGGGCCCCCACTTACCTGTTCCCCGCCGCAGGACTTTGTTTGGTCCACAAAAGCCCAAACTTCACCTATCACGGCAGGCATTGTAATCAAACCTTCAGGGACCGGGTTCCCAAGGATTCCACTCCCCTGGACCTGTATAGCACCCTGCACAGAAAACATCTTGGTTGTGGGTATGACCAGAGCTCTGGATCCCAGGGTCCAGCTCTCCTAAGAGAAGCATTACAGGCAGAACCTTGCTCTTCTCTGCAAGGCCCGGGTACCGACCGTTTAGCTATGAAGCTTTTTTGGTCGGATCCGGAATAGCTTACTGAGGCCCAAAAGAACCTGTACGCAAGCTCAGTGAAAAACACATGTTTCTTCTTGGCCAACACCTTAGACACTGGCAAAAAACTGAGGTGCTCCCGGATGGGAGGGGCTTATATAGGGGAGGGTACTTCCGGTTTTGGAAGTTGCCAGTGCCAGCACCTGACGGTAACTATATAACCCATTAGTAATGACTATGTCGCTCTGTGTCCCGTGATGTACGAGAAAGAAAGCTCTATTTGTGGGAAGAAAAATTTAGTTTGGGTACAGTGTTGTATGACCGCACAATTGTCATTCAAAGTGTGACAGCGCTGAAAGCTGAAAATTGTCCTGGGCAGGAAGGCATAAGTGCCTGGTATTGAAGTAGTTAATGTTTATTGGACCCTGGGCAAAAATGTTCTTGGGGCCCCCCATGCAATTTTGCTCTCCACCTGCTCTGAGACATACAATAAATATCAGCTAGACTTAAAATCAGTTTACTGTATCAGATCAGGCAGTGATTGCGATTGTTATAAGAAAAATGCAGTTGCGCTGCAAAACTAACAACACATAATTATATGGGATGCTACCTTAATGAAATGAACCAATGCAAAATACATAAAGTGATGGGAACAATGACCAATTTGTCCAATGAAAAATTAAAGTGGTATGTGACAGTCTGGGATCTTCCATACAATGTCCACAATGTGATAATGAAAACAAGAGAAACCATATAAGAACGTTCCACGATGGCACTGTAGCAAGCAGCTCTCTCGTGCAGGTAGATAATCGTGACTCCACACTCTTAAACACCCAAGAAAGAAGAGCAGTGATGGTAAAGACAGAGATCCTCCACCTCTAATATCAGATCCGCTTACCAGCTCAAATGGATCTCAATGGAAGAGATCACAACCGCTTGTGGCTTAATTCCCCCGCCAAGGGTCTTTCAACTGCAGACCAGCATACAAGATATAGCCTTCCTCAACACTCTGGCATCCTAATATATCTCCCGGGAGTGTGATCCCCAAAAAGACATAAGGGCCACAATAGTGAAGTATGCAATAGAATTTAATAACGTAAAAAAGAAAATACACTTACAATAACGATGTAAGATAAAAGCATTTAAAATGTCTCAAGCCAGCCGGCTCTTGCTATCCGCTCGTTCCTTCCGGGACAGCGTTGTATTCGTCGGTGACGTCAGCACGCCGCTCCTCCCTACGCCGTTTCGTCAGAGATGACGTCTTCCAGGGGCACGAGCGGCGTGCTGACTCACCGCTATATATCTAACATATGACAAAAAGGCACGCCCAGCTCTGAGCTCCAGGAAACCCTTCTATCAATCCACCATCTTTGAAAGGGGAAAATTGCCCATACTTCGCCGTTCTCACCATATTACTGGTGGGAACAACACAAGTATTTCAGCATAAATGCAGTCATTGTGGCTGCAATCAGTTGATTGTATAAAATAATAAAAAAACATTACCCTAAAGACAAACCTAGGAAGGATGCCAAAAATAGAGGATAATAAAATAAATAAATACTAAATGCACAATGGCATCTAAAAAACGGCAATTGATGATTACATTGCCATAGTAATGAAAAGGCTATGAGTAACGTTAGTGATGTCAATTGGTGGAACGGCAGATATTCCACCCATAGACACCTTGTTCAAAGCCACATATTACCCAACCAGAAATAAACTGAATATAAAAAACATACTATAAAATAAGCATGTATGGATGCTGAGTACTGTGTTGACCACAATATCCCAGCATTGGACATAGGAGTGGGCAAATTTGAAATACTAGACCACATATGGAATACAAATAATTAAATGAATGTGTTGGAACTACGTCAGCTTGGAGATGCTGACATAACTTGGGAGCAAGAGACGTAATGTCCCATTGCGCCACCCGCTGGTAGGCCGATGGTACTACATCCTGATAATAATACCATTATGTCCAAGGAAAACCAAAAAAAGTATTTATTTAATTTATTATCCTCTATTTTTTGCATCCTTCCTAGGTTTGTCTTTAGGGTAATTTTTTTTATTATTTTATACAATCAACTGATTGCAGCCACAATGACTGCATTTATGCTGAAATACTTGTGTTGTTCCCACCAGTAATATGGTGAGAACGGCAAAGTATGGGCAATTTTCCCCTTTCAAAGATGGTGGATTGATAGAAGGGTTTCCTGGAGCTCAGAGCTGGGCGTGCCTTTTTGTCATATGTTAGATATATAGCGGTGAGTCAGCACGCCGCTCGTGCCCCTGGAAGACGTCATCTCTGACGAAACGGCGTAGGGAGGAGCGGCGTGCTGACGTCACCGACGAATACAACGATATCCCGGAAGGAACGAGCGGATAGCAAGAGCCGGCCGGCTTGAGACATTTTAAATGCTTTTATCTTACATCGTTATTGTAAGTGTATTTTCTTTTTTACTTTATTAAATTCTATTGCATACTTCACTATTGTGGCCCTTATGTCTTTTTGGGGATCACACTCCCGGGAGTTATATTAGGATGCCAGAGTGTTGAGGAAGGCTATATCTTGTATGCTGGTCTGCAGTTGAAAGACCCTTGGCGGGGGAATTAAGCCACAAGCGGTTGTGATCTCTTCCATTGAGATCCATTTGAGCTGGTTAGCGGATCTGATATTAGAGGTGGAGGATCTCTGTCTTTACCATCACTGCACCTCTTTCTTGGGTGTTTAAGAGTGTGGAGTCACGATTATCTACCTGCACGAGAGAGCTGCTTGCTACAGTGCCATCGTGGAACGTTCTTATATGGTTTCTCTTGTTTTCATTATCACATTGTGGACATTGTATGGAAGATCCCAGACTGTCACATACCACTTTAATTTTTCATTGGACAAATTGGTCATTGTTCACATCACTTTATGTATTTTGCATTGGTTCATTTCATTAAGGTAGCATCCCATATAATTATGTGTTGTTAGTTTTGCAGCGCAACTGCATTTTTCTTATTATTTGCCTTTGTGTGTATCCACATTTACAGTTGCAGCAGCGGTTATTCATTTAAGTATTTACTTTAGACATGCGCAGTAGTTTTCTTTTGTTATTACCATTTTTGATACTCACCTACAGCAGCAGTCAACACACTTCACGGTGTTTAAACAATTGTTTGTGCACTAGTTTTTTATTCATTTAGAAGAATTTAGTTAGCTTTTTATTAGACACTACCTTTGTCATTGTCAATAATATGGACGTCTTTGAATACAGGGCCTCTAAGGTGGTCAACACCGAGGGGGTGTTTCAGATGTATAATGACAAGGAGGGGGATTTAAGTGGACTTTTTTAAGACTTAAAAATCTAACCATCTCTAAAATCCACACTCAATGGGATGTGGCATTTCTTGAGACGTATATCAAATTAAATATGGTACCAAGGAGCCTTAGATGGCAGGTCAGCCCGCAGAAAGGAGAATTAGAGCTACAAGAATGGTTTCGGTATTTCAACGAAGCCGGACTGAACTTTTTACGCTTTCTGGTCACCAGAAAGAACAGCAAATTACCTAAGCTTGATAGTGAAATCAAAACGTTAAAAGATAGCCTTATTTCTCACAAAGAAAGTGAAGAATATAAAGATAGGAGTTTAAACCTTTTAAAGGTATTGGACAAAGAGGAAAAGGAACAGAAAGTTAAAAAAAGGAAGAAATATAATAGGGACTCCAGTGATTATCAAGCAAGTTTAGTTTTTGATTGGCAGAAGAAACTATTGGCAGAATCACAAACAGATAACAGTTCCAGGATGGACGCGATTACTCATAGTGATAGTGTCGCATCTGGTTCAATGAATGAGGTACAACATTTACCTATTAGGAGTGAAACATCTAAAACTCCTAAAAAAGTTCAGAATTCTGCCAAACAGGCCAAAAAGGGCAGACGAGTGTCACATCAGTCCCCTCCGAGGACATCAGGACCCGTGAAGGGAGGACAGCATCTAAAGAACTCTGGTTGGACACAGCAGACCCAATCCAAACAGGGCCACAGTTATGATAGAGGTTATGGACAACAATACTCTCAGGGTCAATATTACTCTCATCGAGAATCACCAAGACCTGTAAGAGTCCCTGAGAGGACTTATTCTGAGAATTACAGTTCTGACACCCTAACCAGAGATCTCACTATGAAAATAACTATTACTCAGAACGAGATAGAGATGAGTATGGTGATGACTCGGGAACTCGTAATAGATTTTTTCCATTGAGAGACAGAGAAGGGCCTGGTTATTCGGGTCATCAGGATTACGAACAGAACAACAGAGTACGTGAGGCATACAGGTCGGTGCCTTCAAGAGATTTCCCCACGGGTCAGTATGAAAAAGATATTGACCAGCATTGGGGTTTTCCCAGGCCCAACCAGGGAATAAAAAGGCCTGTGGAAAGCAAAGAGAAACAAGAGGGGGGAGGAGAGCACAACTTAAAAAAGCAAAAGATGTGAGTCAGGATGGCATCTTTAATCTTAGTTCCCAAACCTTGACTAAGCCAGAACTAACCCTTCTCAACAAAGGTTTAAAGTTCGCACCTCCTAAGAAATTAAATACATTTTTAACCTTTATGGATGTACACAAGTATGTCCGTAAAGTAAACATCAAGCGACATTTTGCAAATGTTCCAAGTAGGGAAGAGGGATTAGTTCCACCGTTATTCCAACATTCGGGACTAAGAAACGCTTCCACATTCAACCCCCCTGGAACTTTGGCTCCGTCACTCAGGGTCTTTAGAGATGTAGTCTTACGAGACCTTGAGAAAATGAAAATTACCAATAATAAGATGGATCAACATCTAGAAAAAGGACTTGACTCCCTTTGTCAGAACAGGGAGTTAGTAATACGTCCTGCTGACAAAGGAGGTGGAATAGTAGTCCTTGATAGGATTGACTACCTGAGAGAAATGCACAAAATTGTCGATGATCGCGACACCTATGTGTTACTACCTGGGAACCCGATTATTAAATATAGGGACACCCTGGACGAATTGGTTCAAAAGGGTTCTGATTTGGGTATTCTAAACAATAAAGAACAATCGTTTTTGATACCCAGGGCTCCCAGGGTGCCCGTCCTGTATGGTCTACCTAAAATACACAAGAGCCTGACTTGCCCCCCGGGCAGACCAATAGTGAGTGGTATAGACTCAATTACGTCCCGGGTGGGCAAGTACATTGACCATTTTTTACAACCTTTAGTTCAGCAAATGCTATCCTATTTGAAGGACACCAGACATGCCATCAATTTGATGGCCCAAGTAGAACCTAAGGAAGAACTGTGGATGGTGACGGCTGACGTCACCTCATTAAATTCTATCATTCCACATGAGATGGGCATTTCAGCTGTGAAATATTATCTGGATCTCTGGTCAGGCCTGCCCCAGCTTCAAAAAGATTACATTATGGACCTATTAGAATATGCCGCAGGGCATAATTATTTTTGGTTTGATAGCCAATATTATCGCCAAATACGTGGTGTTGCAATGGGTGCTAAGTATGCCCCTAGCTTGGCCAATCTTTTTATGGCCAAATGGGAGGAGGACGTCGTCTTTACCAATAGAAGCCCACATCTGGTGTTGTGGGCAAGGTATATTGACGACGTCCTCCTCCTATGGGACGGCACCAAAAACCAACTTGATGATTTTGTTTCCTCACTTAATAACAACGAACGGGGAATCAGACTAGTTCATGATGCAAACCGTGAGGCCATTAATTTCCTCGATCTCACTATCATGAGGGAAGGTGACTCTCTGACTACAAAATCCTTTTTTAAACAGACGGATCGCAACTCATTTATTCCCATTGGAAGCTGCCATAATGAACCCTGGCTGAGATCTGTTCCCAGGGGACAGTTTGTCAGGATGAGACGAAACTGTACCTCTTTGGAAGATTACAGATCACAGACAGCCATATTGAAATCTAGGCTCTGTGGAAAGGGTTATGATGTAGAATCTCTTGAGACCTTAATTGAGGAAGTTGCTAATATTGATAGACCCCAATTATTGGAGGATCATCATAAAATAGAGAAAGAAAGACCTCAGATACCTTTCATTACTACCTTCTCTACACAGCACTTCGCAATTAAAAAAATTATTCAAAGACATTGGCATTTGTTAGGCAATGATCATGTCATTAGCCAATTTTTACCATCCAAACCTCAAGTGATTTTTAGGGGAGTACCTTCCCTTCGTGATAGGGTGGCCCCCAATGTGGTTGACCCTCCTATAAGAAAGGTGTCCTTTTTCCAAAAGGGACTGTCAGGATATCATCAGTGTCGTAGATGCCAGGTTTGCACTTTTAATAAGAGCAAACTGAAGAAAACAGAATCTTTTCATTCCACCAGTACCTCTAAGGAGCACACTATAGAGCCATTCATTACTTGTAGTTCAACGGGTATTGTTTATTTGCTGCAGTGCCCTTGTGGACTCCAATATATTGGCAGGACCAAAAGGTCCATGCAGGTTAGACTAGGTGAGCATATCACGAACATTAACCACTTAACAACCACCTGCCGACAAATAACGTCGAC
This sequence comes from Rana muscosa, assembly GCA_029206835.1. Taxonomy (NCBI): domain Eukaryota; kingdom Metazoa; phylum Chordata; class Amphibia; order Anura; family Ranidae; genus Rana; species Rana muscosa. The sequence continues at coordinate 43,976,798 of CM055127.1, forward strand.
AAGGTGGTTGCTTAACTCTGGGAGGACGTTATATAACGTCCTCCCAGAATCGCGCTCCCGCGCGCCCCCTGGGGTGCGCACACGGGAAACTCCGTGACCGCCGGGTCCAGAGGACCCGGCGGATCACGAATCGCGGTAAATCGCCGCTGATAGCGGCCGTTTACCACGTGATCGCTCCGTCGAATGACGGAGCAATCACTTGTAAACAGACCGGCGTCATTTGATGACGCCGGTTCCTCCCTCCCCTCTCTGTACCAATCGGTACAGTGTGAGAGGGGAGGGGGAGGGAGCGGATGGCAGCAGCAGCTCTGTGGGCTGGATCTGTGACAATTGCAGTCACAGATCCAGCCATCCATCCATCCCTGCTCAGCCATCCCTGTGCAATACTCTGCAATACACCCTGCCAATACTCTGCAATACACCCTGCCAATACTCTGCAAAATACCCTGTGCAACACTCTGCAAAATACTCTGCAATACCCTGGTGCAATACTCTGCAATACCCTGGTGCAATACTCTGCAATACCCTGGTGCAATACTCTGCCATACCCTGCAAAATACTCTGCAATACCCTGCAAAATACTCTGCAATACCCTGCGCAATACTCTGCAATACCCTGCGCAATACTCTGCAATACCCTGCACAATACTCTGCAATACCCTGCGCAATACTCTGCAATACCCTGCGCAATACTCTGCAATACCCTGCAATACCCTGTGCAATACCCCCTGTGCAATACCCCGTGCAATACCCTGCCATACTCCGCAATACCCTGCCATAGTCCGCAATACTCCGCAATGCCCGGCAATACTCCGCAATGCCCAGCAATACTCCGCAATGCCCAGCAATACTCTGCAATAACCACTTCCCGCCCGCCGGCCGTCATATGACGTCCTTGACTTTGTGCGGGGATATCTGAATGATGGGAGCAGCTACAGGCATCATTCAGATATCAGCTTTTTCAGCCGACGATTCCCTACACCATAGCAACAATCATAGTGGCTGTTCCGCCGCTTGATCATTCTTATGGGAGACGAGAGGGGATGCCCCCCGCCACCCTCCGGTGCTTCTACCGACTCACCGCTACGATCAAAGCCAGGATTGTTGTTTTTTTTTTTGTTTTTTTTTCAGGCTTCCCAGCCTAGAGGTGAGATGTGGGGTCTTATTGACCCCATATCTCACTGTAAAGAGGACCTGTCATGCCATATTCCTATTACAAGGGATGTTTACGTTTTTTTAATGCGCCCCTGTCCCCGTGAGCTCGCATACAGAAGCGAACGCATACGTAAGTCCCGCCCACATATGAAAACGGTTTTCAAACCACACATGTGAGGTATCTCTGCGAACGTTAGAGCGAGAGCAATCATTTTGGCCCTAGACCTCCTCTGTAACTCAAAACATGTAACCAGTAAAAATATTTAAAGCGTCGCCTATGGGGATTTTTTAAGTAGCAAAGTTTGGCGCCATTCCACGAGTGTGTGCAATTTTTAAGGGTGACATGTTAGGTATCTATTTACTCGGCGTAACTTCATCTTTCACATTATGCAAAAACATTGGGCTAACTTTACTGTTTTTTTTTTTTTAAGCACAAAACATATTTTTTCCGTAAAAAACGCGTTAAAAAAATTGCTGCGCAAATATCGTGCAAGATAAAAAGTTGCAACAACCACCATTATATTCTCTAAGGTCTTTGCTAAAAATATATATATATATATAATGTTTTGGGGTTCTATGTAATTTTCTAGCAAACAAATGATGATTTTTACATGTAGGAGAGAAATGTCAGAATTGGCCTGGGTGCTCCAGAACGCCTGAAGGTGCTCCCTGCATGTTGGGCCTCTCTATGTGGCCACGCTGTGTAAAAGTCTCACACATGTGGTATCGCCATACTCGGGAGTAATAGCAGAATGTATTTTGGGGTGTAATTTGTGGAATGCATATGCTGTGTGTGAGAAATAACCTGCTAATATGACAATTTTGTGAAAAAAAAAAAAAAGAAAAATAAATCTTGATTTTGCAAAGAATTGTGGGAAAAAATGACAACTTCAAAAAACTCACAATGCCTCTTTCTGAATACCTTGGAATGTCTTCTTTCCAAAAAGGGGTCATTTGGGGGGTATTTGTACTTTTCTGGCATGTTAGGGTCTCAAGAAATGAGATCGGCCGTCAGTACTTCAGGTGTGATCAATTTTCAGATATTGGCACCATAGCTTGTGGACTCTATAACTTTCACAAAGACCAAATAATATCCACCAATTTGTACTTATTTTTACCAAAGATATGTAGCAGTATAAATTTTGGCCAAAATTTATGAAGAAAAAATAGTAATTTGCAAAATTTTATAACAGAAACTAAAAAAAAATCATTTTTTTTACAAAATTTTCAGTCTTTTTCCTCTTATAGCGCAAAAAATAAAAAACCCAACAGTGATTAAATACCACCAAAAGAAAGCTCTATTTGTGTGAAAAAAAGGACAAAAAATTCATATGGGTACAGTGTTGTATGACTGAGTAATTGTCATTCAAAATGTGAGAGCACCGAAAGCTGAAAATTGGTCTGGTTATTAAGGGGGTTTAAGTGCCCAGTGGTCAAGTGGTTAAAACGGGTTTTCAAAACCATTCTGTTTTGAAACATTACGACACTCACCACGATCGCAATCCAGCTAATACCCTCTTTCTGGGGATCGACAAATTCGAGCCCCACTGGAGGGGTAGTTCATTAGTTAGGGAGTTGTCCAGGCTTGAGATGGCCTGGATATATCGAGTACGATGCTATAGCCCTTATGGCCTTAACATTGACACTGACATCAATGCGTTCATTGACAATGGTTAATTGAGAATCTTTGCCTATCTCTTGTTTATGTAGATAGTCCAGCTTAATGAGGCAATATGTAAACCAGCACTGAATTCTGGGTAAACCTCTGATAAATCCAACTTAGTACCTGTTCGTACCTTTGATGTGACTTTCTATGTCACTTTGGATCTCTGGATATGCGATCCGAAATTTAATTCAAATCAATACCACTTGTTGTCTTATCATGTTTGATTGTGGGTATTGGATAGTCTGTTTAGATGGATTTTCGGTCCATCTCCATTCCCCTTTATTTCTTCCTTTTTTTGGTTTTCCTTGGACATAATGGAATTATTATCAGGATGTAGTACCATCGGCCTTCCAGCGGGTGGCGCAATGGGACATTACGTCTCTTGCTCCCAAGTTATGTCAGCATCTCCAAGCTGACGTAGTTCCAACACATTCATTAAACTATTTGTATTCCATATGTGGTCTAGTATTTCAAATTTGTCCACTCCTATGTCCAATGCTGGGATATTGTGGTCAACACAATACTCATCATCCATACATGCTTATTTTATAGTATGTTTTTTATATTCAGTTTATTTCTGGTTGGGTAATATGTGGCTTTGAACAATGTGTCTATGGGTGGAATATCTGCCGTTCCACCAATTGATATCACTAATGTAGCGGCCTCCTCACCCCGACCTCTTTAGCTAGGGGTATGTCGAGCGACAGAGTGAGTGAGGTGCGCTACGGCCCATGTCCTCCCCATGCATGTGGGTGAGGTGAAGGCCAATATCAATCTTTTCCTCGGGCCAAATGTGTGCTGGTTATGAGGGTCAGTCCTTCCGTGCCGGAATCTCCCTTTGTTCCCATCAACAGAGTCCATACACCCATCAAAGTCCAAACTCAGGTTTATTGCGTATCTCCACATACAGTCAAATGCAACGGCATGATACGATGGGGAAGCAGGTCGAGGCACTGTACAGGTTCCTAGTCCCTACACTCCCTGTGCTATGACCAGGGGTTGCAGGAGTCTTGATGGAAGCTCCTCTGCTGCGCTGAAGCCCATATCAGGGGAAGATGTCCTCCAAGGGAGTTACTGAAGGCCCATCCGTCACCGGGTTGACGCTACACCGGGTCTTCGGACGGGTGACCCCCCCCAGCCTCCTCACCTCAGATGCGGGTCCCCTCGCAAGGGGCGCCCTGGAGCAACTTCACCCTCACGGGACCCAGTCGGAGTCACCGGGTCCAAGGCCTCCTTAATAGTACCTCACCCCAGGCTGAAGGTGCCCGGGATGGACTCCATCTTCGTTCCGACCAGGCCTTGGGCGCCTAGGCCGGAACCTTGAACCGCCCGCACCCAGGCCTAAGGTGCCTGGGTGCGTGAAGGGGTGACCCCCTCCCACAAGAACAACAGACAGATGACGACGACCTCGTGGCGCGGGCGTCTCCCCCTTTTATATCCTCCCATCGACACCACGGCGGGTTCCCCGCCCCAGCCGTACCATCGCCAGGAAGGAACCAAAAAAAGGGTAACACTGTGATTGCGATTCTACCTCGAGCCAGCAGGTACACTGACACCCACTGGTCAAAGAGAATATTACACCACCCAATCCTCCACGAATAAGAAAAGGGGTCTAATCCCTGACATAATTACACACCTGGGTCTCTCTACCCCCAGGTGTATCCCACTAACTTTGAAGACCCCGCTACACTAACGTTACTCATAGCCTTTTCATTACTATGGCAATGTAATCATCAATTGCCGTTTTTTAGATGCCATTGTGCATTTAGTATTTATTTATTTTATTATCCTCTATTTTTGGCATCCTTCCTGGGTTTGTCTTTAGGGTAATTTTTTTTATTATTTTATACAATCAACTGATTGCAGCCACAATGCGTGCATTTATGCTGAAATACTTGTGTTGTTCCCACCAGTAATATGGTGAGAACGGCGAAGTATGGACAATTTTCCCCTTTCAAAGATGGTGGATTGATAGAAGGGTTTCCTGGAGCTCAGAGCTGGGCGTGCCTTTTTGTCATATGTTAGATATATAGCGGTGAGTCAGCACGCCGCTCGTGCCCCTGGAAGACGTCATCTCTGATGAAACGGCGTAGGGAGGAGCGGCGTGCTGACGTCACCGACGAATACAACGCTATCCCGGAAGGAACGAGCGGATAGCAAGAGCCGGCCGGCTTGAGACATTTTAAATGCTTTTATCTTACATCGTTATTGTAAGTGTATTTTCTTTTTTACTTTATTAAATTCTATTGCATACTTCACTATTGTGGCCCTTATGTCTTTTTGGGGATCACACTCCCGGGAGTTATATTAGGATGCCAGAGTGTTGAGGAAGGCTATATCTTGTATGCTGGTCTGCAGTTGAAAGACCCTTGGCGGGGGAATTAAGCCACAAGCGGTTGTGATCTCTTCCATTGAGATCCATTTGAGCTGGTAAGCGGATCTGATATTAGAGGTGGAGGATCTCTGTCTTTACCATCACTGCACTTCTTTCTTGGGTGTTTAAGAGTGTGGAGTCACGATTATCTACCTGCACGAGAGAGCTGCTTGCTACAGTGCCATCGTGAAACGCTCTTATATGGTTTCTCTTGTTTTCATTATCACATTGTGGACATTGTATGGAAGATCCCAGACTGTCACATACCACTTTGATTTTTCATTGGACAAATTGGTCATTGTTCACATCACTTTATGTATTTTGCATTGGTTCATTTCATTAAGGTAGCATCCCATATAATTATGTGTTGTTAGTTTTGCAGCGCAACTGCATTTTTCTTATTATTTGCCTTTGTGTGTATCCACATTTACAGTTGCAGCAGCGGTTATTCATTTAAGTATTTACTTTAGACATGCGCAGTAGTTTTCTTTTGTTAATACCATAGTGATTGCGATTGGTTGCCAGGGGTTAAAGCATATCATTACCACTTACTGACTGGTTGCTAGTGGTTACAGCACACATTATGGCTCACTGATCAGTTGCTAGAGGTTACAGCACATGATTTCTTCTTGTTGATTGGTTGCTAGAGATTACTGTGCAGTAATACTGCTCCATCTCTTCACTGCAGAGGTGCATGATAATGATATACATATGAATGCCGCCTTTATTTACATATGAATGCAGCCGGCCTCAGCTATTTACATATGAATGCCACCAATATTTACATATGAATGCTCTCGTTATTTATATATGAATGGCGGTTACTTACATGTAAACACATGTACATGTAAACACAGGGTCTGCAGGTGAGTCATCTGTACACAACAATAGGGCAGAGCTGGGCAGCATTAGTAGCAGCACTGAGATATCAGGACACAGCAAAGGACTTAAAACTTCAAGGGACAAGGGAATTTAAACTGGGATAGTTGGCAAGTATGAGGCAGCTGCCTTGGGCCCCACAACAATGACAGGGCCCAGGGCAGCTGCCCCTTTTGCCCTGCCTTAAAGACGGCCCTGACTACACTCACAAAAACTGACACTAAAGTAAAAATGAATGGTTACACTACACTCAAACTGAACTATCACTTAATTCACACTAAACTGATATTCTACACTGACAATAGAAGCACAATATAGCACACTAATTTGCTAGCAGCACTGAACAGAGCCCTGTTCTAGCCCCCTCCACGCCAATATCACACTGCAAATGGCGGCTATGGGGAGAATATTTATATAGTGTGGGGCGGGACTAAGAGCAATGAGCCATGATTGGATAGAATCATTATTACTTTCTCCAATCATGGCTCTGACAGTGCTCTCAGTGCTTTCATTGCTTCAGCCAGTCAGGGCTTCCAATGCACTATGCAACGGCACAGTGCATTGTGACAATTCGAAGGGACAAACAAACGGTTGAACGCCCCGATAATTTGGGCGTTTGTCAAACAGACGATCAGCCAATGTTGAACAGCCAAACTTTAATTACATAAAAGCGGGGACTTTATGACTTGCAAAGATATTAATTTCTTAATGTAATATGACTATGTACTGTATGTCTATGCAGTGAGAGCAACATTCCTGTGACATTTGTATAAAGACCAGTACCTTTTATTGCTAAAAGTTTTTATTGTTTTTTGTACCAATAAAAATATAATTTTTTTATATATAACATTTTTTTTGTTATTTGCTGCAACAAAGTCCCAAGGGAGACATTTTTATTTTGTTCTAATTAAGGGATGGAGCAGCTTGGAACCTATTCAACAAATACTCTCCCAGCTCCTCTACCCACCAGCCTGGGCAACAATGTCATCCTATAAGCAGGGCAGAGGGAGAGAGGAGCTCTCAACTCTGATCTGCAGCTCCTCCTGCCCCTTGCGTTGCTGATTGGATGACATTGTCGGACGGGCGGAGGAGCCAGGAGAGTACACACAGGCATAGCTGCACAGCAGGAGATGAGCAGCGACCGCTATCTGTGATAGTTGTGTGCGGACCACGGTCAGCAATTATTTCCTGCTGTGCGGCCCGGTCAGCAACAGGCAATAGACCAGAACTGGTGTGGGGCCCAGGGGTTGGGGACCCCTGGACTAAGGGACTTTAGTTCCACCACTTAAAGCTGACCATGTGCGAATTTCCTCCCATTCCTGATGAACTAGATGATAATTGGGTGGCTATTATTTAACCACTTCAGGCCCAGGCCAATTCTGACACTTCGCTCCTACATGTAAAAATCATAATTTTTTTGCTATTTTTTTCTAGAAAATTACATAGAACCCCCAAACACTATGTATGTTTTTTTTTTGCAGAGACCCTAGAGAATACAATGGAGGTCATTGCAATTTTTTATTTTGCACGGTATTTGCGCAGCAATTTTTCAAACACGTTTTTTTGGGGAAAAAAAATGTTTCATGCTTTAAAAGAAAAAAAACCCAGTAAAGTTAGCCCAATTTTGAAAGATGAAGTTACGCTGAGTAAATAGATACCTAACATGTCACGCTTCAAATTTGCACACGCTCGTGGAATGGCGCCAAAATTCGGTACTGAAAAATCCCCATAGGCGACGCTTGATTTTTTTTTACTGGTTACATGTTTTGAGTTACAGAGGAGGTCTAGGGCTAGAATTATTGCTTTCGCTCTAACGTTCGCGACGACACCTCACATGTGTGGTTTGAACATCGTTTTCATATGTGGGCGGGACTTACGTATGCGTTCGCTTCTGCGTGCGTGCACACGGGGACAGGGGCACTTTAAAAAAAAAACATTTTTATTGTTAATTTTACTTACATTTTTTTATTTTGACACTTTAACCACTTAAGCCCCGGACCATTTGGTAGCTAAAGGACCAGAGGTGATTTCAGAATTTTGCACTGCGCTGTTTTAACTGTAAATTGTGCGGACATGCAATGTTGTACCCAAACGAAATTTGCGTCCTTTTCTTCCCACAAATAGAGCTTTCTTTTAATGGTATTTTATTGCCTCTGCGATTTTTATTTTTTGCGATATAAACGGAAAAAGACCGAAAATTTTGAAAAAAAAATGATATTTTCTACTTTTTGTTATAAGAAAAATCGAATAAACTCAATTTTAGTCATACATTTAGGCCAAAATGTATTCAGCCACATGTCTTTAGTAAAAAAAATGTCAATAAGCGTATATTTATTGGTTTGCGCAAAAGTTATAGCGTCTACAAACTAGGGTACATTTTCTGGAATTTACACAGCTTTTAGTTTATGACTGCCTATCTCATTTCTTGAGGTGCTAAAATGGCAGGGCAGTACAAAACCCCCCCCAAATGACCCCATTTTGGAAAGTAGACATCCCAAGGAAATTGCTGAGAGGCATGTTGAGCCCATTGAATATTTTTTTTTTGTCTCAAGTGATTGAATAATGACAAAAAAAAAAAAAATTACAAAAAGTTGTCACTAAATGATATATTGCTCACACATGCCATGGTTATATGTGGAATTGCACCCCAAAATAAATTTTTCTGCTTCTCCTGAGTACGGGGATACCACATGTGTGGGACTTTTTGGGAGCCTAGCCGCGTACGGGCCCCCGGAAACCAAGCACCGCCTTCAGGATTTCTAAGGGCGCAAATTTTTGATTTCACTCCTCTCTACTTATCACAGTTTTGAAGGCCATAAAATGCCAAAATAGCACAAACCCCCCCAAATGACCCCATTTTGGAAAGTAGACACCCCAAGGAAATTGCTGAGGGGCCTGTTGAGCCCATTGAATATTTTTTTTTTTTTTGTCCCAAGTGATTGAATAATGACAAAAAAAAATTAAAATAAAAAAATTACAAAAAGTTGTCACTAAATGATATATTGCTCACACATGCCATGGTTATATGTGGAATTACACCCCAAAATACAGTTTGATGCTTCTCCTGAGTACGGGGATACCACATGTGTGGGACTTTTTAGGAGCCTAGCCGCGTACGGGACCCCGAAAACCAAGCACCGCCTTCAGGATTTTTAGGCACAAATTTTTGATTTCACTCCTCACTACCTATCACAGTTTCGAAGGCCATAAAATGCCAAAATAGCACAAACCCCCCCCAAATGACCCCATTTTGGAAAGTAGACACCCCAAGCTATTTGCTGAGAGGCATGGTGAGTATTTTACAGCTCTCATTTGTTTTTGAAAATGAAGAAATAAAATATATATATATTTTTTTTTTTTCAATTTTCAAAACTTTGTGACAAAAAGCGAGATCTGCAAAATACTCACCATACCTCTCAGCAAATAGCTTGGGGTGTCTACTTTCCAAAATGGGGTCATTTGGGGGGGTTGTGCCATCTGGGCATTCCATGGCCTCCGAAACTGTGATAGGCAGTGAGAAGTGAAATCAAAAATTGACACCCTTAGAAAGCCTGAAGGCGGTGCTTGGTTTTGGGGTCCCGTACGCGGCTAGGCTCCCAAAAAGTCTCACACATGTGGTATCCCCGTACTCAGGAGAAGCAACAGAATGTATTTTGGGGTGTAATTCCACATATGCCTATGGCATGTTTGAGCAATATATCATTTAGTGACAACTTTGTACAAAAAAAAAAAAAAAAAAATTGTCTTTTTTCCGCAACTTGTGTCAACATATAAAATATTCCATGGACTCGACATGCCTCTCAGTATATAGCTTGGGGTGTCTACTTTCCAAAATGGGGTCATTTGGGGGGGGTTTTGAACTGTTCTGGCATTTTATACACAACATTAGGAAGATTTCATCCACTCTTCTAACCACTTGAAGACAAAGCCCTTTTTGACACTTTTTGTTTACATGAAAACATTTTTTTTTTTTGCAAGAAAATTATGTTGAACCCCCAAACATTATATATATTTTTAAAGCAAAGGCCCTACAGTTTAAAATGGTGGGTGTTGCATTTTTTTTTCTACACAGTATTTGCGCAGCGATTTTTCAAACGCATTTTTTGGGGAAAAAAATACACTTTTTTTAATTTTAATGCACTAAAACACACTATATTGCCCACATGTTTGATGAAATAAAAAAGATGATCTTAGGCCGAGTACATAGATACCAAACACGACATGCTTTAAAATTTCGCACAAACGCGCATTGGCGACAAACTACATACATTTTTAAAAGCCTTTAAAAGCCTTTACAGGTTACGCCGTTAGATTTACAGAGGAGGTCTACTGCTAAAATTACTGCCCTCGATCTAACCTTCGCGGTGATACCTCACATGCATGGTGCAATTGCTGTTTACATATGACGCCAGACCGACGCTTGCGTTCGCCATTGGGCAAGAGCAGGGCAGGACAGGGGTGTTTTTTTTTTTTTTTTTATTATTAATTTTGCTTTTTTATTTTATTTTTAAACTGTTGCTTCCATATTTATTTATTTTTTATCATTTTTATTGTTATCTCAGGGAATGTAAATATCCCCTATGATAGCAATAGGTAGTGACAGGTACTCTTTTTTTGAAAAAACTGGGGTCTATTGGACCCTAGATCTTTCCTCTGCCCTCAAAGCATCTGACCACACCAAGATCGGTGTGATAAAATGCTTTCCCAATTTCCCAATGGCGCTTTTTATATCCCGGGGGGGGGACATTCCCTCCCACTGCTTGTAAAAGCAGTCCAGAGGCTAATTAGCCACTAGGATTGCTTTTACATGAAAGCCGGCCGCTGGCTGAAAAGAATGATACCAAGATGATACCTAAACCCGCAGGCATCATTCTGGTATAAACATTCAAAGTCCAGCAACATACCAGTACGTTGCTGGTCATTGTTGGACATGTATTGTAATCTTTTTTTTCATGCAGCCTGTTGGCTGAACGAAAAAAAAAGATTGATCGGTGGGTATGCCCACCATTAGAATACCGCCCTTCATCCACCCACTTCTAATGATGGGCATACATGCACCATTTATATATGCCGAAGCATGGGGGCATCTTCCCGCAAAAGTTATGCCGCGTACACACGGTCGGACTTTTCCACGGGCAAGCCTCCATCGGAATTTCGACAGTATGTACGCGGCATTAGGAGAAAAATCGCTCCTCCGCCCCTGCTGCCCCAATGCTTCGGCATATATGCTTTTTTTTTTTTAACTGTGGTGGTGAAATCACCTCCTACACAACTGGAGTCGCAGGGATCAGGCCTGTCTCTGTGAACGCTGCAGTTATGTGTGTTGTGTTTTGTAAGTGACAGTGATCGATCGATACTGCACTTGGGTGGCCTGGGCTGGACGGAGGGGCAAAACGCAGGTGCTAGCAGGTATCTGGGCTGATCCCGCTAACACTGCGTTTTTGGGAACCCTAAACTGCTGGGGACGCTAGTATAGATCTGATCAGATCAGATATTGATCTGTTCAGATACTATACCACTAAGGGAGGTGTATGCTTCACGCGTGGGTGTTAGCGCTACTGGCACTAACCTGACGCTGCCTGGGGTGTGACGCAGACCCTCTCTGACGCTAAAACCTAATTGATATCACCCGCCGGGTGATCAGGGGGTTAAACCTTTATTAGGTTATATACGGCGGGTGCCCTGACACTATAAAAAGCAAACTAACTAACCAGCGTCACCCGTAACACTTATATGGTGATTACTGATGAAAGGGTTAACTAGGGGCAATTAGGGGGTTAAAACCTTTATTAGGTAATATATGGGGGTACCTGACGCTATATAAAAACCTGACGGCGAACCTAAAAAAAATTACTGGCTACCTATCGACATCACCGACACTAAGACAGCGATCAAAAAAACGATCGCTTAGCGACAGTGGTGATAGGGGGTGAAAGGGTTACCTGGGGGTGATCAAGGGGGTTAAACCTTTATTAGATAATATATGGGGGTACCTGACGCTATAAAAACCTGCGGCGAACCTAAAAAAAAATTACTGGCTACCGATCGGCATCATCGACACTAAGACAGCGATCAGAAAAATGATCGCTTAGCGACAGTGGTGATAGGGGGTGAAAGGGTTACCTGGGGGGCGATCAAGGGGGTTAAACCTTTATTAGATAATATATGGGGGCACCTGACGCTATAAAAACCTGCGGCGAACCTAAAAAAAATTACTGGCTACCGATCTGCATCACCGATACTAAGACAGCGATCAGAAAAACTATTGCTTAGCGACAGTGGTGATAGGGGGTGAAAGGGTTACCTGGGGGGCAATCAAGGGGGTTAAATCTTTATTAGGTAATATATGGGGGTACCCGACGCTATAAAAACCTGCGGCGAACCTAAAAAAAATAACTGGCTACCGATCGGCATCACCGACGCTAAGACAGCGATCAGAAAAACGATCGCTTAGCGACAGTGGTGATAGGGGGTGAAAGGGTTACCTGGGGGCGATCAAGGGGGTTAAACCTTTATTTGGTAATATATGGGGGTACCTGACGCTATAAAAACCTGCGGCGAACCTAAAAAAAATAACTGGCTACCGATCAGCATCACCGACGCTAAGACAGCGATCAGAAAAATGATCGCTTAGCGACAGTGGTGATAGGGGGTGAAAGGGATATCTGGGGGGCGATCAGGGGGTTAAACCTTTATTGGGGGGGGGTTAGGGGGCTACACTGGACCTAAAACTAACTTTAGTGACACTTTTACAGTCACAAATGTCACTGATTGCAGTGATCAGTAAATAAATGGTCACTGCAATCAGTGACACTGTGACTGGGGGCTGGGGGGTGATCTGGGGTGTCTGGGGGGGCCTGGGGGGCGATTTATGTGCCTATGTGTCCTGGTGTCAGTGTAGTGTTTTGTGCACTAACCTGGCATCTTCTCCTGTGCGGCGCTCGGTATATGTGAGCGCCGCAGGAGAGATGACATCACTTCCTCTGCCTGTGTAAACATTACACAGGCAGGGAAGCTCTCTCATTCGCCGGGAGCGATCGCGAGGGGGTGGCCGGAATCGAACGGCCGTCCCCTCATCCCGGATCGCTCTCGAACACTTAACGGCTGCTCACTGTACAGAAGGGGAGTCCGATCGGACCCCCCAACTATACAAAGGCGATCACATAGATATACGTGATTCTGCCTGTCGGTGCCATTCTGACGACGTATTTTTACAGTGGGCGGTCGTTAAGTGGTTAAAAAATAAATAAAAAATTGATCACTTTTATTCCTATTACAAGGAATGTAAACATCTCTTGTAATAGGAATATGACATGACAGGACCTCTTTACAGTGAGATATGGGGTCAATAAGACCCCATGTCTCACCACTAGGCTGGGAAGCCTAAAAAAAAAAAAAAGAAGATCACCGCTTCCCAGCCGAGGCGGCACCGCTTTTTTGAATGCAGAGGCCGGGCGTGACGTCATAACATCGCGCTCAGCCTCCGACAATCATAGAGACTCTGGCGACCATCTGGTCTGCCGTAAATCTCTATGATCAGCATCCGGGGCCGGCGGATCCGTTCTCTGACTAACCGATCGCACAGGTGAGTCGGTAGAAGCACCGGAGGGCGGTGGGGGGGGGGCGTCCCCTTTCGCCACCCGTAAGAATGATTAAGCGGCAGAACAGCCACTATGATTGTTCTTATGATGTAGAGAATCGCCGGCTGAAAATGCAGACATCTGAATGATGAATGTAGCTGCAGGCATCATTCAGATACATGTATAGCCCCACAAAGCCCAGGACGTCATAAGACGTCCTCTGGGCGCCAAGTGGTTAAGTACACAGTCAGGTCCATAAATATTGGGACATCAACACAATTCTAATATTTTGGGCACTATACACCACCACAATGGATTTGAAATGAAACGAACAAGATGTGCTTTAACTGCAGACTTTCAGCTTTAATTTGAGGGTATTTACATCCAAATCAGGTGAACGGTGTAGGAATTACAACAGTTTGTATATGTGCCTCCCATTTTTTAAGGGACCAAAAGTAATGGGACAATTGGCTGCTCAGCTGTTCCATGGGCAGGTGTGTGTTATTCCCTCATTATCCCATTTACAAGGAGCAGATAAAAGGTCCAGAGTTCATTTTAAGTGTGCTATTTGCATTTGGAATCTGTTGCTGTCAACTCTCAATATGAGATGCAAAGAGCTGTTACTATCAGTGAAGCAAGCCATCATTAGGCTGAAAAAACAAAACAAACCCATCAGAGAGATAGCAAAAACTTTAGGTGTGGCCAAATCAACTGTTTGGAACCTTAAAAAGAAATAAAGCACCGGTGAGCTCAGCAACACCAAAAGACCCGGAAGACCACGGAAAACAACTATGGTGGATGACCGAAGAATTCTTTCCCTGGTGAAGAAAACACCCTTCACAACAGTTGGCCAGATCAAGAACACTCTCCAGGAGGTAGCTGTATGTGTGTCAAAGTCAACAATCAAGATAAGACTTCACCAGAGTGAATACAGAGGGTTCACCACAAGATGTAAACCATTGGTGAGCCTCAAAAACAGGAAGGCCAGATTAGAGTTTGCCAAACAACATCTAAAAAAGCCTTCACAGTTCTGGAACAACATCCTATGGACAGATGACACCAAGATCAGAGAAGAGTATGGAGAAGGAAAGGAACTGCTCATGATCCAAAGCATACCACCTCATCAGTGAAGCATGGTGGTGGTAGTGTCATGGCGTGGGCATGTATGGCTGGCAATGGAACTGGTTCTCTTGTATTTATTGATGATGTGACTGCTGACAAAAGCAGCAGGATGAATTCTGAAGTGTTTCGGGCAATATTATCTGCTCATATGCAGCCAAATGCTTCAGAACTCATGACTGGTGTAATGCTAGTGTGCATGCTGCATTAAACAACCCCTTATCCTTATTACTAAACTTACTTATCTAAGTAACCACAAGACATCTTCTGGATTAATTGGCCAACAAAGGCCCCTTTATTATTCCAAAAGATAACGTATAAAATAACTTTATAAAAATAACCTTTTTTAATAAATATATATATCTTTCCATAAATATATATATATTTACCACAAACATTTTTCAACATATTTTTTAACTTGCTGCGCCTGGGTTCCTGAAAGAAGGTACCAAACTGCTATCTCATCGGCTGTCCACGATCTCCACCGTATCCTAGCCTCCAGCCGCAATCTCATCGGCTCAAGAGACAATGACTCGCTCCTTCTTCCGCCAATCAGCCTGATGATCAATAGCCCATAACCAGATAAGGGAGGTGCCCATCCCGAGACAGGCCCCCACCCCTACCACCATAACTGATATACACATATGAATATATATATACCATCACCATCTGACCTTCAGGAACCCGAGACCACTGCCACAGATGGCCACCGTGACCCCTTACGCGTGGGCGGCCCGCCACAGCCGTAAGGCACGTTGTAGCCCGTCCTGGAGCCCAAGGACCCACATGTCAATGCCCACCGCGGACAAGTGAACTCCATCCCCCCGTAAATAGAGGCCATACTCCCCCTCCAGTTCGCAATGGCGAACAACCAACCCCCCATTCCGGGAAACAAACTTAGCCACCGCCTTGTTTACCTTCACCCTCACCTTATTGATCTTATCGACCGACCGGGCCCCCCGCCAAGACAACCTCCCCACAATGTCTGACCAAACTACTATAGTATTTGAAAAGACAGTCCGAAGCCGGAGGAAATCCCACTTAACATCCCTGATGAGGTCCCGGGAAGCCCTGAGACAAAGGTCATTGCCCCCAACGTGCAGCAGAAGCACGTCCGGCGGCCAGTCCAACCGGGCATAATGATGGATCTCCGGCAAGACCCTAGACCAGAGCATGCCTGGGATCCCAATCCAGCGCACCGTAGCCTCCCCCCGATGAAAGCCCATTTTCCTGCCTTCTGGCCTGACCAATGCCCGTTTTGCCCCCCAGTGTACGTAGGAATGGCCCAGGATCCACATCAAACACACCGGGCCTAGAAGAAAAGAACACAAAAGACATAGATACAGACACAAGGCACCACACGTACGTCCCAACGCACACCCCCAGAAGAACCCCACAACACACAACCAGGAGGAGTAACACAGAGGGTAGAATTCCCCCCCCCCGACCCTACAGCAGGTGAGGGCGAACGTAGAGCCTGAACCGCTGTGACTCCCAGCGACCAATCCGCCGCAGGATCTCATCGCTCAACCCCCAACGGGAAGCTTCGGTCGCCGCCCCAATTCTGAAAGAATGGGAGGAATAATCAGCAGCATTGAACCCCCCGGCCCCCAGGCAACGTTTGAACACTGCACCAAACTGATACCTGGACAGGGGCTTCCCAGTTTCGTGAACCATCAGAGGACCCGCTCCAGGAGGGCGCAACACCAACCACTCCTGGAGCACCTGCACCAGGCATAAACCTAGCCAGGGCACCCTACCCAGCACCACATTAGTCCCTTTTCGCAACTGGTCGGTTTTCGACTTCCGAATAACCAACGTGACAGAGTCCCCATGCCCCTTCACATCCGCGACATCCAAACCCCCCGCCTCTGACTTAGAAGGGCTAACCAATTCACCCACCCTCAATGCCCCAAAAAACGCTACCACAAAAGCCGTACGAAACAACTGAACCTCGAACATAGAAACGCACACCCGGGGCAACACCCCCACTAGCACTTCCAACATTGCCAAGGACACCGGCCGCCTGGAATCAGGCTTCACGCGCCCCTTACGATAACCCCGCAAAGCCTTGCGCACCACAAAAGCCTTTGTGACATCCTCCACCCCCCCCAAGCGGAACAAGAACGTTAAAGCCGCCATTTTGACGTTCACAGATGCCACTGACACCCGTTGCTCACAATTACGCACCAGAAAATACAACACATGGAGCCTGTCCTCTGCCGAGGTACCGACCCCAAGAACACTCACCAGTTCGTACCACTCCCGCCACACACGCTCATACGACCGCCAGGTAGATTCCGCAACAGACCTCCGAACCAACGCCATCACCGTTCCAACAGGAGATCCCACAATCCACCCGGGCACGGAACCCTGCACTGCTCTGCCTCCGGAGCCAGCAGCCAAAATCTGTCCCACTGTAAATGAGAGAGTGCATCAGGCACCTCGTTGACCACCCCAGGGATATGCACAGCACACACCACAATGTTCAATTCTAAACACCTAAGCACTAAATAGCGCAACAAACGCACCACTGGCGGTGACGATGCCGTCAAAGAGTTGATAGCCTGCACCACCCCCATGTTATCACAATGAAAACGAACCCTCCGGTTCTGCAACTCTCCCCCCCACAGCTCTACTGCCAACACTATAGGGAACAACTCCAGCAGCATCAAATTCCTGATCAACACCGACTCCGCCAATGCCTCCGGCCACCTGTCAGCACACCACCTTCCCTGGAAATAAGCCCCAAAACCCACCGACCCTGCCGCGTCAGTAAAGAGCTCAAATTCCTTCGCCTGTACCACCGGTGCCATCCAAAATGACCGCCCATTAAATTTCTCCAAAAACGTATCCCACACCCACAAATCGTCCCCGTGTTCCCGGCCCAAGCAAATGAAATGATGCGGGGCCCTCACCCCAGCAGTGGCAGCCGCCAAACGCCTGCAGAACACCCTACCCATAGGCATAATCCTGCAAGCAAAGTTGAGCTTACCCAACACCGATTGCAACTCATTCAACTGCACCTTCGAACTACGGGCTACAGATGCCACCGACTCCCGGAGATCAGCCAATTTGTCCTCCGGAAGCCTGCATTCCATCCTAACCATATCAATAACTATGCCCAAAAATGTTAACACCGTAACAGGCCCCTCAGTCTTGTCCTCTGCAAGTGGAACGCCAAAAACCTTGAAAATATGCTGAATGGTGGACAACAAAATAAGACAGGTCTGGTCATCCGACGGACCTATCACCAGGAAATCATTCAAATAATGCAAAATCGAGCCCAGGCCCGACAAATCCTTGACCACCCATTCCAAAAAAGAACTGAACAATTCAAAATAAGAACAGTAAATTGCGCAACCCATAGGCAAACATCTGTCCACAAAATAAGCCCCCTCCCAGCAACATCCCAACAGTCTGACACTATCCGGGTGTACTGGCAGCAGGCGAAACGCCGACTCAATGTCAGTTTTTGCCATGAGCGCACCCCTCTTAATCGCCCACTGTAAATATCCGTCGGTAGAATGGCACAGACAGGCACAATCACGTACCTGTACGTGTCTGCCTTCGTATGGGTGGGGGGTCCAATCGGACCCCGCTCCTGTACAGTGAGCGGCCGGGATCGCTTCGGGAGCGATCCGTGATGAGGGGGCCGCCATTCGATTCTGGCCACCCCCTCGCGATCGCTCCCGGCAAATCAAATGCTTCCTCTGCCTGTGTAATGTTTACACAGGCAGGAGGAAGTGATGTCATCCCTCATGCGGTGCTCACATATACCGAGCGCCGCATGAGAGAAGACACAGAGGTTAGTGCACAAACACTACACTAACACCAGCACACATAGGCACATGATCGCCCCCCCAGGCCCCCCCAGACACCCCCAGATCACCCCCCAGGTCAACCCCCAGTCACAGTGTCACTGATTGCAGTGATCATTTATTTACTGATCACTGCAATCAGTGACATTTGTGACTGTAAAAGTGTCAGGGCAGCACCACATTAGTCCCTTTTCCCAACTGATCGGTTTTCGACTTCCGAATAACCAACGTGACAGAGTCCCCATGCCCCTTCACATCCGCGACATCCAAACCCCCCACCACTGACTTAGAAGGGCTAACCAATTCACCCACTCTTAATGCCCCAAAAAACGCTACCACAAAAGCCGTACGAAACAACTGAACCTCGAACATAGAAACGCACACCCGGGGCAACACCCCCACTAGCACTTCCAACATTGCCAAGGACACCGGCCGCCTGGAATCAGGCTTCACGCGCCCCTTACGATAACCCCGCAAAGCCTTGCGCACCACAAAAGCCTTTGTGACATCCTCCACCCCCCCAAGCGGAACAAGAACGTTAAACCCGCCATTTTGACGTTCAAAGATGTCACTGACACCCGTTGCTCACAATTACGCACCAGAAAATACAACACATGGAGCCTGTCCTCTGCCGAGGTACCGACCCCAAGAACACTCACCAGTTCGTACCACTTCCGCCACACACGCTCATACGACCGCCAGGTAGATTCCGCAACAGACCTCCGAACCAACGCCATCACCGTTCCAACATGAGATCCCACAATCCACCCGGGCACGGAACCCCGCACTGCTCCGCCTCCGGGGCCAGCAGCCAAAATCTGTCCCACTGTAAACGAGAGAGTGCATCAGCCACCTCATTGACCACCCCAGGGATATGCACAGCACACACCACAATGTTCAATTCTAAACACCTAAGCACTAAATAGCACAACAAACGCACCACTGGCGGTGACGATGCCGTCAAAGAGTTGATAGCCTGCACCACCCCCATGTTATCACAATGAAAACGAACCCTCCGGTTCTGCAACTCTCCCCCCCACAGCTCTACTGCCAACACTATAGGGAACAACTCCAGCAGCATCAAATTCCTGATCAACACCGACTCCGCCAATGCCTCCGGCCAGGCGGCCACCTGTCAGCACACCACCTCCCCTGGAAATAAGCCCCAAAACCCTCCGACCCTGCTGCGTCAGTAAAGAGCTCAAATTCCTTCGCCTGTACCACCGGTGCCATCCAAAATGACCGCCCATTATATTTCTCCAAAAACGTATCCCACACCCGCAAATCGTCCCCGTGTTCCCGGCCCAAGCGAATGAAATGATGCAGGGCCCTCACCCCAGCAGTGGCAGCTGCCAAACGCCTGCAGAACACCCTACCCATAGGCATAATTCTGCAAGCAAAGTTGAGCTTACCCAACACCGATTGCAACTCCTTCAACTTCACCTTCGAACTACGGGCTGCAGACGCCACCGACTCCCGGAGATCAGCCAACTTGTACTCCGGAAGCCTGCATTCCATCCTAACCGTATCAATAACTATGCCCAAAAATGTTAACACCGTAACAGGCCCCTCAGTCTTGTCCTCTGCAAGTGGAACGCCAAAAACCTTGAAAATGTGCTGAATGGTGGACAACAAAGTAAGACAGGTCCGGTCATCCGACGGACCTATCACCAGGAAATCATTCAAATAATGCAAAATCGAGCCCAGGCCCGACAAATCCTTGACCACCCATTCCAAAAAAGAACTGAACAATTCAAAATAAGAACAGTAAATTGCGCAACCCATAGGCAAACATCTGTCCACAAAATAAGTCCCCTCCCAGCAACATCCCAACAGTCTGACACTATCCGGGTGTACTGGCAGCAGGCGAAACGCCGACTCATTGTCAGTTTTTGCCATGAGCGCACCCCTCTTAACCGCCCACTGTAAATATACGTCGGTAGAATGGCACGGACAGGCACAATCACGTACCTGTACGTGTCTGCCTTCGTATGGGTGGGGGGTCCAATCGGACCCCCCTCCTGTACAATGAGCGGCCGGGATCGCTTCGGGAGCGATCCGTGATGAGGGGGCCTCCATTCGATTCTGGCCACCCCCTCGCGATCGCTCCCGGCGAATCAAATGCTTCCTCTGCCTGTGTAATGTTTACACAGGCAGGAGGAAGTGATGTCATCCCTCATGCGGCGCTCACATATACCGAGCGCCGCATGAGAGAAGACACAGAGGTTAGTGCACAAACACTACACTAACACCAGCACACATAGGCACATGATCGCCGCCCCAGGCCCCCCCAGACACCCCCAGATCACCCCCCAGCCCCCAGTCACAGTGTCACTGATTGCAGTGATCATTTATTTACTGATCACTGCAATCAGTGACATTTGTGACTGTAAAAGTGTCAGGGCAGTTAGTTTTAGGTCCAGTGTAGCCCCCTAACCCCTCCTAATAAAGGTTTAACCCCTTGATCACCCCCAGGTAACCCTTTCACCCCCTAGCACCGCCGTCACTAAGCGATCGTTTTTCTGATCGCTGTTTTAGTGTCAGTGATGCCGATAGGTAGCCAGTTATTTTTTTTATGTTCGCCGCAGGTTTTTATAGCGTCGGGTACCCCCATATATTACCTAATAAAGGTTTAACCCCTTGATCGCCCCCCCAGGTAACCCTTTCACCCCCTAGCACCGCTGTCACTAAGCAATCGTTTTTCTGATCGCTGTCTTAGTGTCGTTGATGCCGATAGGTAGCCAGTTATTTTTTTTAGGTTTGCCGCAGGTTTTTATAGCGTCGGGTACCCCCATATATTACCTAATAAAGGTTTAACCCCTTTATCGCCCCCCCAGGTAACCCTTTCACCCCATTTTGCCAGTGTCACTAAGCGATCGTTTTTCTGATTGCCATCTTAGTGTCGGTGATGCCGATAGATAGCCAGTTATTTTTTTTAGGTTCGCTGCAGGTTTTTATAGCGTCGGGTACCCCCATATATTACCCAATAAAGGTTTAACCCCTTGATCGCCCCCCCAGGTAACCCTTTTACCCCCCTTTGCCAGTGTCACTAAGCGATCGTTTTTCTGATCGCTGTCTTAGTGTCGGTGATACCGATAGGTAGCCAGTTATTTTTTTTAGGTTTGCAGCAGGTTTTTATAGCGTCGGGT
Organism: Rana muscosa; assembly: GCA_029206835.1. Taxonomy (NCBI): domain Eukaryota; kingdom Metazoa; phylum Chordata; class Amphibia; order Anura; family Ranidae; genus Rana; species Rana muscosa. The sequence goes on from CM055127.1 coordinate 43,998,540, forward strand.
ACCCCCATATATTACCTAATAAAGGTTTAACCCCCTGATTGCCCCTAGTTAACCCTTTCACCAGTGATCACCATATAAGTGTTACGGGTGACGCTGGTTAGTTAGTTTGCTTTTTATAGTGTCAGGGCACCCGCCGTATATAACCCAATAAAGGTTTAACCCCCTGATCGCCCAGCGGGTGATATCAATTAGGTTTTAGCGTCAGAGAGGGTCTGCGTCGCTCCAGGCAGCGTCAGGTTAGTGCCAGTAACGCTAACACCCACGCGTGAAGCATACACCTCCCTTAGTGGTATAGTATCTGAACAGATCAATATCTGATCTGATCAGATCTATACTAGCGTCCCCAGCAATTTAGGGTTCCCAAAAACGCAGTGTTAGCGGGATCAGCCCAGATACCTGCTAGCACCTGCGTTTTGCCCCTCCGTCCAGCCCAGGCCACCCAAGTGCAGTATCGATCGATCACTGTCACTTACAAAACACAACACACATAACTGCAGCGTTCGCAGAGACAGGCCTGATCCCTGCGACTCCAGTGCTGTAGGAGGTGATTTCACCACCACAGTTAAAAAAAAAAGCATATATGCCAAAGCATGGGGGCAGCAGGGGCGGAGGAGCGATTTTGCTCCTAATGCCACGTACATACGGTCAAAATTCCGACTGAGGCATGCCCGTGGAAAAGTCCGACCATGTGTGTGCGGCATAACTTTTGCAGGAGGATGCCCCCATGCTTCGGCATATATAAATGGTGCATGTATGCCCATCGTTAGAAGTGGGTGAATGAAGGGAGGTATTCTAATGGTGGGCATACCCACTGATCAATCTCTTTTTTTCGTTCAGCCAACAGGCTGCATGAAAAAAAAGATTACAATACATGTCCAACAAGGACCAGCAACGTACTGGTATGTTGCTGGACTTTGGTTATACCAGATTAATGCCTGCGGGTTTAGGTATCATCTTGGTATAATTCTTTTCAGCCAGCGGCCGACTTTCATGTAAAAGCAATCCTAGTGGATAATTAGCCTCTGGACTGCTTTTACAAGCAGTGGGAGGGAATGTCCCCCCCCGGATATAAAAAGCGCCATTGGGAAATTGGGAAAGCATTTTATCACACCGATCTTGGGGTGGTCAGATGCTTTGAGGGCAGAGGAAAGATCTAGGGTCTAATAGACCCCAGTTTTTTCAAAAAAAGAGTACCTGTCACTACCTATTGCTATCATAGGGGATATTTACATTCCCTGAGATAACAATAAAAATGATAGAACAGTTTAAAAATAAAAGAAAAAAGCAAAATTAATAATAATAAAAAAAAAAGCACCCCTGTCCCGCCCTGCTCTTGTGCAATAGCGAACGCAAGCGTCGGTCTGGCGTCATATGTAAACAGCAATTGCATCATGCATGTGAGTTATCACCGCGAAGGTCAGATCGAGGGCAGTCATTTTAGCAGTAGACCTCTGTCAATTTAACGTGGTACCCTGTAAAGGCTTTTAAAAATGTATGTAGTTTGTCGCCACTGTGCGTTTGTGCGAAATTATAAAGCATGTCGTGTTTGGTATCTATGTACTCGGCCTAAGATCATCTTTTTTATTTCATCAAACATTTGGGCAATATAGTGTGCTTTAGTGCATTAAAATGAAAAAAAGTGTATTTTTTCCCCAAAAAATGCGTTTGAAAAATCGCTGCGCAAATACTGCGTGGAAAAAAAAATGCAACACCCACCATTTTAATCTGTAGGGCCTTTGCTTTAAAAAAAATATATAATGTTTGGGGGTTCAAAATAATTTTCTTGCAAAAAAATATGTTTTCATGTAAACAAAAAGTGTCAGAAAGGGCTTTCCTGACAGACTCCATGGCAGACTACGTGTGGGTTAACCCCGCCTCCTCTCCACAGCTATAGGACCCCATACCCACAAATTTTTGCTCACCTCCACAGACAGGTGTTCCTTTTCTATCCTCCTCACATGGACCCTTCATCATGCAATTCAGGTGCAGTCCAGGATGTCCGTCGGATTAGGTACAAGTTGTGCGGTGCACCCAGGGCCCAGCTATCAGCGGGCGAGTGGTTTCGGGCAGTTAATACCCCTATGGTGGAAGGGATGTGGCCCAGTGTACCAGGATGGACGAAGGATTGGCTGGCAAGGTCTGAAGATTTCTTCATTATGTACATGGCAGACCGTTTTTGTATGTATTTTGTCTGTTGTCTGTTCCCCCTCAGTGTCTTTGCGCCGTGTGTGGAACGCTTCTGCGTTCCAGGACGCCACTCTACTTCCTGCCTCCCGATCCGCCGTACGTCTGCGCATGTGCAGAGCCGCGGCGAAACCGAGGCTTGGTTTTCGCACATGCGCGGTACGGCGGCGGGGTCAGAGGCCGCACAGGCGCAGTGAGCCGGTCCCCTCGGCGCATGCGCGCAGCGGGACCGGCCGTGACGTCACTACAGCGGGGAATTTAAACGCTGTGGAGCCCTGTACAGGTGGGATAACCTGTGGGCTTTGACGGCAGCATCCCGGAGCTCGGTTCTGCTGGGACAAGGTAAGCAACATCCTTTAGTTAGTTATGCAAGTGTCTCTTAAAGAGACAGTTAAAAAAAATAAAATAAAATGAAAATGTTTTTCTTTTTTTGTTGTTGTGTTGCTTACTCTTGTCCTAGGTGGTCTCTGATAAGGATGGGCCCGGTGCTCGATTCAAACCCACGTTCGAATCGAGCACCGGGCGTTCGCTCGCTCGGCGAGCCCAGAACTATTTGGGCCGTTCGCATCACATTCGTGGCCGGCGCAGTGCATTGCTGGCTGATGATTGGCCAAGCATGCACTGTGACCCCGCATGCTTGGCCAATCACAGCACCCGAAACTCGGAGAGCAATAATTGGCTACAGGCAGGACGCCTGTAGCCAATTACAGCTCAGGGGCTTTAGTACACGCCCCACCATTTAAAAGGCCGCCACGCCGTCGGCCCCGGTCACATGAGTTCCGGCTTTAGGAGAGATCAGTCTGCTGATTCTGTCTTTGCTTGATACTGAAAGATTTGCTCTTCTTTGCTAAACCATTGGCTATTTCTTTGCTAAACCATTGCTACCTAAGTCATTGATCGTTCATTGCTGCTGATTGCACAGTTAGTGTTTTATTAGCTGCTGCTGGGGATTAGTCTGGTGCGTGCTTACTGTTAGTACAGTATTGCAGTAGTACCAACCGCAGTGCTGTTAGCACAGCATTGCACCCCAACAGCACCCATAGGACTTCTAGTGTGTTAGTGGCAGCAAACAGAGCTCCTATATTTTCTTCTCAGCAGCACCCATAGGACTTCTAGTGTGTTAGTGGCTTCACACAGAGCTCCTATATTTTCATCTCAGAAGCACCCATAGGACTTCTAGTGTGTTAGTGGCAGCAAACAGAGCTCCTATATTTTCTTCTCAGCAGCACCCATAGGACTTCTAGTGTGTTAGTGGCAGCAAACAGAGCTCCTATATTTTCATCTCAGAAGCACCAATAGGACTTCTAGTGTGTTAGTGGCATCACACAGAGCTCCTATATTTTCATCTCAGAAGCACCCATAGGACTTCTAGTGTGTTAGTGGCATCACACAGAGCTCCTATATTTTCTTCTCAGCAGCACCCATAGGACTTCTAGTGTGTTAGTGGCAGCAAACAGAGCTCCTATATTTTCTTCTCAGCAGCACCCATAGGACTTCTAGTGTGTTAGTGGCATCACACAGAGCTCCTATATTTTCATCTCAGAAGCACTCATAGGACTTCTAGTGTGTTAGTGGCATCACACAGAGCTCCTATATTTTCTTCTCAGCAGCACCCATAGGACTTCTAGTGTGTTAGTGGCATCACACAGAGCTCCTATATTTTCTTCTCAGAAGCACCCATAGGACTTCTAGTGTGTTAGTGGCATCACACAGAGCTCCTATATTTTCTCCTCAGCAGCACCCATAGGACTTCTAGTGTGTTAGTTGCATCACACAGAGTTCCTATATTTTCATCTCAGAAGCATCCATAGGACTTCTAGTGTGTTAGTGGCATCACACAGAGCTCCTATATTTTCTTCTCAGCAGCACCCTGTCATGGATATGCATTAATGTCTGTCTGCCATCTTACCTTCCTCCTCATGTGTTCATCTAGAGACCAGACCTCCTTCACCTGGCTTCCTTTATAATCTCCTCCCAGCCTGACTCCACCCCAGGCCCTATCACAGAACACTATATTAACCTGTGCACTGCAAGCCTGCCTTGCTGATCAACGTGTTTGTTAGGCATTGTGTGTTTGGGTTCCTGCCTGCCGTGTGCTACGTCTGTCTCTCTGTTACGTTATTGGCTTGTCCCCGACTATCCCTGTCTGCTCGTGACCCTTGACCTTCGGCTCGTTCTTCGTTATCCTTGTCTGCTTGTGGCCCCTGACCTTCGGCTTGTTATTCGGTTCTCCCTTATCTTGTGCTGCTGCTTCCCCTCTTTTCCCCTTATCCTACGGGGCGTGAGCTAGGAAACTCCAGGGGCCGCGACCTGGTCCCAGCCTGCAGCACAACATCCTCACCACTAGAGGCCCTGGAGAAGACCAGCTGGGTCTTAGACTCCGCGCCCTGGGGAATCTTGGCTTTAGCTTCCGTTAGGATCTCGGTTGTGCTCCTCTGGTCCCGCTTTCCACAACCACCCAGTTTCCTACCCGCAGAAGCCAGCCATAGGGTTCACTACCTCGGGGTGCACTCCTGTCCCCCTACGGTGTGCATCTGTCACCTGGCCACAGGTGACCCTGACAGTTTGATCAGCCATGAACCCGGCTGACATCCCGCTTCCCGCGGATGATCCATTGCAGGGCATAGTTCGCAGACTCGAAGCCCAGGAATCAAATCAGACTCAGGTGATGCGATTCCTCCAGGATCTGGCTTCTCGATTCGAGCAGCTTCAGGTCTCCTTGGGAACCCCGAATCCGCAACCCCAAGTACAACCAGCGGCTGTACCTATCGCACCAGTCGCAGCCTCACACTCACTAAGATTGCCAGCTCCGTCCCGTTTCTCTGGGGACTCCAAGGCCTGCAGGGGGTTTCTCAGCCAATGCACAATTCATTTTGAGCTTCAGCCTCAAAGCTTCCTGTCTGACCGGGCTAGGGTAGCCTATGTCATTTCCCTCCTCTCCGGTGAATCTTTGGCCTGGGCTGCCCCCCTGTGGGAGAGGAACGATCCGGTGGTTTCCAGTCTGTCCGATTTTTTGAAGCTCTTTCGTAATATCTTCGAAGAGCCGGCTCGGGCTTCTTCAGCGGCTAGTGCTGTCTTACGTCTTCGCCAAGAATCTAGTTCAGTGGGGCAATATGCTCTTCAGTTCCGTATCCACACAGCTGAATTGAGCTGGAATAATGAGGCCCTGGTCGCTACCTTTTTACATGGCCTCTCTGACCGAGTGAAAGACGAATTAGCGGGAAGAGCCATTCCCGTCGGTCTGGACGATGTAATTTCATTATGCAACCAGATCGACATTCGTTTTCAAGAGAGGTCTTTAGAAAAAAGACGCCAGCACTCTCTGGGTCCTAGCCAGTCTGAGCTCCCCTCCCTTCATTCCGTGGAGCATCCTCTACCTGCTGAAGAACCTATGCAGCTGGGCCGGACCAGACTAACCCCCGAAGAACGTGCTAGGCGCAGAACTCTGGGCTTGTGCCTCTATTGTGGGGGCAAGGGTCATTTTCGTGACTCCTGCTCGCTTCGTCCGGGAAACGCTCGGGTCTAATACATTTGGAAGGTGGAGTATTGGACCCAGAAACATCACCTTCTCGCCTGCTCTTGCCGGTGTTCCTTCATGTAGGCACTTCTCCTCAGTCAACCCTTGCATACCTGGATTCCGGGGCTGCCGGCAATTTTATGGATTGGAGAACTGCTTCTTCTATGAAGCTTACCCTTTCACCTCTCACTACCCCATTGGTAGTCTCGGCAATTGATGGCACTGTTCTCCCAGGGGGCCCTATTCGCTTCCAGACGCTACCCATTAGGATGTCGGTAGGGATTCTCCACCAGGAGTGGATATCCTTTCTTATTCTACCCAAGGCCTCTACCCCAGTTGTATTGGGCCTCCCTTGGCTACAGCTCCACTCTCCACATGTGGACTGGGTCTCTGGGCAGATCCTGGCCTGGGGTTCCTCATGTTTCTCGTCGTGTCTTCTCAAGGTGACCCCCAAGGAGAGTCTTCCGGTTGCTGCCACTTCTGTTTCTTCTGATCTTCCTGCTGCATACAGCGATTACCGGGATGTGTTCTGTAAGAAATCAGCTGAGGTGCTTCCTCCCCACAGGTCTTTTGACTGTGCTATTGATCTTGTCCCCGGAGCAACTCTACCCAGGGGTCGTACCTACCCTCTGTCCATCCCAGAGACCCAGGCCATGTCGGAGTATGTCGCAGAGAATCTGGAGAGAGGTTTCATCCGGAAATCCTCATCGCCTGCAGGGGCAGGGTTCTTTTTTGTTGCCCACTCTACCACCCTGAAGTCAAAAATTCCGCCTGGTAAGACCTTTGTCCCCACTGAGCTAAGAGCTAAGATCCTTCGTTGGGGACATGATTCCAAGGTGGCAGGGCATTCTGGATTCCTCCGATCCTTCCTACTCATCAGTCGTCACTACTGGTGGCCTAATCTCCGCTCAGACGTCAAAGACTACGTTAAAGCTTGTCATGTCTGTGCTCAGTCCAAATCCTCCACACAAGCTCCTGCTGGTCTCCTCATGCCCTTGCCCATTCCTAAGGAACCCTGGGCCCATATTGCCATGGATTTTATCACTGATCTCCCACTGTCTGAGAATAATACAGTCATTTGGGTGGTAATCGATCGATTCTCCAAGATGGCTCATTTTGTTCCTCTTCCTGGTCTTCCTTCTGCCCCTGCCTTGGTTCCCATTTTCATTCGAGAAATTCTCCGCCTACATGGGGTCCCTTCTCATATTGTTTCCGACAGGGGAGTCCAATTCACGTCTCGTTTTTGGAGAGCCTTTTGCAAATCCCTCAATATTGTCTTGGATTTTTCTTCTTCTTACCATCCCCAATCCAATGGACAGACTGAGAGGGTTAATCAGGAGTTAGAGGTCTTTCTTCGCACCTTTGTGTCTTCTCACCATGACGATTGGTCCTCTCTACTCCCGTGGGCAGAATTCTCCCATAACAATCATGTGAATACCAGTTCGCAGAAGACACCCTTTTTCACAGTTTATGGAAAACACCCTCAACTTCCTCTTCCCATGATCTGTTCTCCTGACATTCCAGCTTTGGCTTCGGTTCAGGAGTCTCTCAATTCCGTTTGGGGTCACGTTCATGATTCCCTCCGGGCAGCTGCTGAAAAATTCAAAGGCTTTGCCGACCGCCGCAGGCGTAAACCGCCTTCTGTCACGTACCTGATGGAAGAGTCTGATTATGCAGAGGGAGGCCTCCCTTACACCTCTCACTCGCGGCCCCTGGTAGTGAAGACAGGGGGCGCAGGAGTGTAGAGTCGCACGAGAGCCTGGTAAAAGTCGCTGGTGGTGTGTTGGACCGGAACTGGGACGGAGACTGGAATAGATCCGGAAACAACTGACGGCCTAACAACTGGAGCTCAGGCGGGTGCGGTCAGATGGGCTGGAAGCGTGGGTACACCAGTCCCAAGCAGGTAGGTACTGGAGCGGGATCAGGTATGAGCAGGTTCAGGCAACTGGCAGGTCTCAGGTTCAGGTAAGTACTGGAGCAGGATCAGGTATGAGCAGGTTCAGGCAGCTGGCAGGTCTCAGGTACGGGTAAGTACTGGAGCAGGATCAGGTATGAGCAGGTTCAGGCAGCTGGCAGGTCTCAGGTACAGGTAAGTACTGGAGCAGGATCAGGTATGAGCGGGTTTAGGCAGCTGGCAGGTCTCAGGTACAGGCAGGTTCGGCAACGGGCAGGTAACGAGGTAGCAGAAGGAACAGGCAGGAACGTAGTCAACACAGGCCGGGGGTCAGGTACAGGCAGATCAGCAAGGATGGTCAAACAAGCCAGGAAGGGTCAGCTGGAGCAGGATTCAGGTAAACAGGGGTCAGAGGTCTCAGGTAACGCTGTAGACCGAACAGCACAGAGCCCAGCCATCAGCCCCTTCAAATAACCTCATCTGGCGCCATGAGCCGCCGCTGCGCGCTCCCGCGCGTGCCCGCGCGCGCACCGCTATCGCGCGTGCGCACATCAGCGTGCGCCGATGTGCCACTACCGCGCATGCGCGAAGAGGCGCCGATATCGTCAATGACATTTCTGGTTTGCCCTTCCTGACATTGCCCCCTCCCAATGGGCAGCCTCCGGATGCCCAACCGGGCGAGCTTCAAAGGATGGGATCTCTTGAATGCCTGGATAAGTCTTTCAGCATGGACATCGTCCTCGGGTTCCCACGAATTCTCCTCTGGGCCATAACCTTTCCATTTGACGAGATACTGGACCTGATTTCTCTTTTTCCTACAGTCCAGGATTGCTTCGACTTCGAATTCCTCTGTTCCGTTAACTAATATTGGTTCGGTTGGGCCTGTATCCCGGTCAGGGAATGGATCAGGGGTTACAGGTTTTAGTAAAGCCACATGAAAGACAGGATGTATTTTGAAGGAGTCTGGCAGTTCCAGCTCGTAAGACACGTCGTTGATCCTTCTTTTTATCGGGAAGGGTCCCATAAATTTAGGGCCCAACTTCTTAGAGGGGCACATTAGTTTTAGATTTGTAGTGGATAGCCAAACCCGATCACCAGGTTCCAGTATTAATTCTCCCCGCCTCTTCTTATCAAAGACCTGTTTGTTATATTCCTGAGCTTTAGTCATAGTTGTCTGTAGAAGTTTGTTGTTGGTGTCAAAGAAATTTATGGTTTCAAGAACGGCAGGTACAGAACTCTCCGGGAAGGTACTGGTCAGAAATGATGGGTTGAACCCGTAATTGGCAAAGAATGGAGACTGTTTTGTGGCAGAGTGGATGGAATTGTTATAAGCGAATTCCGCTAACGGAAGTAGTGCGGCCCAATCATCTTGTGAGTATGAGGAGAAGCACCGCAAGTATTGTTCCAGAGTTTGATTGGTTCTTTCCGTTTGCCCATTCGTTTGGGGGTGGTATGCGGAAGAAAATGATAACTCGATTCCCAAGGTTTCACATAACGACCTCCAAAACCTTGAGGTGAATTGTACCCCCCGGTCTGACACGATGTTTGCTGGAACTCCGTGAAGCCTAACAACTTCTTTCACAAAGATTTGGGCTGTTTCCGGGGCCGATGGTGTGCCTTTCATGGGTAGGAAGTGGGCCATTTTGGATAATCGATCTACCACCACAAAGATGGTGGAGAACCCGTCAGATGGAGAAAGTTCCACGATAAAATCGATTGAGATATTCTTCCAGGGTCTCTTCGGGACTGATAGCGGCTTCAACAAGCCCCATGCCTTGGTTTTGCTGTTCTTATTTCGTGTGCAAGTGGTACAGGACTCTACATAGCCCTTGCAGTCTTTTTCCACTTGAGGCCACCAGAATGTGCGTTGCACAAGTTCAGCAGTTTTACGGATACCGAAGTGTCCGGCTAATTTGTGGTCGTGGCATAATCCCAAAACAGAGACACGTAGGTTTTCTGGTATGAATATTTTGTCCTTGTGCCAAAGTAGATCATCTCTGGCCTGCAACGTTATTCCCAGAGATGAAGGGGCATTTACAGAAGCCCGTTTAATTTGAGAGAGCAGGTCTCCCTGAAGTAGCAGGAAGTTCTCAAAGGACAGGATAGTGTCGGGCGGTGCGGAGTCCCTGGTAACACAGAACATCCGAGAGAGTGCATCAGGTTTGGTGTTTTTAGATCCTGGCCTGTACGTGAGATGAAAAGAGAACCTGGAAAAGAAGAGTGCCCATCTAGCCTGACGTGGTTTGAGTCTCTTGGCAGTCCTCAGATACTCCAGGTTCTTATGATCCGTATAGATTAGGATCGGGTGCGCTGCTCCTTCTAAAAGGTACCTCCACTCTTCCAATGCATTTTTAATGGCCAGAAGTTCTCTATCTCCGACATCATAATTCCTTTCAGAGTTAGACAGTTTGCGGGAGAAAAAGGCGACTGGGTGTAACAAAGCCTTGGGTCCCCGCCTTTGGGATAGTACTGCTCCGACTGCCGTTTCTGACGCGTCTACTTCCAGTACATAGGGCAATGTTGGGTCAGGGTGCTTCAGAACCGGTGCGGAAGTAAATAGTTTCTTAAGAGACTCGAAAGCATTTTGAGCTTCAGGAGACCACTGGAAACGGATGCCTTGTTTGGTCAGTTGTGTGATTGGTGATATGATGGCTGAAAATCCCCTGATGAATTTTCGGTAAAAGTTCGAGAACCCGACAAAGCGTTGGATGCCCTTTTTGTCCACTGGGGCTGGCCAGTCTAAGATGGCAGCAACCTTTTGTGGGTCCATCTTGACACCATCGGTGGAGAGGATTAGTCCCAAAAAAGTAATGCTTTGTCGCTCGAACTCACACTTCTCCGGCTTGGCGTATAGCCCGTGCTGTCGCAGTCTGCTCAATACACTTTTAACATGTCTGCGGTGGTCATCACGGGAAGCAGAGAAAATTAAGATGTCGTCCAGATATGCTACAACGAACAGGTCTAGGAAATCGCGGAAGATATCGTTGATAAAGTGCTGGAATGTTGCTGGGGCATTGCATAGGCCGAACGGCATCACCAGATATTCAAAATGTCCGAATCGGGAGCGAAAAGCCGTCTTCCACTCGTCTCCCTCCCGTATCCGTACCAGATTATATGCCCCTCGGAGATCCAGTTTTGTAAATATGGTTGCTGCTCCCAACCTCTGGAACAATTCGGGCACCAAGGGCAGGGGATAACGGTTCTTGACCGTAACCTTATTGAGTTCACGATAATCTATACATGGGCGAAGGGAACGATCCTTCTTCTCCACAAAGAAGATACCCGCTCCTGCTGGAGAAGTGGAGGGGCGGATGAAGCCCTTCTTTAGATTATCGTCTATATAATCTTTCAGGGCGACAAGCTCCAATTCTGACAGAGGAAAAATCCTTCCAAAAGGGACCTCCACACCCGGGATGAGATCAATCGGGCAGTCATATGGCCGATGTGGAGGGAGAGTTTCAGCTCCTTTCTTGCTAAAGACATCTAAAAAGTCATGGTATGCAACTGGTACAGATAAGCGAGTTTCAACATCAGAGTCCAAGCATAACAAGGATGGCGGATCAGAAGAGAATTTCCGCAAGCAGTGTTGGAGGCAGTAGGAAGAGTGAAACTTAACCTCCCCTCCGACCCAGTTGATAAGAGGGTTATGTGCTTGGAGCCATGGCATGCCAAGGATTATGGGAAACAGCGGGGATGCAATGGCATCCAGGCGTAATAATTCCTTGTGACTATCGGCAATAATCACAGGCAAGGGTATAGTCTGTTGAGTCACCAGTTCGGATTTGATAGCAGACCCGTCGGCCAGATGTACTGAAAGTCCCTGGGCCCTAGGTTGCAAAGGGATTTGATGTTTAGCAATAAAAGACAAGTCCATAAAGCAGCTACAGGCACCGGAGTCTATTATAGCGGAGACAGGAATACTTCTTCCCGGAAGCTGTAATACAATGGGGAGAGCCAGGTGGGTTGGCAGGATGGGCGTGCTGGCGGAGAAGATAATTCGACCCTTGCGGGTCTTTGCTGGACATGACCTCACGTAATGCCCGGGTCTCCCACAATACAGGCAGAGGTTTTCGTGTTGTCGGCGTTGACGTTCCTCAGGGGAAAGTGAGGGACGGGGCACTCCGAGTTGCCTGGGTTCAGGGACATCAGATGTGGGTGCAGCAGCGGTAGAAGATGTCAGGCTGCTGATGTTAGGGGCTCGGGCTAATTTCCAGGCTGGACAGGACGACCTCACAGGTCTCTCTGACTTCTGTCCTCGTAATCGGTGATCACCGGTGAATCTTTCAGGCGTAGGAACCCCGGTTTCTGGAGGTAACATTGCTATTGCTGAAGTAGCTCTTTGCGGGGCCGAGGTAGGTGAGGAAAGAGCCTGGATGCTTCCTTCCAGTCGGATATACGCATCTTGTGCGATTTCAACAGTCTGGGTGAGGTCTTTGAGGTGTAAGCGGAAACCATCCATGGGAGAGGCTCCCTGCACAGACTCTGACTTGGCTGTTCGGTACTGTCACGTACCTGATGGAAGAGTCTGATTATGCAGAGGGAGGCCTCCCTTACACCTCTCACTCGCGGCCCCTGGTAGTGAAGACAGGGGGCGCAGGAGTGTAGAGTCGCACGAGAGCCTGGTAAAAGTCGCTGGTGGTGTGCTGGACCGGAACTGGGACGGAGACTGGAATAGATCCGGAAACAACTGACGGCCTAACAACTGGAGCTCAGGCGGGTGCGGTCAGATGGGCTGGAAGCGTGGGTACACCAGTCCCAAGCAGGTAGGTACTGGAGCGGGATCAGGTATGAGCAGGTTCAGGCAACTGGCAGGTCTCAGGTTCAGGTAAGTACTGGAGCAGGATCAGGTATGAGCAGGTTTAGGCAGCTGGCAGGTCTCAGGTACGGGTAAGTACTGGAGCAGGATCAGGTATGAGCAGGTTCAGGCAGCTGGCAGGTCTCAGGTACAGGTAAGTACTGGAGCAGGATCAGGTATGAGCGGGTTTAGGCAGCTGGCAGGTCTCAGGTACAGGCAGGTTCGGCAACGGGCAGGTAACGAGGTAGCAGAAGGAACAGGCAGGAACGTAGTCAACACAGGCCGGGGGTCAGGTACAGGCAGATCAGCAAGGATGGTCAAACAAGCCAGGAAGGGTCAGCTGGAGCAGGATTCAGGTAAACAGGGGTCAGAGGTCTCAGGTAACGCTGTAGACCGAACAGCACAGAGCCCAGCCATCAGCCCCTTCAAATAACCTCATCTGGCGCCATGAGCCGCCGCTGCGCGCTCCCGCGCGTGCCCGCGCGCGCACCGCTATCGCGCGTGCGCACATCAGCGTGCGCCGATGCGCCACTACCGCGCATGCGCGAAGAGGCTCCGATATCGTCAATGACATTTCTGGTTTGCCCTTCCTGACACCTTCTCTTCAGCCAGGGGACAAAGTCTGGCTCTCTACCAGGAACATCAAGCTCCGAGTTCCTTCTCTGAAGTTTGCTCCACCATTCATCGGTCCATACACGGTAACTGCTAAACTGAATCCGGTTTGTTTCAAACTCCAGATTCCTAAGAGCCTTAAAATCACTAACTCCTTTCATGTTGCTCTTCTAAAGCCTTTAGTCCTCAATAAATTCTCTCGTCCTCTCCCTACCGTGGCGCCTGTCTCTGAGGATAATCAGGAGTACGAGATCAGTCAAATTCTGGACTCCCGACTCTGTAAAGGCGTTCTTCAGTACCTCGTTCATTGGAAAGGGTTTGGTCCTGAGGAGAGGTCTTGGATCACTGCATCTGAGGTCTTTGCACCTCGTCTGTTAAAGGAGTTTCATCTGAAGTTTCCCTCTAAACCTGGGCCCAGGCGGGGAAGGGGGAGGCCTCGTAAGAGGGAGGGTACTGTCATGGATATGCATTAATGTCTGTCTGCCATCTTACCTTCCTCCTCATGTGTTCATCTAGAGACCAGACCTCCTTCACCTGGCTTCCTTTATAATCTCCTCCCAGCCTGACTCCACCCCAGGCCCTATCACAGAACACTATATTAACCTGTGCACTGCAAGCCTGCCTTGCTGATCAACGTGTTTGTTAGGCATTGTGTGTTTGGGTTCCTGCCTGCCGTGTGCTACGTCTGTCTCTCTGTTACGTTATTGGCTTGTCCCCGACTATCCCTGTCTGCTCGTGACCCTTGACCTTCGGCTCGTTCTTCGTTATCCTTGTCTGCTTGTGGCCCCTGACCTTCGGCTTGTTATTCGGTTCTCCCTTATCTTGTGCTGCTGCTTCCCCTCTTTTCCCCTTATCCTACGGGGCGTGAGCTAGGAAACTCCAGGGGCCGCGACCTGGTCCCAGCCTGCAGCACAACATCCTCACCACTAGAGGCCCTGGAGAAGACCAGCTGGGTCTTAGACTCCGCGCCCTGGGGAATCTTGGCTCTAGCTTCCGTTAGGATCTCGGTTGTGCTCCTCTGGTCCCGCTTTCCACAACCACCCAGTTTCCTACCCGCAGAAGCCAGCCATAGGGTTCACTACCTCGCGGTGCACTCCTGTCCCCCTACGGTGTGCATCTGTCACCTGGCCACAGGTGACCCTGACACACCCATAGGACTTCTAGTGTGTTAGTGGCATCACACAGAGCTCCTATATTTTCTTCTCAGAAGCACCCATAGGACTTCTAGTGTGTTAGTGGCATCACACAGAGCTCCTATATTTTCTTCTCAGCAGCACCCATAGGACTTCTAGTGTGTTAGTGGCAGCAAACAGAGCTCCTATATTTTCATCTCAGAAGCACCCATAGGACTTCTAGTGTGTTAGTGGCATCACACAGAGCTCCTATATTTTCATCTCAGAAGCACCCATAGGACTTCTAGTGTGTTAGTGGCATCACACAGAGCTCCTATATTTTCTTCTCAGCAGCACCCATAGGACTTCTAGTGTGTTAGTGGCATCACACAGAGCTCCTATATTTTCTTCTCAGAAGCACCCATAGGACTTCTAGTGTGTTAGTGGCATCACACAGAGCTCCTACATTTTCTTCTCAGCAGCACCCATAGGACTTCTAGTGTGTTAGTGGCAGCAAACAGAGCTCCTATATTTTCATCTCAGAAGCACCCATAGGACTTCTAGTGTGTTAGTGGCATCACACAGAGCTCCTATATTTTCATCTCAGAAGCACCCATAGGACTTCTAGTGTGTTAGTGGCATCACACAGAGCTCCTATATTTTCTTCTCAGCAGCACCCATAGGACTTCTAGTGTGTTAGTGGCAGCAAACAGAGCTCCTATATTTTCTTCTCAGCAGCACCCATAGGACTTCTAGTGTGTTAGTGGCATCACACAGAGCTCCTATATTTTCATCTCAGAAGCACCCATAGGACTTCTAGTGTGTTAGTGGCATCACACAGAGCTCCTATATTTTCTTCTCAGCAGCACCCATAGGACTTCTAGTGTGTTAGTGGCATCACACAGAGCTCCTATATTTTCTTCTCCGAAGCACCCATAGGACTTCTAGTGTGTTAGTGGCAGCAAACAGAGCTCCTATATTTTCTTCTCAGCAGCACCCATAGGACTTCTAGTGTGTTAGTGGCATCACACAGAGCTCCTATATTTTCATCTCAGAAGCACCAATAGGACTTCTAGTGTGTTAGTGGCATCACACAGAGCTCCTATATTTTCTTCTCAGCAGCACCCATAGGACTTCTAGTGTGTTAGTGGCATCACACAGAGCTCCTATATTTTCATCTCAGAAGCACCAATAGGACTTCTAGTGTGTTAGTGGCATCACACAGAGCTCCTATATTTTCTTCTCAGCAGCACCCATAGGACTTCTAGTGTGTTAGTGGCATCACACAGAGCTCCTATATTTTCATCTCAGAAGCACCAATAGGACTTCTAGTGTGTTAGTGGCATCACACAGAGCTCCTATATTTTCTTCTCAGCAGCACCCATAGGACTTCTAGTGTGTTAGTGGCATCACACAGAGCTCCTATATTTTCATCTCAGAAGTACCAATAGGACTTCTAGTGTGTTAGTGGCATCACACAGAGCTCCTATATTTTCTTCTCAGCAGCACCCATAGGACTTCTAGTGTGTTAGTGGCATTACACAGAGCTCCTATATTTTCTTCTCAGAAGCACCCATAGGACTTCTAGTGTGTTAGTGGCATCACACATAGCTCCTATATTTTCATCTCAGAAGCACCCATAGGACTTCTAGTGTGTTAGTGGCATCACACATAGCTCCTATATTTTCTTCTCAGCAGCACCCATAGGACTTCTAGTGTGTTAGTGGCAGCAAACAGAGCTCCTATATTTTCTTCTCAGCAGCACCCATAGGACTTCTAGTGTGTTAGTGGCATCACACAGAGCTCCTATATTTTCATCTCAGAAGCACCCATAGGACTTCTAGTGTGTTAGTGGCATCACACAGAGCTCCTATATTTTCTTCTCAGCAGCACCCATAGGACTTCTAGTGTGTTAGTGGCATCACACAGAGCTCCTATATTTTCTTCTCAGAAGCACCCATAGGACTTCTAGTGTGTTAGTGGCATCACACAGAGCTCCTATATTTTCTTCTCAGCAGCACCCATAGGACTTCTAGTGTGTTAGTGGCATCACACAGAGCTCCTATATTTTCATCTCAGAAGCACCAATAGGACTTCTAGTGTGTTAGTGGCATCACACAGAGCTCCTATATTTTCTTCTCAGCAGCACCCATAGGACTTCTAGTGTGTTAGTGGCATCACACAGAGCTCCTATATTTTCATCTCAGAAGCACCAATAGGACTTCTAGTGTGTTAGTGGCATCACACAGAGCTCCTATATTTTCTTCTCAGCAGCACCCATAGGACTTCTAGTGTGTTAGTGGCATCACACAGAGCTCCTATATTTTCTTCTCAGCAGCACCCATAGGACTTCTAGTGTGTTAGTGGCAGCAAACAGAGCTCCTATATTTTCTTGTCAGCAGCACACATAGTACCTATAGTGTGTTAGTGTCAGCACCCATAGGACCTACAGTGTGTTGTGAGCACACATAGGAGCTCTATTTTTTATACTATATACACTACCGACTACAATGGCTGGAAGACCGCCAAGGAGAGGCAGAGCGTGCCGAGGCAAGAACACAGGGCAGGCAGGCTCTGTTTCTAGAGACAACAGTGCTGGCCGTGGACGTGGTCGTGCATCGTCATCAGCACGTGGCCATGGGACACGCTTGTCTTTGTTTTCGGCAGCTGGACATGTGGAGCCGCATCATGCCGAAGGCTTGGTAGAATGGATGACCAAGCCCTCCTCATCCTCCTCATCCTCTCTCACCCAGGCTCAGGGTACTGGCAGAGCAGCTGCCAACGCGTACTCAATGGCATCATCAGCCACCCCTTCCCTAGACCCACCATGTCCTCCTGAGGAGTCCCCCGAACTGTTTGAGCACAGTGTTGGGTACATGCTCCAGGAGGATGCCCAACGATTCGAAGGCTCGGATGATGATACCCAGCTTGAGGAAGTCAGTAGTGTGCGCGCAGAGAGAGGGGATGCTGAAGGACAGCAATCTGGCAGTACTGTTCCACCAGCTGCAGCTTACTGCCAGGTTTGCTCTAGTGGTGAAGAGGGAGGGGATGATGAGGTCACTGACTCCACGTGGGTGCCTGAAGGGAGAGAGGAGGAGGAGGAGGAGGAGGAGGATGCGGCGTCACATGTCCAACGAGGCAGGATGCCCCCTGGAGGCCATCTAGAGGCCAGCACAGCAACTGTACCACACCGCAGAGCTCCGCCTGTGCAGGGCGCTGCCTCTGCACGTTATCACAAAAGTTCTTTGGTGTGGGCCTTTTTTGAGACGAGTGCATCAGATCGCACCACTGCTATTTGCAATATTTGTCTCAAGCGTATCTCGCGTGGCCAAAACATCAGCCGCTTGGGCACCACAAGCATGAGCAGACATATGTCGACCTGCCATGCAGCTCGTTGGCAAGCACACATGAAAGACCCACACCAAAGAACAAAGCGGACCTCTCCTTGCTCCTCATCAGCTGGGATCTCCATCCCCACTATATCTTCAGTCCTCTCTGAAAGCTGCTCTGAGAGGACTGAAGGTGTAGAATTAGGTGTGTCACAACCAAGTACTTGCAGTACACCGACGTCCGATTGTAGCAGGCAAATTTCCCTGCCCCAGCTGCTGGACCGTCGAAAGAAGTATACTCCCAGCCATCCACATGCCCAGCGGTTGAATGCTAGCTTGGCTAAATTGCTAGCACTTCAACTGCTGCCTTTTCAGTTGGTAGACTCGGCCCCCTTCCGTGAGTTTGTTCAATGTGCGGTTCCTCAGTGGCAGGTTCCCAAACGCCACTTTTTCTCACGGAAGGCGATTCCGTCTCTCTACCGGCATGTGGAAGGCAATGTCCATGCCTCGCTGGACAGGGCGGTCAGCGGTAAGGTGCATATTACCGCTGACTCATGGTCCAGCAGGCATGGACAGGGACGTTATCTTTCTTTCACGGCCCATTGGGTCACTCTATTGGCAGCTGGGAGGGATGCAGGACAAGGTGCAGTAGTGTTGGAGGTTGTTCCGCCACCACGCCTCCAAAATGCTACTACTGGTTGTGACACACCTCTCTCCTCCACCCCCTCCTCTTCTTCTTCCTCCATGTCCTCTTCGAGTGCTCTGTCCTCGGAACCAGCGGTGCTCCGTAGGCGTACAAGGGGCTACGCGAGTACGCAGGCAAAAAGATGCCATGCCGTGCTTGCGCTGGTGTGTTTGGGGGACAGGAGCCACACTGGGCCAGAGGTTCTGGCAGCTCTGCAGGGGCAGGCCGAGAGGTGGTTGACGCCACGCCAGCTTAAGCCAGGAATGGTCGTTTCTGACAATGGCACCAACCTCCTCTCCGCCCTGCGACAGGGGCAGCTCACCCATGTGCCCTGTATGGCTCACGTCCTCAACCTGGTGGTGCTGCGGTTCTTGGGCAGGTTCCCAGGCTTACAGGATGTCCTGAGGCAGGCCAGGAAAGTCTGTGTGCATTTCCGCTGATCTTATAATGCCAGTGCTCAGCTGACTGAGCTGCAAAAGGAGCTGAACCTGCCCAAGAACCGCCTAATATGTGACATGCCCACCAGGTGGAACTCAACGTTGGCCATGCTGCAGCGACTGCACATGCAGCAGAGGGCCATCAATGAGTACCTTTGCGACTACGGCACCAGGACAGGGTCAGGGGAGCTTGGCTTTTTTTCCCCACGCCAGTGGAGCATGATCAGGGATGCATGCACTGTCCTCTCACCATTTGAGGAGGCCACGAGGATGGTGAGCAGTGACAGTGCATGCATCAGTGACACTGTACCTCTTGTCCACCTGTTGGAGCATACGCTGCGTGGGATAATGGACAGGGCACTTGAGGCAGAACAGAGGCAGGAAGAGGAGGACTTCCTTGCCTCTCAAGGCCCCCTTTATCCAGACAGTGTTCCTTCTGTCCCACCCATCACACAGGAAGAGGATGAGGAGGAGGAGGAGGAGGAGGATTGTGTGAGCATGGAGGTGGAGCCTGGCACTCAGCATCAGCAGCAGCAGTCTTTTAGGGATGATGTACAGTCCCAACAAACCAGTGGACTTGTACGTGGCTGGGAGGAGGTGGCTGGCGATCATGTCATCCTCAGTGACCCAGAAGACTCCGGACCGAATGCCTCAGCTAACCTACGCTGCATGGCCTCCCTGATCCTGCAAAGCCTGCAGAAGGATCCTCGTGTTCTTCGGATCAAGGAGAGGGACCATTACTGGCTGGCCACTCTCCTTGATTCACGGTACAAGGGTAAGGTTGCGGACCTTATCTTGCCGTCGCAGAGGGAGCAGAGGATGAGACATCTCAGGGAGGCCTTGCAGAAAGGTCTGTGCAACGCGTTCCCAGAAACTGGGAGGTTACAAACTCCTGGTCCTGGACGACGAGTTGCTGAGGCTTCGGTCAGTAGCAGAAGGAGCGGTGGGGAAGGTGGACGTCTGACCGATGCGTTCAGACAATTTTTTAGTCCGCAGCCCCAAGGTATGATCGGTTCCAGCAACCATCGCCAGCGTCTGATATACATGGTGCAGGAATACCTAGGGGCAAGGTCAGACTTGGACACCTTTCCCACCGAAAATCCTCTGGCTTACTGGGTCCTGAGGATGGATCACTGGCCAGAGCTTGCACAGTATGCAATTGAGCTACTGGCCTGTCCTGCATCCAGCGTTCTTTCCGAACGCACATTCAGTGCTGCTGGAGGATTTGTCACCGATCATAGGGTGCGCCTGTCCACCGACTCGGTTGATCGACTGACCTTCATAAAAATGAATCAGTCTTGGATCACCACCAGCTACCAGACACCTGAAGCGGATATAACGGAATAATTTATAATGTCACATCCCTTCAAGACTGCCTATGCTGATGCTGAGTGACTGTCCTGTTATGTTCACTGACTATCCTCTTCCTCCTCCTCAATGATCCATGCCACCACACCAGTGCCTAAGGCACAATTTTTCAGCCCCTGTATAACAGGGGCGTGTAATTACAATTTTTTAAAAAGATGCTTCGCAACAGGTGTGACTGCTGTGCTCCAAGTACAGTATCTGTGAGGGGTTGCAGTGTTGTGGCACCAGCACCAGTGCCTAAGGCACAATTTTTCAGCCCCTGTTGGGGCGTGTAATTACAATTTTTAGGCAATGCTTTGCAACAGGTCTTATTGCTGTGCTCAGAGTACAGTATCTGTGAGGGGTTGCAGTGTTGTGGCACCAGCACCAGTGCCTAAGGCACAATTTTTCAGCCCCTGTATAACAGGGGCGTGTAATTACAATTTTTTAAAAAGATGCTTTGCAACAGGTGTGACTGCTGTGCTCCAAGTACAGTATCTGTGAGGGGTTGCAGTGTTGTGGCACCAGCACCAGTGCCTAAGGCACAATTTTTCAGCCCCTGTTGGGGCGTGTAATTACAATTTTTAGGCAATGCTTTGCAACAGGTCTCATTGCTGTGCTCAGAGTACAGTATCTGTGAGGGGTTGCAGTGTTGTGGCACCAGCACCAGTGCCTAAGGCACAATTTTTCAGCCCCTTTATAACAGGGGCGTGTAATTACAATTTTTTAAAAAGATGCTTCGCAACAGGTGTGACTGCTGTGCTCCAAGTACAGTATCTGTGAGGGGTTGCAGTGTTGTGGCACCAGCACCAATGCCTAAGGCACAATTTTTCAGCCCCTGTTTAACAGGGGCGTGTAATTACAAATCTTGATCTAATAGTTCACAGCAGGGCCCATTCCTGCGCCCACCAAGAGTAACTATGAGGGCCTACAGTCTTGTGGCAACACCGTCCACCACCACCACCAAAGGCCCAATTTTTCTGCCCTGTTCAACAGGTGCATGCAATTACAAATCTTGATCTAATAACTCACAGCAGGGCCCATTCCTGCACCCACCAAGAGTAACTGTGAGGGCTTGCAGTCTTGTGGCAACACCGTCCACCACCACCACCACCACCACCACCACCAAAGGCCCAATTTTTCTGCCCGGTTCAACAGGTGCATGCAAGTACAAATCTTGATCTATTAACTCACAGCAGGGCCCATTCCTGTGCCCACCAGTCTTGTGGCTACACCAACATCTAATAGGGCAAATTTCTGCAGAGTATATACGGCAGGCCCCTACTTTCAAACATCCAACTTACAAACGACTCCTACTTGCAAACGGCAAGAGAAAACAGGAAGTGAGAGGAAATCTACCCCTAGGAAGGGAAATTCTATCCTGTTAGATTTAATTTGGGAAAAAGGTATCTCCTCTCTACTGATGCTTTATCACCAATCCTTGTTTCAATTAAAACCCCACTTTTCCAAAAACATTTGTCATTGGGACGGAAAGTGCGGTGACATGTTCTGAACAGATGTGCAAAGACAGCAAATGTTACAGGGGTGATAACCCCTCCCTATGTTCTCCAAAAAGCTTAAAAATAGATTTTTTTGGGATGGAGCTACACTTCATAATGTACCTGTTCAGATTCTACTTAAGAACAAACCTACAGTCTGTGTCTTGTTTGCACCACCTATATACTGCTGTTCAGAGTATATAGGGTTGTAGGTATAGGGTTTTATTTTGGGTGCGGGGTCCCCCTTAATATCCATACAAGACCCAAAGGGGCTGGGGTGGGGGGGGGGGGTGATGGGGTAGCCATGCCATTTTTCTCAAGGATTTTCAGCCATATGGCGGCCAGGACAAGACATGACATTAAAGCCGCAAGTGGTTTTAAATGGCTTCTTTTTTTCCTTTACAAATGTCATTTTGTGCAAGGACAGTTCTAAACACGGGAAACACATGCCACTTCACAGGCATACTTTAGACACCCCCCAGGTACCATATTTAAAGGAAAATTTCACTTTTTTTTTTCACTTTATGCATCATTAAAATGACTGCTCCCGAAAAAACGTTAGTTTTTAAAATTTCTTTTTGCATTGATATATGTCCCCTGGGGCAGGACCCGGGTCCCCAAACCTGTTTTATGACATTAACATGCATATTGGCCGTTGTAATTAGCAATTTTGATTTCGAACGTTCGCGTCCATTATAACGAATAGGGTTCGAAAATTCGCGCGAACTTTCGGTCCGTTCGAAGGTTCTGGTGCGAACCGAACCCGGGGGTGTTCGGCTCATCCCTAGTCTCTGAGTTTGTGCATTTGTCTTGCCTCATCATGGACTCTCCTTCACCGCCATGTGGCCAGCCCTCCCGCACAAGGTATGTGCGGAGTGGGTAAGGGGGTGGTGTCTTTTGTGCCTATCTGGTGGTTGCTAACGGTTACATCCTGCTCACCTTCCCCCCTCCCTCTGTCTGTATTATCTCTTACAGCCCGGCAACTTCAGTTCATCGATCACAAGAAAGGGACCTTGCCAGGCCGCATCATCACTCATCATCCAGGTCTAGACGCGACACTACGTCTAGGACCCATCATCATAGGGGACGTTCACATACCCCCTCTAGACATAGGAGATGTTCCCATTCCTCCTTTAGTCACTGCCACCACCACCACGATAATCGCTCTGACCACAGAGCCTGTTGGGGATGCAAGACCAGAATCCCGGAGGGCAAATCGCTATGCGACCCATGTTATGCCCGAGCAGTTGGTGAGAAAGAGAGGGAAAATCAAAACCTTGAGTCTCTTGTGAAACGTGTGGTACAGCAATCTATGAAAGAAATAGTTGCCCCCCACACAAGGAGCCAGTCCACCACCTTGTCTGGCTCCTTGGCTGACGAGGCCCAGGAGGATCCCGGCCAATTCCAGCCCCATGATTCCTCCCATTATTCCTCGCAAGACGAGATGGAGGGAGATGATTCTACGGTGGGATTCGACTACGCTTTTGTCTCTCCGCTGATCAAGGCAGTGAAGGAAACTTTGAAGTTGGAGGATACCACTGCCCCCCCAGAAAAACAAAGAAAACTGTTTAAACAACTGGGGAAAGAACGCTCCAATTTCCCACTTCCCTCTGAGCTGAAAGGAGTGTTTGAGGAAGAATGGAGCAAGGGAGATAAGAAGGTTTCCATGCTAAGCAAAACCTCTAGACTGTATCCCTTTAAATCGGAGGATGTCAAGCATCTGGAGATTGCTCCCCTCGTAGATGCAGCAGTAATGCGCCTAGCGAAGCATGTCACCCTCCCGCTAGATGACACTGTATCATTTAAAGATGGTCTGGATCGGAAGATCGACCAGGACCTCAAAAGAATATATAGCCTGGCTGGAACGGCATGCAAACCAGCTTTAGCCCTTGCAGTGACCTCCAAAGCAATGGAGGCATGGGTGGAAAATGTAGACTCCGTTCTGAAAGGTGTCTCGGAAGAACTGGCTCAAAGTTCAGCAGTGCAAGAACTTAAGATGGCAGTCGCCTTTTTGGGGGAAGCTTCAATTGACCTCATCCGTTTACTGGCCAGATCAATGTTGTCCTCGGTCACGGCCAAACGAGCACTGTGGTTACGCCCCTGGCTTGCTGATCCAGCCTCCAAGCAGGCATGGAGCAAAATTCCATTTGAAGGGACTTCATTGTTTGGGAACAAACTTGACAACGCCATTTCAAAAGCTACAGGCGGAAGGTCGGGTTTTCTTCCCCAGGACAGGCGCCAGTTTAATCAGAAAAAACCTCAACAGAGACGCAGTACAGAGCACTCGAGAGAGGCACGCTCCTATAAACCCGGACGGGATTTCAGGAGAAGCTGGAATTGGAACAGAGGCCAATCTTCTTTTCAAAAGTCCGGCAAGAAACAGACGCCCGGTGGGCGTGAACCAACCAAGTCTTTTTGAGATTGGGCCCGCCCAGGCGGGTCGGGTAGGGGCTCGCCTACGTCTCTTCCGGCACGTCTGGGTGGCCTCGATCTCGGACTATTGGACCATCAAGACGGTCTCAACAGGTCACACATGGTCCTTCACCAAGATCCCTCCATGCAGACCAATGCAAACTTCACTTCCTCGGTCAGAGGAGAAACAACACGTTCTTCTCTCATATGTGAATGTCCTGAAAGATCAAGGAGCAGTGGTGCCCGTCCCAAAGGACGAGGAATTCCAGGGGGTATACTCCCCCCTCTTCCTAGTACAAAAGAAGAACGGCTCTTGGCGTCCAGTCATAGATCTCACTTTCCTGAACAAGTACATAAAGCACGAGAAGTTCAAAATGGAGTCACTCTCAACCATCCAAAAAATAGTTCAACCAGGCGACTGGTTGATCTCAATAGATCTAAAAGACGCGTACTTTCATGTTCCGGTGGCAGAAAACTTTCACAAATATCTGCGGTTCCAGGTCGAACAAGAGCACTTACAATTTATTTGTCTTCCATTCGGGCTAACGACTTCTCCAAGAGTCTTTTCCAAGGTGCTGTTAGCAGTTGTGTCCCTTCTCAGAGTACAGGGTGTGCGCCTGTATCATTATCTGGACGATCTACTAGTACTGTCCCAAGACAAGCAGCAGCTGCTAGTCCACAAAGATCAGGTGATCTCTACACTGTTGGAGTTCGGATGGCTCCTAAACCGGGAGAAGAGTCAGCTGGATCCGACCCAGCGCTTGGTCTATCTAGGAGCCCAGTTCGACACCATAGAGAACACCATCTCTCTTCCAGAAGAAAAAATACCGATCATTCGGGAAAGAATCTCCTTAGCTCTAGACTTCTCTCACCTAAGGGCATCACAGTGCCTGAAGATAATCGGCACGATGGTGGCCACATCCCCCATGGTCAAGTGGGCGATGTGGAGGCTTCGTCCTTTTCAATCCGGATTCCTCCAGCAATGGAAGACAGACGATCTCAATCAGCGGATCCGGATAACACAGTCAATGAGCAACAGTCTCCTCTGGTGGCTTCAAACCAAGAACTTGTCAACTTGCCACTCCCTTGCCCCCATCCATTGGGTGACTGTTACATCCGATGCCAGCAATGCGGGCTGGGGGGCACATTGTGGGGCAGAACTGGCTCAGGGCAAATGGGATGCCCGTCTCCACTCTCCAGGTTCGAACATTCTGGAACTGCGCGCGGCATGGTGCGCCCTTCAAGCCTTCTCCCACCTTTTGAAAGGGAAGTCGGTCCTACTCAAAATGGACAATACCACCGCTGTGGCATATGTGAAGAGACAAGGGGGCACTCGGAGCTCTGCCCTTCTCCAAGAGGTCGAGCCCATTATGACCTGGGCTCAGAGGAATCTGCTCAACTTAACAGCAGTCTTCATTCCAGGGGAGCAGAACATTCAAGCGGACTTCCTGTCACGCAGCATGCTAGACAACAACGAATGGTCTCTGCATCCACAAACCTTCAAGTGGATCCTATCGTTGGATTTCGATCCAGAGGTGGATCTGTTTGCATCCCCCTGCAATTACAAGATCGACACATACTACACCCGAGCTCGGTACAATCAAGCCTTCGGAATAGATGCATTAACGAGTCAATGGGACTTCAACAGGGCATATGCCTTCCCTCCTCTTCCGATCATGCTAAAATTCCTACAGCGGCTTCAGTTGGAGAAAGTCGAGGTGGTAACAATAGCACCATACTGGCCGAGCAGACCTTGGTTTCCTCTCCTGAATCTAATGAGCTTCAGGGACCCGCTGCGTCTTCCTCTCAGGCCGGACCTTCTTTCTCAGGGGACGACCCTGCACCCCTGTCCAGCAATGCTGAGACTGATGGTCTGGTTTTTGAGAGGGAGAGGCTAGAGTCTCTTGGGTGTGCTTCAGGGGTAATCTCTACCCTTATGAGCTCCAGAAAGTCCAACACAAATAAAACTTACAATAGAATCTGGGCCAGATTTGTCAGCTTCACGACTACTGCAGGAAAGTCATCTAGAAACCCTAGTGTTCAAGACATCTTGAGTTTTCTCCAATCAGGCTTAGACCTGCCTTTATCGATTAGTTCCCTCAGGGTACAAGTATCAGCCTTATCAGCTTTTTCAGGAACGTCATGGGCAACTCATCCCCTGGTTCAACAGTTCTTTCGGGGGGCATCGAGAATCAGGCCTCAGAGGAAACCTAGATTCCCCAAATGGGATCTTCCACTCGTCCTTGATGCTCTTTCAGCACTCAACAACAAGGATCTTTCTGTTAAGGACTTATCAATCAAACTGGCCTTTCTAGTGGCCATTACTTCAGCCAAAAGGGTTTCAGAAATAAGCTTCCTGGGTTGTCAAGAACCCTTTTTGACTTTCTTCCCGGACCGAGTGGTCCTTATTCCCATGCTTGGGTCAAAACCAAAGGTCACATCAGTTTTTCACGAAAACCAAGAAATAGTCCCTCCTACTTTCAATTCTCCAGATTCATCAGATGCTCATCCCTTGGATGTAGGTGAGACTCTGAAAGAATACTTGCGAGTTACTTCATCTTTTAGAAGCTCGAACTACCTGTTCTTGTTACACACCGGTAGCAACAAAGGGAAGAGGGCTTCTTCCAGAACAATAGCAGCCTGGATCGTCCAATCTATTCAACAGGCTTACAGGGCAAAGGGCTTGGCTCCTCCAGAGGCGGTGACGGCTCATTCCACCAGGGGCATGGCAGCCTCATGGGCAGCAGCTCGACACGTGGCTCCTGAAGTGATATGCAAGGCAGCTTCGTGGTCTTCTATTCATACATTTATGTCTCATTATTGTATTGAGCCTGCTTCCCTTTCCTCTGTTAATTTTGGTCGAAAAATCCTGTCAGTTGACGGGAAAGATTAAAATATTTTTTGTTCAGCATACCCTCCCGTGTGGATTGGCTAGTTATTTCCCACACGTAGTCTGCCATGGAGTCTGTCAGGAAAATGGAAAATTTATTACCAAATACTTACCGTAATTTTACTTTCCTGATAGACTCCATGGCAGACGGAGTTCCCACCCATGAATTAAAAATATGAAAGTTGAAATTTGAGTCGGCTAGTTACGGAACACCTGTCTGTGGAGGTGAGCTCAAATTTATGGGTATGGGGTCCTATAGCTGTGGAGAGGAGGCGGGGTTAACCCACACGTAGTCTGCCATGGAGTCTATCAGGAAAGGAAAATTACGGTAAGTATTTGGTAAAAAAAATTCCGTTTTGTCTTCAAGTGGTTAGAAGAGTGGATGTAAGCTTCCTAATGTTGTGTATAAAATGCCAGGACAGTTCAAAACCCCCCCCAAATGACCCCATTTTGGAAAGCAGACACCCCAAGCTATATACTGAGAGGCATGTCGAGTCCATGGAATATTTTATTTTATATGTTGACACAAGTTGCGGAAAAAAGACAATTTATTTTTATTTTTTTGCACAAAGTTGTCACTAAATGATATATTGCTCAAACATGCCATGGGCATATGTGGAATTACACCCCAAAATACATTCTGTTGCTTCTCCTGAGTATGGGGATACCACATGTGAGACTTTTTGGGAGCCTAGCCGCGTACGGGACCCCAAAAACCAAGCACCGCCTTCAGGCTTTCTAAGGGTATAAATTTTTGATTTCACTCCTCACTGCCTATCACAGTTTCGGAGGCCATGGAATGCCCAGATGGTACAAAACCCCCCCAAATGACCCCATTTTGAAAAGTAGACACCCCAAGCTATTTGCTGAGAGGTATGGTGAGTATTTTGCAGATCTCGCTTTTTGTCACAAAGTTTTAAAAATTGAAAAAAAAAAAAAAAAATTATTTTCTTTCTTCATTTTCAAAAACAAATGAGAGCTGTAAAATACTCACCATGCCTCTCAGCAAATAGCTTGGGGTGTCTACTTTCCAAAATGGGGTCATTTGGGGGGGTTTTGTGCTATTTTGGCATTTTATGGCCTTCGAAACCATGATAGGTAGTGAGGAGTGAAATCAAAAATTTGTGCCCTTAGAAATCCTTAAGGCGGTGCTTGGTTTCGGGGTCCCGTACGCGGCTAGGCTCCTAAAAAGTCCCACACGTGTGGTATCCCTGTACTCAGGAGAAGCAGAAAAATGTATTTTGGGGTGCAATTCCACATATAACCATGGCATGCGTGAGCAATATATCATTTAGTGACAACTTTTTGTAATTTTTTATTTTTTTTTGTCATTATTCAATCACTTGGGACAAAAAAAAATATATATTCAATGGGCTCAACATGCCTCTCAGCAATTTCCTTGGGGTGTCTACTTTCTAAAATGGGGTCATTTGGGGGGGGGGGGTTTGTGCTATTTTGGCATTTTATGGCCTTTGAAACTGTGATAGGTAGTGAGGAGTGAAATCAAAAATTTGCGCCCTTACAAATCCTGAAGGCGGTGCTTGGTTTTCGGGGGCCCGTACGCGGCTAGGCTCCCAAAAAGTCCCACACATGTGGTATCCCCGTACTCAGGAGAAGCAGCAAAATGTATTTTGGGGTGCAATTCCACATATAACCATGGCATGTGTGAGCAATATATCATTTAGTGACAACTTTTTTTAATTTTTTTTTTTTTTTTGTCATTATTCAATCACTTGGGACAAAAAAAAAATATTCAATGGGCTCAACATGCCTCTCAGCAATTTCCTTGGGGTGTCTTCTTTCAAAAATCGGGTCATTTGGGGGGGTTTTGTAATGCCCTGCCATTTTAGCACCTCAAGAAATGAGATAGGCAGTCATAAATTAAAAGCTGTGTAAATTTCAGAAAATGTACTCTAGTTTGTAGACGCTATAACGTTTGCGCAAACCAATAAATATACGCTTATTGACATTTTTTTTACTAAAGACATGTGGCTGAATACATTTTGGCCTAAATGTATGACTAAAATTGAGTTTATTCGATTTTTCTTATAACAAAAAGTAGAAAATATCATTTTTTTTTTAAATTTCAGTTTTTTTCCGTTTATATCGCAAAAAAAAAAATCGCAGAGGCAATCAAATACCATTAAAAGAAAGCTCTATTTGTGGGAAGAAAAGGATGCAAATTTCGTTTGGGTACAACATTGCATGTCCGCACAATTTCCAGGTAAAGCAGCGCAGTGCCAAATTCTGAAAACACCTCTTGTCCTTAACCTGCATAATGGTCCGGGGCTTAAGTAGTGGTTAAACCGCTGCACCCAGGGCACAGCCTCGTCAAAGGACGCATACCACACTGTGCACAGGGCAGGATCGATCGCATCATTCACCGAACCACCCTTCGGGTGAGACAAGTGATGAATGAGCCTAAACTGATTCGGTTCTCGCTTGGGCACCACCCCCAATGGCGAAACCACCAGGTCCCCCATCGGCAGATCCGAAAACGGACCCGCCATCCTACCCAAACTCACTTCCTTCTGTAGTTTACCAGAAACCACCTCCGGATGCTAATATGCTGAACGTAGGTTGGCCGCAACAGGGGGGGACCGTAGTTAATTCTCTAGGAATCACAAACCCCTCCTTAAAGCCCAACCACAGTGCCCGTGCCGCCCCCCGATTCGGATACCTACTTAGATAGGGCGCCATTTTTTCCACTCTCACCCGCGTCCTCCCTTTTTCCAGCGTCTGCCTGCTTCCTCCCTTTTTTAAAACACTTGGACAAAGGATGGCCCCCCCCACAGCCGGAACACTCATGTCGGAAACAGCAGGAGCCCCCGAACCCACATGTGTCCTCGTTGAATTTCCAGCAGAACCCCTTTCGCTTTCCGGCCGATGGTGAGGAGGCTCGGGCATCCCTGGCCCCCCCCTGAAAGGGTTGCGAACCTGCCTTGGCCTGTGTCATGAGCCTCATCCACAAGCCAATATCCTACTGATCCCATCGCAAGGATGGTCTCAACGCCTTTCGCTGCCTGAACTGCTCATCATAGCGCAGCCACGGCACCCCTCCATGCACCCTCTGAGCCTTGCTAATGTAGTCAATATAGCAGAACAACCCTGAACAATTCTCAGGGGCCCTCTCCCCAATGACGCTAGCCAATATGTAGAACGCCTGCGCCCCAATTGGCAAACGTCCGAGGGATGAGGCGATACTGCCGCGTCTCCTCCTCTTCCTTTTTGGTCTCATCCGGCTTGACTTTATCCAAATTAAACTTCTCAAGCGGCAGTAACGAGAAGATCTCCACATACTCACCCTTCCAAATCCGTTCCCTCACTTTGGCTTCAAATGGGAACCCACTGGCCCCTCATAGCAGAGGTAGACCTCACACCTAGCTGCATCAGCCAAACGAACCCCGTCTGTCGTCAACCCTGCCGCGGGACCCCCCGTACTCACCTGGGAGGTGCCAACCTCCACCGTGGGAATGACACTCGCCCCCGCACTCCCCTGCGGCGCCTGCACCGGGGTAGAAGTGAACCCAGAAGTACCCGTACTCACCTGAGAAGCAGCTGCCACCGGAGGAACCACGCCCACCCCTGTACCCCCAGTCACAGTAACCGGCATGGGAGCAGGAACAGTCCCGGGAGCCCCCCGAGGCTGCTGCAGCCCAACCTGTACCCCCCCAGTTGAAACCGGCAGGGACGGAGCACCCGCCTGCCCACCGCCCCCCACCAGCCACGTCGTCACCGGCGGCACCGCGGAAGCCGGGGGAACCACAACAGCTCCCCCACCTGCCATGTCCCTACAGCCTTGAAACAGAGACGCCACCAGCTGCTGCAGAAAAATCGCACCAGCACCCGGGGCCCCCACCCCCGACATCAAACCCAAACCCGCCGGCACCACCGGTGCCGGCACGGAACCAACCCCAACCGCATACCCAGACACTGCTGCAAGGGGGAGGGGGAAGGGGGAGACACAGACAAAACGGGAACCGGAGCAGATACAGTGAAAGGAAAAGAAGGGGACTTACCCGGCTGCCCAGGGGAAACCGACCGACCAGCCGCCCCACCGGATCCGCGCTGAAGCCCCAACGGTCCCGCCACTCCATCAGGACCATCCGAGTCCGACAGCTCTCCCTCAGAACGCTGGTCCCCCTGATTGACAGGGGACGCTGTAGCCACCGACCGGGCCGGGGGACCACTGGCCGCGACATCACCCGGGGCCTGACCATCTTCCCGCCTCTCGATCGCCATCTGCCCATGCGGGGCGAGCTTCTTGCCTGCAGATGCCGCACTGGAGCCGATGCTATCACCCCGACAGAACCTCCGCTTCTCCCTGGGTCGACCACGGCCGCCCTGGAGGAGGGGTCCGTGGCCGCTCTGGCTGATCTCCCACGCCGGGTGGCCCCCTGCCGGGCGGAAGGCCCAGCATGCGCCACCGCCTGGTCCCTGTCCACCGCTGCAGGCCTGGGAGGGGAAGGAGACATAACCCTCCCGGCTGGGTCCCGCCTAGGACGGGGATTCCTCCCGGTGCCCCCAGCCGACCCGGACGCAGGTCGCTTGCCACTGGGACCCGGAGGGTCCGGAACCGGGCTCCCTGTTCGGCGGCACACCCTGGATGCGACCTCCGGACTGTATCGCACAGGAGGCCGCGATCTCCGCACACGCTGGGGCAAAGGGGGGGGGGGGCGGGGGGGGGGGGGTCAGCAGACCTACCTTCCCTCGTCCCCGGCAGCATCTCAGCAAGCTGCTCGGAGAACCATTGTGGCCCATGCTCAAGGGCTTCAGAGCGCAACCGCTCAAGCAGGCCGTCCAGAATCTCCAAAGCAGGGGGGAAATCACACAGAAAATGTGCACTGTGTGTCCCTGTCCTGCTTACCACACCAGAATGCCAGGCACCGCCCCCCCTGCAATATATAGGCTCCCAGCAAAATGACCAAAACCCCACCCCCTGTGCATGGCTAATACTGCACCCGGCCCTACATCACTTCCTGTGCACCATTCCACAGCGTACCCCCAGTCATGTGTCCCTGCGCTGAGGTTCCCTTTTAGCTCCGGGACTTTCTTTGGATGGGGCTTCACAGTGCAGATGGACAATGACCCGAAGCATACTGCGAAAGCAACCAAAGAGTTTTTTAAGGGAAAGAAGAGGAATGTTGTGCAATGGCCAAGTCAATCACCTGCCCTGAATCCGATTGAGCATGCATTTCACTTGCTGAAGACAAAACTGAAGGGAAAATGCCCCAAGAACAAGCAGGAACTGAAGACAGTTGCAGTAGAGGCCTGGCAGAGCATCACCAGGGATGAAACCCAGCGTCTGGTGATGTCTATGCGTTCCAGACTTCAGACTGTAATTGACTGCAAAGGATTTGCAACCAAGTATTAAAAAGTGAAAGTTTGATTTATAATTGTTAATCTGTCCCATTACTTTTGGTCCCTTAAAAAGTGTGAGGCACATATACAAACTATTGTAATTCCTACACCGTTCACCTGATTTGGATGTAAATACCTTCAAATTAAAGCTGAAAGTCTGCAGTTAAAGCACATCTTGTTCATTTAATTTCAAATCCATTGTGGTGGTGTATAGAGCCAAAAAGATTAGAATTGTGTCTATGTGCCAATATTTATGGACCTGACTGTATGTGTAGCGGTGTGTTGCCACTAGTTACTAACATCCATGCATATTCACCCTGCTGCAAGACTTCCATACATCACTCTCCAGAACACAACGAACAGTCATTTGTGTTTTTTTTTTTTATTGTTTATTTGGGGGATATAACTTGGTTGGGGAAAGGGTATGAGATGCCCATAGAACAGATTACATTTGCCATGTTATATCGGTTGCGCTTTAAACTGGAAATGGTCATTGTGACTTTGCTGATTAACTTGAAGAACTGCTATAGCGATTGTGCTTTGCATATTTCTGAATAGAGCACTTAGGAAAAAAATGATGGACTCTAACCTTGACAGACTTTGACTTTACACTTCTCCTCTGCACAACTCATGCAGACTGTTACTCCTCCTCTGCACAACTCCTGCAGACTGTTACTTCCAGGACCCTTCTCCTCCTGCACAAATTTCCCTGTCACAGCGTTAGTCTTTCCGCCCCATCATCTTGAACTGTACCAGGCATCACTCTGAATAATCTCTAGCTGCTGCTGAACTTGCTGAATTCTGATAGGCCAGGGGCCTGCAGCACCCCTATTTGACGACCTAATTACTTTAGCAGAAATAAACGGTAGATGGACTACTGATCCCAGCCAGTCCGACTTATAAAACACGTTCCCTCAGGCCACAGAGATTTGTCACAGAACCCCACAGTCTCTCCTCTGGCCTTGCATCCAGCTCCCCTGGCATGCCTCTTCCAGATATCCACTGTGCCTCACTCACCGAACTTCTCCTGCCCTGAGACCTTCTTGAAGAATTTACCCGGACCGCGCATACCGATAGCTTCTCCAGCTCCTGTTCCAGGACACCTCTCTATGACCGTGTAAGGAGAGGCTCCCTCCCAGCTCCCGAGCTCCTCCGCCGAGGCCTACACCCCCCCAGATGGGGATGAGCCTCCTGCTGCAGTCTAACACTCCATTTTTTAATTCACCCAGCTGACAACTCCCCTCCAGTGGGCTGGACCTGAGTTTATGTAGGAGGCCTGCCCCCTGCCAATCCTAGTTGGGGATTGGTCAGGGCTCCTCACACGAACTCCCTGTCACTCCAATTCCCATCCCTACTCCTCTTCCAGAACATTCTCCCTGGAAGCAGGGGAGGCGCCCAAGAACTGAAAGACAGGTAGTCACACCCACTGCTACACTAACCACTCCCTGCCCCCAGATCAAAACAAGCGGGCCTAGCTTGCAGCATAGGCCTGCCTAAATTTACCTGCCTGGCAGATATCACCCAAAACACCTTACCTCTAGCACCTACCTATGGTAGAGGGCGCTACATATGTTCCTAAAGTGGTATTAAACCCAAAAACAAAATATATCTGTAGCACTACCCCTGTAGGAGCTGCTGGTTATTTTTGGTCCTGCCGTTACCGCACAGTTCAACGTATCAAACTTGCTTGGCTATAAATTGGGCAATGTGCCCACAGATGCATGCACCAGTCACTTAGTCTTTTTCCAATGCTTTATATTAAACACAACTTGCAGCAGTAGAGGGATGGAGGGTTAGGGGAATTCAGATACCTTGTGCAGATCACTGAGGAACTTGAGATCCTGGAGACAAGTACACTTGCTGTCAACGGATCTTGCTCACCCAGATAGGCCTCTCTCACCGGCCTAGCAGCCAGAATGATGCACGGACAAAAGTCTCTGCCACAGACTTGATGATAGTAATAACTGTTGAACAATCCTCTGCCACAGGATTTGGTAATCAGTAATTGCTTGAGCGAACACAGCTACATAATAAAGTCCTTTAAGCCATCCGGCAGTACTGTGAGGTAGATTGGTTAGGATGCATCCTCCAATTGAGTCACCAGGCTCTTTTTGAGATACCAGCCTTTTGCTCGGTCCTCTCCAAGAAGAGTCCTCCCCTGGATCTTCCAATTGCTCAGGTTCTTCCCGCAGGCAAGACAGCACAGGACCACCCCCGACCCAGTAGGCCCCAGACAGACTTCTGGGCCTACTTACAGCAACGTAGCCTCGGGCCAGAAGGGCCCAGAGGCAGAAGAGGAGTTGTCACATACCGTAGGTCAGGCGGGCCATGAGGTCAGAGAGAGAGAGAGAAAATGGCGTCTGCCCCTTAAGTATCCTCTCCCAGAATGCACAGCGGTAAAACACTCCCACTGGGCTGTTTCTGTGGAAGGGACACCCAATAAACTCCAGCCTGTTGTATTTCCAACACTGGTCGGTGGTGACAATGATACCTACCGGCGACAATGGGAAATGCTCCCAACACAGCCAAAGCTGGAACAGAGGCAAATTTAGCCATAAACATTGCATTCTGAACTATGTACAATTCAGATGACCCACTAAATTTACAAAATAGCGCCCGGTCAACAGAAGCAGGGCGCTGCATACTCCCCCCACTACAAAAAGATGATGTCCTCAGCATCTGGGAAAAAAATGTCTCTCAATCCTGAGAGCATATATCTGAACCGCAAAACTTGGATGGGAGAGGGAAGGGTAAGAAAAGAAGAAAAGTCACAGATTTAAAACATGAACACACAGTATGGTCACTTTAACATTTATTACAACACCTCACTCTCTATCTAAACCACCCACTCTCCAGTAGTGATGAGCCGAACACCCCCGGGTTCGGTTCGCACCAGAACCCGCGAACGGACCGAAAGTTCGAACGAACATTAGAACCCTATTAAATACAATGGATGCGAACGTTCGAATTCTAAAGTGCTAATTATAACAACTATTATGCATGTTATTGTCCTAAAAAGGGTTTGGGAACCCGGGTTCTGCACCAGGGGACATGTATCAATGCAAAAAGAAGTTTTAAAAACGGTCGTTTTTCGGGAGCAGTCATTTTAATGATGCATAAAGTGAAAAAAAAAAAGTCAAATATTCCTTTAAATATCGTACCTGGGGGGTGTCTAAAGTATGCCTGTGAAGTGCCACGTGTTTCCCGTGTTTAGAACTGTCCCTGCACAAAATGACACTTCTAAAGGAAAAAAAAGCCATTTAAAACTGCTTGCGGCTTTAATGTAATGTCTGGTCCCGGTAATATGGATGAAAATCTTTAAGAAAAATGGCATAGCTACCCCATGACCCCCCCCCCCCCCCTACCCCAGCCCATTACCAGCCCCTTTGGGTCTTGTATGGATATTAAGGGGAACCCCGCACATAAAATAAAAAAGGCCCTATATACTCTGAACAGCCGTATACAGGCGGTGCATACAAGACAGGGACTGTAGGTTTGTTCTTATGTAGAATGTGTTTGTAATTTTGAACAGGTACATTGTTGAAGTGTAGCTCCAGCCCAAAAATCTATTTTTAAACTTTTTGGGAAACATAGGTAAGGGTTATCACCCCTGTAACATTTGTTTTGCTGTCTGTGCCCCTGTTCAGAACATTTCACCTCACTTTCCGTCCCAAATGACAACTGTTTTTGAAATGTGGTGTTTTTCTTGAAACAAGGATTGCTGATAAAGCATCAGTACAGATGAGACCCCTTTCTCCCATATTTATTCTTACAGGAGAGAATTTTCCTTTCTAGGGGTAGATTTCCTCTCACTTCCTGTTGTCTTCTTTCGTTTGCAAGTAGGAGTCGTTTGTAAGTTGGATGTTTGAAAGTAGGGACCTGCCGTATATACTCTGCAGAAATAGGCCCCTTAGTTGTTGGTGTTGGCACAACACTGTAAGCACTCAGTTACTCTTGGTTGGTGCTGGAACGCCCTGCTGTCAACTATTATATCAGGAATTTTAATTACATATAATTGTTGAACAGTGGTAGTAAAAATTGGGGCTTTGATGGTGGTGCTGGTGCCACAACACTGTAAGCCCTGACAGTTACTCTTGGTGGGTGCAGCAATGGGCCCTGCTGTGAATTATTAGATCAAGAATTGTAATTACATGCCCCTTTTGAACAGGGGCTGGAAAATTGGGCCTTTCGTGGTGGTGGTGGTGGTGGCGTTGCCACAAGACTGTAAGCCCTCAGAGTTACTCTTGGTGGGTGCAGCAATGGACCCTGCTGTGAATTATTAGATCAAGAATTGCAATTGCATGCCCCTGTTGAACAGGGGCTGAAAAATTGGGCCTTAGGCACTGGTGGCACAACACTACAACCCCTCACAGATACTGTACTTGGAGCACAGCAATGAGCCCTGTTGCAAAGTATTGCTTCAAAAATTGTAATGACACGCCCCTGTTAAACAGGGGCTGAAAAATTGGGCCTTAGGCACTGGTGCCACAACACTCCAACCCCTCACAGATACTGTACTTGGAGCACAGCAATGAGCCCTATGGCAAATTATTGCTAAAAAAATTGTAATTACACGCCCCTGTAAAACAGGGGCTGAAAAATTGGGCCTTAGCCACTGGTGGCGGCACCCATAAACAAAAATGATCTTCCAAGCTATCATCATCAATCGTATCATTGAGGACTCGGAGGAGGAGGATAGCCAGTCAACATAACAGCACAGGCACTCAGCATCAGCATCAGTCTTGAAGGGATGTGACATGTTAAAATCAATTAGTCTGTTATATCAGCATCAGGTGTGTGGTAGCTGGTGGTGATCCAAGACTGGTTCATCTTGATGAAAGTCAGTCGATCAACCGAGTCGGTGGACAGGCGCACCCTGTGATCCGTGACAAATCCTCCAGCAGCACTGAATGTGCGTTCCGAAAGAACGCTGGATGCAGGACAGGCCAGTAGCTCAATTGCATACTGTGCAAGCTCTGGCCAGTGATCCATCCTCAAGACCCAGTAAGCCAGAGGATTTTCGGTGGGGAAGGTGTCCAAGTCTGACCTTGCCCCTAGATATTCCTGCACCATGTTTATCAGACGCTGGCGATGGTTGCTGGAACCGATCATACTTTGGGGCTGCGGACTAAAGAATTGTCTGAACGCATCGGTCAGACGGCCACCTTCCCCACCGCTCCTTCTTTGACTGGCCGAAGCCTCAGCAACTCGTTGTCCAGGACCAGGAGTTTGTAACCTCCCAGTCTCTGGGAACGCGTTGCACAGACCTTTCTGCAAGGCCTCCCGGAGTTGTCTCATCCTCTGCTCCCTCTGCGACGGTAACATAAGGTCCGCAACCTTACCCTTGTACCGTGGATCAAGGAGAGTGGCCAGCCAGTAATGGTCCCTCTCCTTGATCCGAAGAATACGAGGATCCTTCCGCAGACTTTGCAGGATCAGGGAGGCCATGCAGCGTAGGTTTGCTGAGGCATTCGCTCCGGAGTCCTCTGGGTCACTAAGGACGACATGATCCGCAGCCACCTCCTCCCAGCCACGTACAAGTCCACTGGTTTCTTGGGACTGTAAATCATCCCTAAAAGACTGCTGCTGATGATGCTGAGTGCCAGCCTCCACCTCCATGCTGACACAATCCTCCTCCTCCTCCTCCTCCTCCTCCTCTTCCTGTGCGATGGGTGGGACAGAAGGAACACTGTCTGGGTAAAGGGGGCCTTGAGAGGCAAGGAAGTCCTCCTCTTCCTGCCTCTGTTCTGCCTCAAGTGCCCTGTCCATTATTCCACGCAGCGTGTGCTCCAACAGGTGGACAAGAGGTACAGTGTCACTGATGCATGCACTGTCACTGCTCACCATCCTCGTGGCCTCCTCAAATGGTGCCAGGACAGTGCATGCATCCCTGATCATGCCCCACTGGCGTGGAGAAAAAAAAACCAAGCTCCCCTGACCCTGTCCTGGTGCCGTAGTCGCACAGGTACTCATTGATGGCCCTCTGCTGCGTGTGCAGCCGCTGCAGCATGGCCAACGTTGAGTTCCACCTGGTGGGCATGTCACATATAAGGCGGTTCTTGGGCAGGTTCAACTCCTTTTGCAGCTCAGCCAGGCGAGCACTGGCATTATAAGATCTGCGGAAATGCACACAGACTTTCCTGGCCTGCCTCAGGACATCCTGTAAGCCCGGGTACCTGCCCAAGAACCGCTGCACCACCAGGTTAAGGACGTGAGCCACACAGGGCACATGGGTCAGTTGTCCCTGTCGGAGGGCGGAGAGGAGGTTGGTGCCATTGTCGCAAACCACCATTCCTGGCTTAAGCTGGCGTGGCGTCAACCACCTCTCGGCCTGGCCCTGCAGAGCAGACAGGACCTCTGCCCCAGTGTGGCTTCTGTCCCCCAAACACACCAGCGCAAGCACGGCATGGCATCTTTTTGCCTGCGTACTTGCGTAGCCCCGTGAACGGCTACGGAGCACCGCTGGTTCATAGGACAAACCATAGGAAGAGGCCATGGAGGAAGAAGACGAGGAGGGGGTGGAGGAGAGAGGTGTGTCACAACCAGTAGTAGCATTTTGGAGGCGTGGCGGTGGGACAACCTCCAACACTACTGCACCTTGTCCTGCATCCTTCCCAGCTGCCAAAAGAGTGACCCAATGGGCCGTGAAAGAAAGGTAACGTCCCTGTCCATGCCTGCTGGACCATGAGTCAGCGGTAATATGCACCTTACCGCTGACCGCCCTGTCCAGCGAGGCCAAGACATTGCCTTCCACATGCCGGTAGAGAGCCGGAATAGCCTTCCGTGAGAAAAAGTGGCGTTTGGGAACCTGCCACTGAGGAACCGCACATTGCACAAACTCACGGAAGGGGGCCGAGTCTACCAACTGAAAAGGCAGCAGTTGAAGCGCTAGCAATTTAGCCAAGCTAGCATTCAACCGCTGGGCATGTGGATGGCTGGGAGTGAACTTCTTTCGACGGTCCAGCAGCTGGGGCAGGGAAATTTGCCTGCTAGAATCGGACGTCGGTGTACTGCTAGCAGAGTGGCCGCAAGTACTTGGCTGTGACACACCTAATTCTACACCTTCATTCCTCTCAGTGCATGTTTCAGAGAGGACTGAAGTTATAGTGGGGTTGGAGATCCCAGCTGATGCGGTGCAAGGAGAGGTCCGCTTTGTTCTTTGGTGTGGGTCTTTGAGGTAGGCTTGCCAACGAGCTGCATGGCAGGTCAACATATGTCTGGTCAGGCATGTGGTACCCAAGCGGCTGATGTTTTGGCCACGCGATATATGCTTGAGACATATGTTGCAAACAGCAGCTGTGCGATCTGATGCACTAGCCTCAAAAAAGGCCCACACCAAAGAACTTTTTGAATGACGGGCAGAGGCAGCGCCCTGCACAGGCGGAGCTCTGCGGTGTGATTCCGTCGGTGTACTGCCCTTACGCTGGCCACCAAAGGGCATCCTGCCTCGTTGGAGATGTGCCTCCTCCTCATCCTCCTCCTCCTCCTCTCTCCTATTAGGCACCCACGTGGAGTCAGTGACCTCATCATCACCTCCCTCCTCATCACTGGAGCCAATCTGGCAGTATGCTGCAGCTGCTGGAACATGACTGCCAGATTGGTGTCCTTCTTGAGCATCCCCTCTGTCTGCTCTCACGCTACTGCCTTCCTCTAGCTGGGTTTCATCATCAGACCCTTCGAAACGCTGGGCATCCTCCTGGAGCATGTACCCAACACTGTGCTGAAACAGTTCGGGGGACTCCTCAGGAGGAGGACATGGTGGGTCTAGGGAAGGAGTGACTGATGATGAGTCTGACATTGATACCAGGGAAGAGGACGCTTTGGCAGCTGCTTTTCCAGTACCCTGAGCCTGGGTGAGAGAGGATGAGGAGGAGGAGGAGGGCTTGGTCATCCACTCTACCAAGTCTTCGGCATGATGTGGCTCAACATGTCCAGCTGCCGAAAAGAAGGACAAGCGTGTCCCATGGCCATGTGCTAATGACAATGCACCGCGTCCACGACCAGCACTGTTGCCCCCAGACA
Source organism: Rana muscosa (assembly GCA_029206835.1). Taxonomy (NCBI): domain Eukaryota; kingdom Metazoa; phylum Chordata; class Amphibia; order Anura; family Ranidae; genus Rana; species Rana muscosa. The sequence goes on from CM055127.1 coordinate 44,038,636, forward strand.
CAGAGCCTGCTTGCCCTCTTTTATTGCCTCCTGACTGTCTGCCTCTCCTTGTTTGCCTTCCAGACATTCTAATAGATGGCCTGCAGGGAGATGGGAAAAAAGCAATAAGGGCTACCTTCAGGTGTCCTTCTCTGTCCCTTGAAACAAGGACTTTGACAGTGAAAGAAACTGACACTCTCCCTACCTACAGTTTTCTGTCCCTAGAAAAAATGTTTTTTTTAAGCACAATTTAGCACAAGGAGAATTCACTCACTGTCCTTCCAGGTCCCTGGAAACAAGGACTTTGACAGTGAAAGAAACTGACACTCTCCCTACCTACAGTTTTCTGTCCCTAGAAAAAATGTTTTTTTTAAGCACAATTTAGCACAAGGAGAATTCACTCACTGTCCTTCCAGGTCCCTGGAAACAAGGACTTTGACAGTGAAAGAAACTGACACTCTCCCTACCTACAGTTTTCTGTCCCTAGAAAAAATGTTTTTTTTAAGCACAATTTAGCACAAGGAGAATTCACTCACTGTCCTTCCAGGTCCCTGGAAACAAGGACTTTCACAGTGAAAGAAACTGACACTCTCCCTACCTACAGTTTTCTGTCCCTAGAAAAAATGTTTTTTTTTAAGCACAATTTAGCACAAGGAGAATTCACTCACTGTCCTTCCAGGTCCCTGGAAACAAGGACTTTCACAGTGAAAGAAACTGACACTCTCCCTACCTACAGTTTTCTGTCCCTAGAAAAAATGTTTTTTTTAAGCACAATTTAGCACAAGGAGAATTCACTCACTGTCCTTCCAGGTCCCTGGAAACAAGGACTTTGACAGTGAAAGAAACTGACACTCTCCCTACCTACAGTTTTCTGTCCCTAGAAAAAATGTTTTTTTTAAGCACAATTTAGCACAAGGAGAATTCACTCACTGTCCTTCCAGGTCCCTGGAAACAAGGACTTTCACAGTGAAAGAAACTGACACTCTCCCTACCTACAGTTTTCTGTCCCTAGAAAAAATGTTTTTTTTAAGCACAATTTAGCACAAGGAGAATTCACTCACTGTCCTTCCAGGTCCCTGGAAACAAGGACTTTGACAGTGAAAGAAACTGACACTCTCCCTACCTACAGTTTTCTGTCCCTAGAAAAAATGTTTTTCTTTCTCGTACATCACGGGACACAGAGCGACATAGTCATTACTAATGGGTTATATAGATACCGTCAGGTGCTGGCACTGGCAACTTCCAAAACCGGAAGTACCCTCCCCTATATAAGCCCCTCCCATCCGGGAGCACCTCAGTTTTTTGCCAGTGTCTAAGGTGTTGGCCAAGAAGAAACATGTGTTTTTCACTGAGCTTGCGTACAGGTTCTTTTGGGCCTCAGTAAGCTATTCCGGATCCGACCAAAAAAGCTTCATAGCTAAACGGTCGGTACCCGGGCCTTGCAGAGAAGAGCAAGGTTTTGCCTGTAATGCTTCTCTTAGGAGAGCTGGACCCTGGGATCCAGAGCTCTGGTCATACCCACGACCAAGATGTTTTCTGTGCAGGGTGCTATACAGGTCCAGGGGAGTGGAATCCTTGGGAACCCGGTCCCTGAAGGTTTGATTACAATGCCTGCCGTGATAGGTGAAGTTTGGGCTTTTGTGGACCAAACAAAGTCCTGCGGCGGGGAACAGGTAAGTGGGGGCCCCCAGGAACTTGGTTCTATTGGGGGACCCCCAAGCCTAATTTGTCTTTCTGTCTGTTACCTAATGGTATTCCCGCAAAATTCTGTGCATGCCTGTAACTACTAAAAAAAATGTAATAATTTTTAATGGTGGTCAAGAAAAAAAAAAAAAAAATTTTTTTTTTATATATATATATTTAATATATTAGACTGCGGTACCTGTGTTTGTCCACTAGAGGCCGCTGTGGAATGTTTTCTTGTCATGTGGACTAGCTTCTTCTCAGCAGAGCAAAGTCCAGGCAGATGGTGAGTTCTCTTATAGGGAACTGCTTCCTCTGCCATGTTGCAGTGCTCGTCCATCCCCCGGCCTGCGGCAAAGAGGGGCCCTGGCTCCTGTCCCTTGTTACCATATTTGAAATTAGCGCCGAAGGCGCACGTGCCCGCGCGTGTGCGCGTGCACGCGCCTCTATATATAGAGGTGAGCCGGGAAAGGGGGCGGAGCCTGGGGGATGACGCTCTGTGCGCGCCGCAGCGCTTCTGCGCATGTGCGGGCGTCCCAGCAGTTTTAAAAAAAACACAATATGTAGTGAGCTGGCTATGAAGTACAGAGACAGAGCTGGCAACATTTAAAGGCATACAGCAAGCGGTTGATACAGGCATCCCCTAGAAAGGCACATTAGTAGACACCAACTGTGATATAGCAGCAATTGTGCTAGACTATTCTCAGTAAAAGTGGTGTATTACGGCTGGAATACCTCAGCTTTAGGCTTAGGAATATGCCGTCCAGAAGCTCCGGAACTGAATCTTCCAGGAAGCGAAGGGGGTCTCATCGGGCTCGGAGGATCTTGGGCATACTCCTGCTGCACCAGTCTCCCCTGAAGTTCAGAGGTAAGTGACCGTAGAGACCCCGCAGGGGTACTTGGTACTGTGGCTGTCCTCAGTCACCTGCTCCTGTGTATGTAACAGAGGAGGTTTTTTCCTCAGCTCTGGGAGGATTAGAGAGAGATTGTCAAAATTTATCGCTGCCTCCCTGTCAGGAAAAGCACGCCCGATCTCCGTCTCCTCCTTCAGAGTGCCTGTTAGCAGAGCAACAGTCCCATACAGGGATCGACCTGCCTGAAGGGGATCAGGATAAGGTTGATTCTGTTATAGAGGAATCAACAGTGGGGGAACCTTTTCTCAGCATCTCAAGCTGAAAGATTATGGGTTCAGTCTCTGACTAACATGGTCCGATCAGCATTTAAAAATGCACCTTGCGGAACCATCAACCACTACTGTATCCTCGTTGGGGTCGCTAGAAGCCCCCAGACTGTTTGTTCTTTTCCACTTCACCCTTTACTGAAAGGGCTCATTTACCAGGATTGGGAACGTCCTGAGAAAATATTTATTCCCCCAAGAGATTTCCGGTGGTCTATCCCATGGAGGATAAGTTCATCAAAAAAAAAAAAAAAAAAAAGGAAGGTCCCTACAATGGACGCAGCCATCTCTTGTATGTATAAATCACTGACATGTCCAGTGGATAATGTCCAAATGTTCAAGAACCCAATAGATAAAAGATTGGAGTCCTTATGAAAATCTGCTTGGTGATACAACCAGCAGTAGCAGCTATTGGGGTCTGCTAAGCAGTGAAGGATCAGTTGAAACAGGTCTTGAGGGACTTGACAGATCAGCAGGCTTTGCCCTAGCTGATCTACCTAGAGCCTTAGGCTTTGCGGTTGATGCCATAGAGGATTCAGTCCATCAGGCCTCCCGCCTTACGCTGTCTATAGTATATGCGTAGGCTCCTATGGCTCAAAAACTGGTCTGCTGAAGCTCCCTGTAAAGAATGGCTGGTTAGCGTCCCATTTCATGGTGAACGCTTATTCAGGGAAAACCTGGACAAATATATCCAGAAAATTTCCAGCGGTAAAAATACGCTCTTGCCGGTTAAAAGCAGAGTTAGAGGTCCCTCTTTAAGAGGCCTGCTTCTCCAGTCCCTGGGGCATCGGCTGTGTAACAGTTCCGACGGCCTCCTCGGTCAAATCCCGGGGGTAAAAAACAGGGACAGTAGCAGGGTAATGAGAAACCCTGGGTTAGGGGAGGTACAAAACCTCCCCCAAAGTTAAATTCATGAAGCCCCCACTCAGTCGGGTGGGGGGAGGACTCCAGTTGTTCGCAAGAGACCTGGCGGGACACGATCAAGACAGATAGGTGCTCTCCGCAGTAGGTTTGGGATACAGTTTGGAGTTAAAAGACTCTCCTCCTTCCCATTTTTGAGGTCAAACGTGCCAAGGGATCCCCGGAAGAGAGAGTCCCTCCTGTTGGCACTAGAACAACTATTGCTCCAAGGAGTAATTATGGAGGTTCCCCTGGAAGAATGAGGGTTCGGGTTTTACTCAAACCTCTTTACAGTCCCGAAGCAAACGCGGACGGGAGGCCCATATTAATTCTAAAAGGGCTATACAAATTCCTGTATATCAGGACTTTCCGATGGAGTCGATCCGATCGGTGGACACTGCCCTACAAGGGGAGGATTGGTTAGCCACGATCGACATCAAAGATGCTTATTTGCACATTCCCATCTTTCCAGTCCACCAAAAATTTCTACGCTTTGCAGTAGAAGGGCGCCATTTTCAGTTCAGAGCCTTACCCTTCAGTTTGGCCACAGCACCACGAGTGTTTACAAAAATTCTGGCCCTTTATTGGCCAATCTAAGAACACAAGGTGTAATGATAATGGCATATCTGGATGACTTGTTGCTGATAGACCACTCAGTGAAAAAACTAGACGTGGTCGTTCACAAGACGATCAAGTATCTGGAATCTCACGGTTGGATTATCAACCGAGACAAGTCAGCCCTAAAAACCAGTCAAAAGTCTGGAATACTTGGGGCTAAGGTTGGATTCAGGCCAGAGAAAAATATTCTTGCCTCGAGGAAAGATGTTGTCTTTGAAAGATTTGATCCACTTAGTGGGTACAAAAAAGACAGCCGTCCATACGCCTGTATATGAGGCTGCTGGGAAAAATGGTGGCATCATTCGAAGCAGTACCCTACGGTCAATTCCATTCAAGGAATTTGCAAGGGGCCATACTGTCAGCCTGGAACAAAAAAGTTCAGGCCCTAGACTTACAATGTCCTTGTCCCCTTCCGTTCGCAAGAGCCTCCGTTGGTGGTTGGTTCCCCAGAATCTGGAAAAAAGGAAATCCTTCAGTCCGATTTCTTGGAAGGTGGTCACTACAGATGCCAGCCTTATAGGCTGGGGAGCAGTACTGGAGCAATAGTCTCTCCAGGGCAGATGGTCGGATGCAGAAAAGGCCCTGCCCATCAATCTCTTAGAGATACGAGCAGCCCGGTATGCCCTAGTAGCATGGACATCCAAACTCCAAGGGTCCCCTGTCAGAATGCAATCAGACAATGCCACAGCAGTGGCATATATCAATCATCAGGGGGGCACCAGGAGTCGTGCAGCCCAGAGGGAAGTAAATTACATCCTGAAATGGGCAGAAAAATATGTCCCAGCCATATCTGCGGTATTCATTCCAGGAGTGGAGAATTGGAAGGCGGACTTTCTAAGTCGCCAGCAATTAGGCCCAGAGGAAGGGTCCCTTCACCCCGAGGTTTTCTGGACAATATGTCAGCGGTGGGGAACATCGGATGTAGATCTTCTAGCATCCAGATTCAACGCAAAGGGGGACAGGTTTGTCTCTCGGACAAGGGATCCCCTAGCTTGCGGCTCGGATGCCCTAGTGTTCCCTTGGGATCAGTTCAAGCTGATATATGCATTCACACCGCCACAATGGTTACCTCGATTACTCCGCAGAATCAGGGTAGAAAAGAAACCGGTGATTCCGGTGGCTCCAGCGTGGCCCCGAAGAGCGTGGTACGCGGAGATTGTAAAATTTCAGTGGGGAGTCCTTGGACTCTCCCACGTCGTCCGGCTTTCGCAAGGACCGATATACCACCCTTCCTTACCAGCCCTAGGTTTGACGGCCTGGCTATTGAAGCCCACATTCTAAAAAAGAGAGGGCTCTCTAATGCTGTGGTATCTACCATGATCAATGCCAGGAAGCCGGTATCCAGGCAGATCTACTATAGAATCTGGAAGGCGTACATCGCGTGGTGTGAGGCCAAGAAATGGCATCCACATAAGTACGTAATAGGTAGGATTCTGGACTTCCTACAGTGGGCTGTAGATAGGAAGCTTGCCTTGAGTACTATCAAGGGTCAGTTTTCGGCCTTGTCAATAATTTTTCAAAGGCCCTTGGCTTCGCATTCACTAGTCAAAGCCTTTATACAAGGAGTGATGCGTATTAGTCCTCCGGTTAATATTCCCATATGTCCATGGGATCTAAACTTGGTTCTGTCGGTTCTACAGAAACAACCATTTGAACCATTACAGCATATTTCCTTGGTGCTTCTCACCAGGAAAATGATTTTTCTAGTAGCCATTTGTTCGGCTAAAAGAGTATCGGAATTAGCAGCTATGTCCTGTAAGGAGCCATATCTGGTTATCCATAAGGACAGAGTAGTGTTACGTCCTCATCCAGCCTTTCTTCCTAAGGTGGTATCGAGGTTTCATTTGAACCAAGATGTGGTTCTTCCTTCTTTTTTCCCCAAACCTACTTCGGTAGAGGAAAAGTTATTGCATTCTTTGGATGTAGTAAGAGCAGTTAAAGCTTATCTAAAAGCCACTGCTCAGATTCGCAGAACGGATACTTTGTTTATTCTGCCGGAAGGCCCCAGAAAGGGTCAGGCAGCGTCAAAATCTACTTTAGCCAAGTGGATTTGACAGGTCATTATGCAAGCTTATGGCTTGAGAAGGAGACCGCCTCCGTTCAAAGTTAGAGCGCACTCCACGAGAGCAGTTGGAACTTCATGGGCAGTGCATCACCAGGCCTCCCTGGCTCAAATCTGTAAGGCCGCAACGTGGTCTTCAGTTCACACGTTTACTAGGTTCTACCAGGTGGACGTTAGAAGTCAGGAGGATGTCGCCTTTGGGCGCAGTGTGTTGCAGGCCGCAAAAGATCCTCATGTCTGATAGCGCTCAGCTTATATATGGTGTATCCCCCCCCTCATTGGGCATTGCTTTAGGACATCCCATTAGTAATGACTATGTCGCTCTGTGTCCCGTGATGTACGAGAAAGAAAATAGGATTTTTATAACAGCTTACCTGTAAAATCCTTTTCTTAGGAGTACATCACGGGACACAGAGCTCCCGCCCCTCTTTGGGGACACTTATTGCTTTGCTACAAAACTGAGGTGCTCCCGGATGGGAGGGGCTTATATAGGGGAGGGTACTTCCGGTTTTGGAAGTTGCCAGTGCCAGCACCTGACGGTATCTATATAACCCATTAGTAATGACTATGTCGCTCTGTGTCCCGTGATGTACTCCTAAGAAAAGGATTTTACAGGTAAGCTGTTATAAAAATCCTATTTTTTTAAGCACAATTTAGCACAAGGAGAATTCACTCACTGTCCTTCCAGGTCCCTGGAAACAAGGACTTTGACAGTGAAAGAAACTGACACTCTCCCTACCTACAGTTTTCTGTCCCTAGAAAAAATGTTTTTTTTAAGCACAATTTAGCACAAGGAGAATTCACTCACTGTCCTTCCAGGTCCCTGGAAACAAGGACTTTGACAGTGAAAGAAACTGACACTCTCCCTACCTACAGTTTTCTGTCCCTAGAAAAAATGTTTTTTTTAAGCACAATTTAGCACAAGGAGAATTCACTCACTGTCCTTCCAGGTCCCTGGAAACAAGGACTTTGACAGTGAAAGAAACTGACACTCTCCCTACCTACAGTTTTCTGTCCCTAGAAAAAATGTTTTTTTTAAGCACAATTTAGCACAAGGAGAATTCACTCACTGTCCTTCCAGGTCCCTGGAAACAAGGACTTTCACAGTGAAAGAAACTGACACTCTCCCTACCTACAGTTTTCTGTCCCTAGAAAAAATGTTTTTTTTAAGCACAATTTAGCACAAGGAGAATTCACTCACTGTCCTTCCAGGTCCCTGGAAACAAGGACTTTCACAGTGAAAGAAACTGACACTCTCCCTACCTACAGTTTTCTGTCCCTAGAAAAAATGTTTTTTTTAAGCACAATTTAGCACAAGGAGAATTCACTCACTGTCCTTCCAAGTCCCTGGAAACAAGGACTTTGACAGTGAAAGAAACTGACACTCTCCCTACCTACAGTTTTCTGTCCCTAGAAAAAATGTTTTTTTTAAGCACAATTTAGCACAAGGAGAATTCACTCACTGTCCTTCCAGGTCCCTGGAAACAAGGACTTTCACAGTGAAAGAAACTGACACTCTCCCTACCTACAGTTTTCTGTCCCTAGAAAAAATGTTTTTTTTAAGCACAATTTAGCACAAGGAGAATTCACTCACTGTCCTTCCAGGTCCCTGGAAACAAGGACTTTGACAGTGAAAGAAACTGACACTCTCCCTACCTACAGTTTTCTGTCCCTAGAAAAAATGTTTTTTTTAAGCACAATTTAGCACAAGGAGAATTCACTCACTGTCCTTCCAGGTCCCTGGAAACAAGGACTTTGACAGTGAAAGAAACTGACACTCTCCCTACCTACAGTTTTCTGTCCCTAGAAAAAATGTTTTTTTTAAGCACAATTTAGCACAAGGAGAATTCACTCACTGTCCTTCCAGGTCCCTGGAAACAAGGACTTTGACAGTGAAAGAAACTGACACTCTCCCTACCTACAGTTTTCTGTCCCTAGAAAAAATGTTTTTTTAAGCACAATTTAGCACAAGGAGAATTCACTCACTGTCCTTCCAGGTCCCTGGAAACAAGGACTTTCACAGTGAAAGAAACTGACACTCTCCCTACCTACAGTTTTCTGTCCCTAGAAAAAATGTTTTTTTTAAGCACAATTTAGCACAAGGAGAATTCACTCACTGTCCTTCCAGGTCCCTGGAAACAAGGACTTTCACAGTGAAAGAAACTGACACTCTCCCTACCTACAGTTTTCTGTCCCTAGAAAAAATGTTTTTTTTAAGCACAATTTAGCACAAGGAGAATTCACTCACTGTCCTTCCAGGTCCCTGGAAACAAGGACTTTGACAGTGAAAGAAACTGACACTCTCCCTACCTACAGTTTTCTGTCCCTAGAAAAAAAATTTTTTTAAGCACAAGGAGAATTCACTCACTGTCCTTCCAGGTCCCTGGAAACAAGGACTTTGACAGTGAAAGAAACTGACACTCTCCCTACCTACAGTTTTCTGTCCCTAGAAAAAATGTTTTTTTAAGCACAATTTAGCACAAGGAGAATTCACTCACTGTCCTTCCAGGTCCCTGGAAACAAGGACTTTCACAGTGAAAGAAACTGACACTCTCCCTACCTACAGTTTTCTGTCCCTAGAAAAAATGTTTTTTTTAAGCACAATTTAGCACAAGGAGAATTCACTCACTGTCCTTCCAGGTCCCTGGAAACAAGGACTTTCACAGTGAAAGAAACTGACACTCTCCCTACCTACAGTTTTCTGTCCCTAGAAAAAATGTTTTTTTTTAAGCACAATTTAGCACAAGGAGAATTCACTCACTGTCCTTCCAGGTCCCTGGAAACAAGGACTTTGACAGTGAAAGAAACTGACACTCTCCCTACCTACAGTTTTCTGTCCCTAGAAAAAATGTTTTTTTTAAGCACAATATAGCACAAGCACAAAACACACTGACACTCTCCCTACCTATCCTTCTCTTTCCCTAAACTAAAGGAATCCAGGTTAAGCAAGAAAGAAATAAAAGTCACTGTCCCTGCCTATGCTGCTCTATCCCTGCTCCGGAACACACTACACTAGGCCGCCGTGCTGGCGGCCTTTTATAGTGTGGGGCGTGTACTAAACACCCTCAGCAATAATTGGCCACAGGCATCCTGCCTGTGGCCAATCATTGCTCTCCTCGCTGCCGGCGCTGTGATTGGCCAAGCATGCGGGGTCACAGTGCATGCTTGGCCAATCACAGCGCCTGGATGACACTGCGATGGCGTAGTGCATTGTGGGCCGTTCGCGTCACTCGAATTTGGCGCGAACGGCCCAAATCGTTCGATCTTCGTCGAACGATCGAACAGCCGATGTTCGAGTCGAACGTATGTTCGACTCGAACACGAAGCTCATCCCTACTCTCCAGCAGCTTGACAGAAGATCCGATTCACCTAAAAAAACAAAGACACACAGGCAAAAATATAAAACAGCATTACTGTACATTAAAAAGCAAAGCTGCACTTCCTAAGAAATTGAACTTTCTGTCACACTCTGAATATAAAAGGAACTAAGCTATAAGCTTGAAAGTCCAGCCTTCACTATGAGCAACTTCCACCACTTAGTGGCAGAAAATCAGTATAGCACAAAAAGGAAGTCCAGCAAGTACTGGAGCAGGTAGGAAAAATCTTGACTGCAAAGTTGTCTCACCTAACACTACCTGGCTATGTAACCCCACAGCCCATTTTTAGCAAGATAATTTTCCTTTCAGTCTCTTTGTAAACTAAAGTTAGAGCAGTAATTTTTTTCCTTTTAAATGATCACCAATTAAACCGCGGATCTGGCAGGATCACTGATTTTCCTTGCTTGTCCAGGGTGGTAATGAAATAGACAACTTTGTCTTTCCCTGGTCTGCGGATGACCACCTTATCAGCATAAATGTGCCAGCCATAGTTCCACTGTAGCAAGCATTCTTTGAAACGCTCATCCATAGTAAAAGAGTATCCAACTTTCCTGAAAGGTTTTGGCACAGACAGGTGATCCCAAACAGCTTCACTGTACCACTGCTCTCGTTTGGATTCAATTTCCTGCATGAGCTCTTCGGAGACATAGGGGAATTCCAGACCATACTGTGCAGCAACTTTCTTAAAGTGGAGGTCCACTCTAAAAAAATCGTTACACTAAAAATCCTAAAAAAAAAAAAAAAAAAAATTAATAGAAAAATAAAAATAAAAAAATATACTCACCCTAAATGCCTGTTGCTATGCGGAAGTCCCCTAATCTGCCTCTAATGTTCCTCTTCTCCGTCCGCGGTGTGTCTCCTTCCGCTTCCTCTTCTTGTGAATGGGCCGCGCTGCCTTCTGGGAACTGTGTGTATCCCAGGAGGCAAGCCGCCCATTCACAAAGCGCTGTGCGAGTGGCGCATGCGCATTAGGAAACCCCACTCAGGATGGAGGAGCCGGGAGCCTGCCAGCAGCGATCGATCGCCGTGGCAGGACCCACATCGCGGGCGAGTAGGACAGGTAAGTGTCCTTATTCAAAGTCAGCAGCTACACTATTAGTAGCTGCTGACTTTTTTTTTTTTTCCTGCACCTCCACTTTAATGAGTACCCTTTGCAAATGGGCAAGCTTTGGCAGAGCTCTAGTGCTTCCCAGTCCAGGCAGCACACATGGGTTTGATGCCTTCCGCACCATTGATCTGGCATAGAACTTCTCAGATTCAATCGAGCTGGTAGGATCTGACAAAGTCTCTCTAATAATGCTGGGGGGTTCCACTAGGGTGACCACATTTCCAAACTACCATTCAGGGACACCCTCCCTTCCCAAAAATCAGCTTGTGCTGTAACGAATCACAGCACAGTGATTAGACACAAAAGGTGGGATTTATGATTTCTCCAATCACAAGCAGGGGGCGGGGATTGTGCTCCTCCAGACATTCCTGGCCAGGACAAGTACTGTCAGTGAGTAAAACAGCCCGGGGGTGGCTGTGTCAGTTTCATTCCGGGACACTGTATTGTCCTGGAATGAAGGTGCCAGGGACAGACCTTCAAAATGCGGGACTGTCCCGGGCAATCCGGGACACGTGGTCACCCTAGGTTCCACACTGGGTGATGTCTTCCCCGAATCTAGTGCTGCCCATTCTGAGAAGGTACAAGCCACGGCAACATCATCACCATTGGCCCATAACAGTTCCTGTGACATAGTCTCAAATAAGTCATCATCCCCAGAAACATCTGACAGGGAGTCTAACTCTGAATCCCCCAATTCCTCCGCAGGCAAGTATTTACATAAAGTCCCAGACATGTTTCCCCCTGATCTCTCACCCGTTCCTGTTGTGGATTTTCAAGGGGTCAGGCCTTCCTCTGGCTCCGGTTCAGGTAGATTTTGGGGTAGGCCTCGACCGCGGCCGCGGGAGGCTTTCACATATCCCACCTTCTTTTGGACAGGTGCAGCGGAGACAGGTGTAGCGGAGGCGGTAACAGAAACTATGTCCGCTGATGGCTCTTTGGTAACAGTAACATCTCCCTCAGGAACACTCACTGTAGCAAATGTGGTGGGTGCAGACTTCACCGCAGGAGCGAGGGCAGCAGCTTCCACCGTAGCAATACCCGTGACCCAGTCAACTCGGTAGGCACGGGGTGACACGGTAGGTAGGGATGAGCCGAACACCCCCCAGTTCGGTTCGCACCAGAACTTGCGAACAGGCAATAAATTTGTTTGAACATCCGAACACCGTTTAAGTCTATGGGACTCGAACATGAAAAATCTAAAGTGCTAATTTTAAAGGTTTTTATGCAAGTTATTGTCATAAAAAGTGTTTGGGGACCCGGGTCCTGCCCCAGGGGACATGTATCAATGCAAAAAAATGTTTTAAAAACGTCAGTTTTTTCAGGAGCAGTGATTTTAATAATGCTTAAAGTGAAACAATAAAAGTGATATATTCCTTTAAATTTTGTACCTAGGGGGTGTGTATAGTATGCCTGTAAAGTAGCGCTTGTTTCCCGTGCTTAGAACTGTCCCTGCACAAAGTGTCATTTCTGAAGGAAAAAAAGTCATTTAAAAGCACTCGCGGCTATAATGAATTGTCGGCTCCCGGCAATACAGAGAAAAGTCATTGATAAAAAATAAATAAAAATGCGTGGGGGTCCTCCCAAATTCAATTACCAGGCCCTTCTGGTCTGGTATGGATTTTAAGGGGAACTCCACGCCAAATGAAAAAAAAAAAGGGCGTGGAGTTCCCCCCAAAAATCCATACCAGACCCTTTATCCGAGCACGCAACCTGGCAGGCCACAGGAAAAGAGGGGGGACGAGAGAGCGCCCCCCTCCTGAACCGTACCAGGCCACATGCCCTCAACATGGGGAGGATGCTTTGGGGGTCTGTGACCCCTCAGAGCACCATGTCCCCATGTTGATGGGGACAAGGGCCTCATCCCCACAACCCTTGCCCGGTGGTTGTGGGGGTCTGCGGGCGGGGGCTTATCGGAATCTGGAAGACCCCTTTAACAAAGGGGACCCCCAGATCCCGGCCCCCCCTATGTGAATTGGTAAGGGGTTCATTGTACCCCTACCATTTCACAAAGAAAGTGTAAAAAATAGTAAAAAAAATAGACAGACACCGTTAGGAAAAGTCCTTTATTAAAAATAAAAAAAATTAAAAAAAGATTCCAGCGGTGGTAATCCACTCTTGGCATCCTACGATGGGTGATCTCCTCTCCAGGGGGTCCAGCGATGGATGATCTCTCATCTCTGGGGTCCAGCGATGGATGATCTCTCCTCTCCAGGTCCAGGCTCCGACGATGATGTCCAGCGCAGCGAGGAACAGCAAGCATCATGTCTCCTCCGGAGACACCAAGGGAATACTGGCAGCCTGAAAGGTCTCTTATGTAGCTGAGGACGGGACCACCCGTCACGTGACCCCATCCCCCTCTGACGCAAGGGGAAACCCGTGCTTCCCCAGTGACGTGCGGGTGACCCCTCCCCCCTCTGATGTAACGCAGGTTTCCATTGCATCAGAGGGGGGTGGGGTCACCCGCACGTCACTGTGGAAGCCCAGGTTTCCCCTTGCGTCAGAGGGGGATGGGTCACATGACGGGTGGACCCGCCCTCAGCTACATAAGAGACCTGTTAGGCTGCCGGGATTCCCAGGGTGTCTCCGGTGGAGACAGGATGCTTGCTGTTCCTCGCTGCGCTGGACATTACCGTTGGAACCTGGACCTGGAGAGGAGAGGTCATCCATCGCTGGACCCCGGAGAGGAGAGATCATCCATCGCTGGACCCCAAAGAGGAGGGATCATCTATCGCTGCACCCCGGAGAGGAGATCACCCATCGCAGGATACCGAGAGTGGATTACCACCGCTGGAATCTTTTTTTTTATTTTTTTTATTTTTAATAAAGGACTTATCCCAATGGTGTCTGTGTGTTTTTTTACAAATTTTTACACTTTCTTTGTGAAATGGTAGGGGTACAATGTACCCCTTACCAGTTCACATAGGGGGGGTGGGATCTGGGTGTCCCCTTTGTTAAAGGGGTCTTCCAGATTCCGATATGCCCCCCTCCCGCAGACCCCCACAACCACCGGGCAAGGGTTGTGCGGATGAGGACCTTGTCCCTATCAACATGGGGACATGGTGCTTTGAGGGGTCACAGACACCCAAAGCATCCTCCCCATGTTGAGGGCATGTGGCCTGGGACGGTTCAGGAGGGGGGGGGCGCTCTCTCGTCCCCCTCTCTTTTCCTGCGGCCTGCCAGGTTGCGTGCTCGGATAAAGGGTCTGGTACGGATTTTTGGGGGGAACTCCACGCCATTTTTTTTTTATTTGGCGTGGAGTTCCCCTTAAAATCCATACCAGACCTGAAGGGTCTGATATGGACATTTGGAGGGAACCCCACGTCATTTTTTATTTTATTTGACGCAGGGTTCCCCTTACTATCCATACCAGACCTGAAGGGCCTGGTAATTGAATTTGGGGGGACCCCCACGCATTTATTTTTATTTTTTATCAATGACTCTCTGTATTGCCGGGAGCCGACAATTCATTGTAGCCGCGAGTGCTTTTAAATGACTTTTTTTCCTTCAGAAATGACACTTTGTGCAGGGACAGTTCTAAGCACGGGAAACAAGCGCTACTTCACAGGCATACTATACACACTCCCTAGGTACAAAATTTAAAGGAATATTTCACTTTTAATGTTTCACTTTAAGCATTATTAAAATCACTGATCACGAAAAAACAGCAGTTTTTAAAACTTTTTTTGCATTGATACATGTCCCCTGGGGCAGGACCCGGATCCCCAAACACTTTTTATGACAATAACTTGCATAGCGCTTACCACCCTCTCCTCCTTGTCTAAGGCTCCTCGCAGGAAGAAAGGGCACACCCAGATCTATATGCCCGTACCCTCCTGTGTGAAGAGGATGAGCGGTGTTGTGATGGGTCTCCACAGCCAGATTCTCCAGAGAATGGTTCTTATCTCTATAGTCAATAAAGACAAGTCTCTATTTCCCCCCAATGACTTCAATGTCCACACCAGCTGTAACTCCAACGTAAAGTTTATTTCTCTTTAAAGTCAGCCTCTGATAGGAAAGGTTGGAGAGAGAACAGGACAGCATAAGGTGTGGGAGAGGTCCAGGCACAAACGTAATACACTTCACTGCTTGGCTTCTCAAGCAGACTTAGCCCATTTGGATAGTCTCCCTAGATAGGGACTTGCAGCCAAAATGGTACTCGAACCAACCGCACAATCACTACACAAACTGGTGAACCTGGTCTCTGCCACAGACCCGGTGAACTTGGTCTCTGCCACAGACCTCGTGAACTTGGTCTCTGCCACAGACCTGGTGAACCTGGTCTCTGCCACTGACCCGGTGAACTCAATTTTCAAAGCTTGGCCTCTTTGTAAGGAGAAGACATCCCTCCATAGAGTTACCGGGCCCCTTCCTTCACTGTGACTTCTCACCAGTCCCTCGGAACGGTCTTTCCCCGGCCTCCTCGTCTAAGATGCGGGTCCCCTCGCAAGGCGGCACCCTGAGATTCCTCGATCCTTGACGGGCCCCACCCGAATGTGCTGGGCCCAAGGCCTTTAGTTGCAGCCCCAGGGCTAAAGGTGCCTGGGACTGATTCACCGACCACCGCCCCTGGGCCAAAGGTGCCCAGGGAGGACAGGAACACACACTCCCTGGGAGTAGGACTCCCGACCCCTACAGGCAGTGTCTGCCCCTTTTATATCCTCTCCCAGCATACACAGCAGGCCGACCACTCCCACTGTATGGTTGCGGAGAGGGGACACACAAGGCACATCACTGTATCAGTGGTTCAACCCTGGCCCACTATGGCAGCGCCACCTGCAGGCCACAGGGAATGGTACACCGATACTCTTCCTGCAGACAAAATGGTTGATAATGTCCTAACAATTTAGGTGTTTGAGCATAACTACCACTCAAACACTACCCCTAAATTGAGGACCCCGCTACACTTGCATATAAGCCTTTAAAATTAGCACTTTAGATTTCTCCCATAGACTTTTACAGGGTGTTCCGTGGCTTTTCGAATTTGCCGCAAACCCCCCAAATTGTTCGCTGTTCAGCGAACGGGCGAACAGACAATGTTTGAGTCGAACAGAGCTCATCCCTAATGGTAGGTTGCTCCACTGCGAACAGGTACTCCCCGCAATATAGGCACCGGACAAATGGACGGATCAGGGCCGGCCCTATGATGGGACCGGGTGGTACCATGGTACCAGGCGGCACTGTTAGGGGGGCGGCAAACTGACGCCCGCCAGCCAGCTCCGCTGCCTGTGAGGAGCCCGGCGCCGCTGAGGACACTCACAGGCGGGGGGGGGGGGGCAGTCAGCGAGTGAGCAGGCATGGGCAGGCGCCGCTCCCTGTGAGGAGCCCGGTGTACCGGCGCCGCTGCCTGTGAGGACACTCACAGGCGGGGGGAGGGGGCAGTCAGCGAGTGAGCACTGCAGGCACCGCTCCCTGTGAGGAGCCCGGCGCCGCTGCTGTTGGTGACAGGGGCGGGCAGAGCACTTGCAGCCGGGGGGGGGGGTTTGGGAGCAGTCAGCAAGTGAGCGGGCAGCGGAGCAGAGTGATGATGTCATCTCTCCCCGCCGCCCTGCATCACCACAGTTTCACCCTCACTGTGCAGCCATGGGCAGCAGAGAGATTATATCATCTCTCTGCTGCCTGCCTTCACTCTGGGACACAGCAAGTGACAACCCGCAACGTGTGACAGGTGATGTCGTGACAATCCGCAACGTGTGGCAAGTGACAATACGCAACGTGTGGCAGGTGACGCTTGGCAAGTGACAATCCGCAACGTGTGGCAAGTGACAATACGCAACGTGTGGCAGGTGACGCTTGGCAAGTGACAATCCGCAACGTGTGGCACGGGACTATCCACAACGTGTGGCACGGGACTATCCGCAACGTGTGGCAGGTGACGTTGTGGCAAGTGACAATGTGCAACGTGTGGCAGGTGATGTTGTGGCATGTGACGTGGCAAGAGACAACCCGCAACGTGTGGCAGATGACAATCCGCAACGTGTGGCAGGTGACGTGGCAAGTGACAATCCGCAACGTGTGGCAAGTGGCAACCCGCAACGTGTGGCAGGTGACATAAGTGACCATGCGCAACATGTGGCAGCCGACAATCCGCAACGAGTGGCAGGTGACAACCCGCATCTGGTGGTGGAGTCCGAAGCAAAACTGTAAGTACAAACACACATCACAAGTTGTATGAGACATGAGAGCCTCTGAGAGGGACTTGCCTTGCCCAGCCCTGATTAACCACTTAAGGACCGGAAAGATTTGCCCACTTAAAGCGGTTGTATGGCTTTGTTTTTTTAAATAACAAACATGTTATACTTACCTCCACTGTGCAGTGCGTTTGGAAAAGAGTGGCCCCGATTCTCTGGTTCCTCGGCGGCTGTCTTGGCTCCTCCCTGCATCAGCTAACCCCCTTCTGGGAAGCACTCTCCCAAGGGGGTTAGCTTGCGGGCACGCTCCCTGTTATACACGCTGCGTCCATAGACACAACATGTATGACTCATTCCCGCCCCCCCCAGGGCCCGGGTCATTGGATGTGATTGACAGCAGCGCGAGCCAATGGCTGCACTGCTATCAATCTAGCCAATTAACGGCCAGAGTCCGTGGAGAAGAGGACGCCGGGGGACGCGCACAGCAAGTGAACGGGCTCAGGTAAGTAAAACAGGGGGCCTGGGGGGCAGTCATTGCCAGGTGTTTTTTCACCTTAATGCATAGGATGCATTAAGGTTAAAAATCACGAACCTTTACAAACCCTTTAATAACCAGGCCATTTTTTGCGATACGGCACTGTGTCGCTTTAACTGACAATTGCGCGGTAATGCGACACTGTACCCAAATAAAATTGGCGTCCTTTTTTTCCCACAAATAGAGCTTTCTTTTGGTGATATTTGATCACCTCTGCGGTTTTTATTTATTGCACTATAAACAACAAACGAGCAACAATTAAAAAAAACAAACAAACAATATTTTTTACTTTTTGCTATAATAAATATCCAAAAAATGTATAAAAAAATAATTTCTTCATCAGTTTAGGCCAATATGTATTCTTCTACATATTTTTGGAACCAAAAAAAACATAATTAGCGTACATTGATTAGTTTGCGCAAAAGACATTGCGGCCGCCCGCCATGCACAGGTCCCTTTATACTCCTATATACATGTATAGAGCCCTGACAGGTCCTTTTATACACCTATATGCACGTATAGAGCCATGACAGGTCCTCTTTATACTCATTTATACATGTATAGAGCCACGACAGGTCCTCTTTATTATCCTTTATACATGTATAGAGCCATGACAGGTCCTCTTTATACATGTATAGAGCCACGACAGGTCCTCTTTTTACTCCTATACATGTATAGAGCCACGACGGGTCCCCTTTATTTATCATGATATAAAATAATGAATGTGGGGGCCTTTTGGTGGGCGTGATTTTTTTTTTTGGGGGGGGGGGCAGAATTTCATTCTTGGTCCCAGGCAGCACAATGTCTTGGGCCGGCCCTGGGACGGATGTATGGCCAGTCCCTCACACTTGGGGCATATCATACCCAGCGCTTCAATGTCCGCAATAGTGTACAACACGAACCGCCCATGCGGCTTCAGGCGGATTCCGGCATCCGTCAGCAGGGTTCCGGGTAGCTTGGCACTTGCAGCGGGGCTAGTAGGAAGCATCTTAGGCCACATTTGAGATTGCATGAGCGAAAATGAAGACATGGCTGCACTCTGATCTTCTCAATGTAACTATGCAGTTTCTTCTCTTCAGCGCCAGACACACACACGCGTCTCATGCAGCAGCAGGCGGGAACTCCTCCCACATCTTCTTTCAGTCACGTAGCTCCCGGGCTTTCTTGGCTCCACCCGTAGCCTACGCACTTAGAAAGTGATCCACACTTAACCCCTTATCGTCCCGTAACAAATAACACAGTCCAGGGCCCTCTAACGTGGACTCAGTGAATGTCTTTACTTGAGTTTCTAGGGGCTAGGGGCAACGGCAAATCCCGGATTACGAGCCCCCACATGTAGCACTACCCCCTGTAGGAGCTGCTGGTTATTTTTGGTCCTGCCGTTACCCCACAGTTCAACGTATCAAACTTGCTTGGCTATAAATTGGGCAATGTGCCCACAGATGCATGCACCAGTCACTTAGTCTTTTTCCAATGCTTTATATTAAACACAACTTGCAGTAGTAGAGGGATGGAGGGTTAGGGGAATTCAGATACCTTGTGCAGATCACTGAGGAACTTGAGATCCTGGAGACAAGTACACTTGCTGTCAACGGATCTTGCTCACCCAGATAGGCCTCTCTCACCGGCCTAGCAGCCGGAATGATGCACGGACAAAAGTCTCTGCCACAGACTTGATGATAGTAATAAATGTTGAACAATCCTCTGCCACAGGATTTGGTAATCAGTAATTGCTTGAGCGAACACAGCTACATAATAAAGTCCTTTAAGCCATCCGGCAGTACTGTGAGGTAGATTGGTTAGGATGCATCCTCCAATTGAGTCACCAGGCTCTTTTTGAGATACCAGCCTTTTGCTCGGTCCTCTCCAA
The DNA here is from genome assembly GCA_029206835.1 of Rana muscosa. Classification (NCBI taxonomy): domain Eukaryota; kingdom Metazoa; phylum Chordata; class Amphibia; order Anura; family Ranidae; genus Rana; species Rana muscosa. The sequence continues at coordinate 44,058,073 of CM055127.1, forward strand.
GAAGAGTCCTCCCCTGGATCTTCCAACTGCTCAGCTTCTTCCCGCAGGCAAGACAGCACAGGACCATCCCCGAACCAGTAGGCCCCAGACAGACTTCTAGGCCTACTTACAGCAACGTAGGCTTGGGCCAGCAGTGCCCCAAGGCAGAAGAGGAGTTGTCACATACCTTAGGCCAGGCGGGCCATGAGGTCAGAGAGATAGAGAAAATGGCGTCTGCCCCTTAAGTATCCTCTCCCAGAATGCACAGCGGTAAAACACTCCCACTGGGCTGTTTCTGGGGAAGGGACACCCAATACACTCCAGCCTGTTGTATTTCCAACACTGGTCGGTGGTGACAACGACAGCTACCGGCGAAAGTGGGAAATGCTTCCAACACAGCCAAAGCTGGAACAGAGGCTAATTTAGCCATAAACATTGCATTCTGAACTATGTACAATTCAGATAACCCACTAAATTTACATAATAGCGCCTGGTCAACAGGAGCAGGGCGCTACATATCATATTGCAGCTTACCAATCATTAGGTGTGGTGGCTACATCCATTTTCTTTTCTTTGGTAGCACAACTCCTGTATTAGGTGTGTGCCTGAGAGGACTGAGATGCAGCAGTCTGGGATGGGTGCAGAGCCAGTCTAGAGTATAGTGGTGGCACGGGCAGTGGAAAGGAGGGCTGGCAGTGCCTGAAGAGGTGGTACTGGGAGCAGTAGCCACAGGGAAAGCTAGCACTGGAACTTTCTACATTCTGCTACACCAAAGGGGCCTGTGGTCCCTGCCTGTAAAGGGCATTTTCTTTAGGCCTGGCTGAGCCACTGTCAGGCCTACAGTACTAGCTAGTCCGGAGAGTGCAAGTAAGGAAGTGATGTGCTGGAGGAGTGATACTCTGCAAGCAAGGAAGTGCAGGAGGAAAAGAGGAGATTGTATATACTGTGATGTCTATAGTAGTCCCAACATTGACTGTTAATTACCTGGGCATCTCATAAGTTCCCCATCTCTATCCAAGTTTAATTCCCCTCAATAAAACATAAAAACAAGTGCAAAGACTGCTTTCATGTCTCTGAGCGAGTGAAAAGTGTGTGCTTGGCTGGGCAGGGTGACAGATGGACTACTGCACTCAGCAGCCCCTACGGGGGTACCTCTACATGTGAGGGCTTGTCCTGAATGTCTGTTCACAGATAACCTGCCCGCCATTGCCCCTAGCAACCGAAGTTGACTGAGCTAGGGATCTGCACTTTGTTCCACCAATTGAGGAATTTAACCCAGGGGAAGGACTTATGTGCTCTGCCTGCATTCAGTATTACAGTATCAAGTCCATAGCAACCAGAGGGAGCTGCCTTTAAGTTCAAATTGTTGCTGCCTGCTTTCCCAGTTGCCCCAATCGCGGCTGGAACGGAAACTTGCTAGTTTCTGCCATTCAGTAACTTTCTACCATGTGCTGTCACCCGTGGCAACCACGGCATGCAACCACGCCCATGGATTACAAATACGTCCAGCGCTCTGCTATTGCTGGACGTCTTGAGTTGGATTACAAATATGTCTAGCATTCTGCTATTGCTGGACATTCTGAACTTATGCTGCAAACTCCTGCTTTAAACAATAAAGTGTGTGTCAGGGCTGGGCTCAGCCCTTCCTTCTCTGAGCTGGCCGCTCAGCTGTCAGCTAATTGCCACCTCCTATCTCTCCACAGTGACTCACCTGTTGATGATCCTGCTCGTCAGTCCTGCCTACTTAAGCCTTCCAGCTCATTTGCTCTCTGCCTTCGCCTTGGTCAACATCACAGAGACAATCTCCTGCATTCCTGTTAAAGACTTGTTTGGCTGACATCCCTCCTGGCTCCAGACCCTGCTTGCTGTTCTACCACGTTTATCTCTGGCCCTCTGACTTTGGCTTGGCTGACTATCCGATCCGGTTGCTGAACTCTGGCTATGTTTTAACTACGCTTACTCTGTTTATCTTTTTATTATTATTATTAAACAAGTGTGATTTAACTGTACTTCTGTCTCAGTTTGATTCATGGTTTCTGACAGTGTGCCTGGAAGTGTTTATTGTTGCCTGGGGCGATCAGGGTCAGCCTGCGGGTGCCTGCGAGCGGGACTGTGCTAGAAGTGTTCCTTTTAGTGAGGCAACAAATGTTATTGTTGCTACCGGCAACCACCGAAAAAGTCAGCGGTCATCTGATCTCAGTTGCTCGGGCACAGTCGGTGCTGAGCGACATGCCTGGACAAGTCCTGCTAGTTTCAGCATGACTTGTACCTTCAGTACGTCTAACAAGGGGTTACAGCAACACACAGAGGAAGGGGCCCACCTATCAGTTTCACAGATGCCAGCCTGCCTGGAAGCGAGGAAGCGGTGCCACGCCCTGGAGGAGAAACAACGTTTCCTGCTTGCAGACATCATGAGGCGGTGAAGCAAGATGGCGGAGTGTGCTTGTGTGTTTCAAGCGCTGACCTGGTTGACTGATCTGCTGGATCTGTTGGAGCATAGTGGGGGATTCACCCTCGGGATAATTGAGGGGACGGAGCAACTGTGCCTACTGTGTCCAGAATGCCGGATACTGACTGTGGGGTCATTGCATGGATCCGGTGCGGTCATTGCGGCAAACCGTTTGCATCCAGCCAGCAGGAGTCACAGTACTACAATGTGGACCTGCACTCAGGACTGTGTTGAGTGCAGCCGCGGAAGACCTGGAAGGCCGGAGCGGGCCTGGAGTCATCCCCAAAAGGCGGAGTGGAGTCTGAGCCTGGTGACTCCCCTGTGAAAGCCAGTGACATGAGGGAAGAGGATTCTGTTGTGGCCTGCGGCCTGGTCGGCGACCTGGTAACTGTAAGTACTGCCCAGCAGGAACCAGAAGTAGTGCCTGAAATTCCCTTGTGTCCCTTGCTAACCCTTTCTGGAAGGAGCCAGTGTTGGAGGTAGATCAGCCCTCAGGTGAGCCAGAAGGGGAGTGCGAGGACAGGGCCATAGATTTGGGTTCGCCCAGATTGCAAGCCGAGTTTGGGTCCCTAGAGAAGACGGAGAAGCTAGCGGAGTGGACATCTCACAGTAGCAACTCAGAGGAGGAATGGGGAAACAGGAGGTTCCAAGGCCCTGGAAGTCCAGTCCGAGGAAGGAGATGTATCAGAGCCGGCTATGGGAACTGAAGAAGCTGCAGGAACCCCCATCAGCAGTTGACAACTTTTTCTGAACAGACCCTCCACTACCCAGACTAGAGCACCTGCATACAGGCAGTGGGTCAAGAGGTCCCATGCTGCTTGTGTACTGCCAGAAAAAGGGAAGCACAAATAACTGCCCAAGTTTTCCAGATTCCAGCGGGAGGTGCAGCGCAAAGTTGCTCTGGAGTGGGGTCTGGACTATCCCTATATCCCTCCCAATACCATGGACATCATTGAGAACTCCTCTGGAGAGTGGGAGGATGACCTGGTTTGGGATTACTTGCATATCTCCAAGCCTTTGCGGGTGCCAGAGTGTGAGGAGACCTGGGCTCGCTTTGAGGACATTTGGAGTAAATGGCGGCTGGGGAGAGCAATTCATAAGGATGGGGTGATGATCGTAAAGGCAGGACGGCCTACAAGGAGTCACTCAGTCTCCATCAGGGAGGAAGGGGAAGGTAGTAGGAGACTGCCCGACCCACACTTCTATGCATTAAGAGGACTATTGAGATGTACAGCCATCATGGAGGTGGCCACATAGACTGCTGGAGAGTCGCAGAGTGTGTGTGTTCCTTTCTCCCTGGCTTCTGCAGGATCAGACCGGCCTGCCACCTGTGTTATGCCCAATGGATGGACCTTTACCTGTTAAAGGACACTGAGGGTGAAGTCTGATTCTTGAATCAACTCTTTAGAAGCCTGTTAGTCCGGGGAGGGGCCCCTCCCATCAGGAACTCCAAAGAGAACCGTCCAGTTCTTATGCTGTGTTCTTTTCCCCTCTATTGTTTCTGTCAGCAAGCTATAACCACTAGGGATGAGCTGGACACCCCCCGGTTCGGTTTGCACCAGAACCTGCGAACGGACCGAAAGTTCACGCAAACTTTAGAACCCTATTAAATATGTAGCGCCCCTTTACTTTTCAGGGGTGTTATGCGCTTAAATTTAGGGGTTGGTCTGAGCTGGTAGCCAGGCTCGGACCGCTTTTATTGTTAGGTATTTGCTTCTGCCTGTGTGATGCTGCCTGGTGTATGGTTCCCTGTGGCTTGTAGGTGGCACTGCCATATCAGGTCAGGGTTGAGCCATGGGTGGCATTGCTGCGCCTCAGGGTGTCCTCTCTCGGCAGCGGTACAGTGGGCGTGGTCGGCCTGCTGTGCGCGCCGGGAGAGGGTACATAAGGGGCAGACGCCATCTTTAGAAAGAAGTGTTGGGGTGTTGGAGTGTTGGAGTGGAGGAGCCGGAGGGGTGAGCCCCTCGGGGGGGGGGTGCAATGACTGTCCGAGGAGTCTCCGGCACCTTTGGCCTGAGGCTGCAGCGTTCCAGGTAGGAGGTAACTCGCTGCAGGACCCAAAATTTGTGAACACGCTTAATCTCTTCAAACAGGAGGGTACGGGTATATAGCACGGTGTGCCTTAACTTGCAAGTGAGCCAGGCAGGAAAAAGGTCCGTGTGCTACAAATACAATGGATGCGAACGTTTCGAAATCAAAAGTGCTAATTATAACGGCTAATATGCAAGTTATTGTCCTAAAAAGGGTTTGGGGATCCGGGTCCTGCCCCAGGGGACATGTATCAATGCAAAAAGAAGAAGTTTTAAAAACTGCAGTAGTGATTTTAATAATGTATAAAGTGAAAAAAAAAGTGAAATATTCCTTTAAATATCGTACCTGGCGGGTGTCTAAAGTATGCCTGTGAAGTGGCACGTGTTTCCCGTGTTTAGAACTGTCTTTGCACAAAATGACATTTCTAAAGGAAAAAAAGTCATTTAAAACTGCTTGCGGCTTTAATGTAATGTCTGGTCCTGGCAATATGGATGAAAATCAGTGAGAAAAATGGCATGGGTAGCCCCCCACCCCCCCCCCAGCCCACTACCAGCCCCTTTGGGTCCTGTATGGATATTAAGGGGAACCCCGCACCCAAATTAAAAAAAGGCCCTATATACTCTGAACAGCAGTATACAGGTGGTGCAAACAAAACAGGGACTGTAGGTTTGTTCTTAAGTAGAATCTGTTTGTAATTTGGAACAGGTAAATTTTTTAAGTGTAGCTCTAGCCAAAAAAACAACTTTTAAGCTTTTGGAAAACATAGGGAAGGGTTATCACCCCTGTAACATTTGTTTTGCTGTCTGTGCACCTGTTCAGAACATTTCACCTCATTTTCCGTCCCAATGACAAATGTTTTTTGAAAATGTTTTTTTTTTATTGAAACAAGAATTGGTGATAAAGCATCAGTGGAGAGGAGACACCTCTTTCCCATATTAACTCTTACAGGAGAGAATTTCCCTTTCCTGACAGACTCCATGGCAGACTACGTGTGGGTTAACCCCGCCTCCTCTCCACAGCTATAGGACCCCATACCCATAAATTTGAGCTCACCTCCACAGACAGGTGTTCCTTTTCTATCCTCCTCACATGGACCCTTCATCATGCAATTCAGGTGCAGTCCAGGATGTCCGTCGGATTAGGTACAAGTTGTGCGGTGCACCCAGGGCCCAGCTATCAGCGGGCGAGTGGTTTCGGGCAGTTAATACCCCTATGGTGGAAGGGATGTGGCCCAGTGTACCAGGATGGACGAAGGATTGGCTGGCAAGGTCTGAAGATTTCTTCATTATGTACATGGCAGACCGTTTTTGTATGTATTTTGTCTGTTGTCTGTTCCCCCTCAGTGTCTTTGCGCCGTGTGTGGAACGCTTCTGCGTTCCAGGACGCCACTCTACTTCCTGCCTCCCGATCCGCCGTACGTCTGCGCATGTGCAGAGCCGCGGCGAAACCGAGGCTTGGTTTTCGCGCATGCGCGGTACGGCGGCGGGGTCAGAGGCCGCACAGGCGCAGTGAGCCGGTCCCCTCGGCGCATGCGCGCAGCGGGACCGGCCATGACGTCACTACAGCGGGGAATTTAAATGCTGTGGAGCCCTGTACAGGTGGGATAACCTGTGGGCTTTGACGGCAGCATCCCGGAGCTCGGTTCTGCTGGGACAAGGTAAGCAACATCCTTTAGTTAGTTATGCAAGTGTCTCTTAAAGAGACAGTTAAAAAAAAAAAAAATGTTTTTCTTTTTTTTTTGTTGTTGTGTTGCTTACTCTTGTCCTAGGTGGTCTCTGAGTTTGTGCGTTTGTCTTGCCTCATCATGGACTCTCCTTCACCGCCATGTGGCCAGCCCTCCCGCACAAGGTATGTGCGGAGTGGGTAAGGGGGTGGTGTCTTTTGTGCCTATCTGGTGGTTGCTAACGGTTACATCCTGCCCACCTTCCCCCCTTCCTCTGTCTGTATTATCTCTTACAGCCCGGCAACTTCAGTTCATCGATCACAAGAAAGGGACCTTGCCAGGCCGCATCATCACTCATCATCCAGGTCTAGACGCGACACTACGTCTAGGACCCATCATCATAGGGGACGTTCACATACCCCCTCTAGACATAGGAGATGTTCCCATTCCTCCTCTAGTCACCGCCACCACCACCGCGATGATCGCTCTGACCACAGAGCCTGTTGGGGATGCAAGACCAGAATCCCGGAGGGCAAATCGCTATGCGACCCATGTTATGCCCGAGCGGTTGGTGAGAAAGAGACGGAAAATCAAAACCTTGAGTCTCTTGTGAAACGTGTGGTATAGCAATCTATGAAAGAAATAGTTGCCCCCCACACAAGGAGCCAGTCCACCACCTTGTCTGGCTCCTTGGCTGACGAGGCCCAGGAGGATCCCGGCCAATTCCAGCCCCATGATTCCTCCCATTATTCCTCGCAAGACGAGATGGAGGGAGATGATTCTACAGTGGGAATCGACTACGCTTTAGTCTCTCCGCTGATCAAGGCAGTGAAGGAAACTTTGAAGTTGGAGGATACCACTGCCCCCCCAGAAAAACAAAGAAAACTGTTTAAACAACTGGGGAAAGAACGCTCCAATTTCCCACTTCCCTCTGAGCTGAAAGGAGTGTTTGAGGAAGAATGGAGCAAGGGAGATAAGAAGGTTTCCATGCTAAGCAAAACCTCTAGACTGTATCCCTTTAAATCGGAGGATGTCAAGCATCTGGAGAATGCTCCCCTCGTAGATGCAGCAGTAATGCGCCTAGCGAAGCATGTCACCCTCCCGCTAGATGACACCGTATCATTTAAAGATGGTCTGGATCGGAAGATCGACCAGGACCTCAAAAGAATATATAGCCTGGCTGGAACGGCATGCAAACCAGCTTTAGCCCTTGCAGTGACCTCCAAAGCAATGGAGGCATGGGTGGAAAATGTAGACTCCGTTCTGAAAGGTGTCTCGGAAGAACTGGCTCAAAGTTCAGCAGTGCAAGAACTTAAGATGGCAGTCGCCTTTTTGGGGGAAGCTTCAATTGACCTCATCTGTTTACTGGCCAGATCAATGTTGTCCTCGGTCACAGCCAAACGAGCACTGTGGTTACGCCCCTGGCTTGCTGATCCAGCCTCCAAGCAGGCATGGTGCAAAATTCCCTTTGAAGGGACTTCATTGTTTGGGAACAAACTTGACAACGCCATTTCAAAAGCTACAAGCGGAAGGTCGGGTTTTCTTCCCCAGGACAGGCGCCAGTTTAATCAGAAAAAACCTCAACAGAGACGCAGTACAGAGCACTCGAGAGAGGCACGCTCCTATAAACCCGGACAGGATTTCAGGACAAGCTGGAATTGGAACAGAGGCCAATCTTCTTTTCAAAAGTCCGGCAAGAAACAGACGCCCGGTGGGCGTGAACCAACCAAGTCTTTTTGAGATTGGGCCCGCCCAGGCGGGTAGGGTAGGGGCTCGCCTACGTCTCTTCCAGCACGTCTGGGTGGCCTCGATCTCGGACTATTAGACCATCAAGACGGTCTCAACAGGTCACACATGGTCCTTCACCAAGATCCCTCCATGCAGACCAATGCAAACTTCACTTCCTCGGTCAGAGGAGAAACAACACGTTCTTCTCTCATATGTGAATGTCCTGAAAGATCAAGGAGCAGTGGTGCCCGTCCCAAAGGACGAGGAATTCCAGGGGGTATACTCCCCCTCTTCCTAGTACAAAAGAAGAACGGCTCTTGGCGTCCAGTCATAGATCTCACTTTCCTGAACAAGTACATAAAGCACGAGAAGTTCAAAATGGGTTCATCCACAACCGGGCAATTTGCTGCAATATGTCCCTCTTGTCGGCAACGGTAACAAACAATCCTTCTTGCTGCCTCTTGAACCCCTGACTTCCCAGGCTGTTCTCGCCAAACCTTGGGTAGAACTCCCACCCTCTCGCTCTCTCCACCCTCACCCCTTGGAATCATCTTACCCGCCACTGGGGATGGTCTGGTCTTAGGGTGGAAAGTCCGTGAGTCTCTGGAAGAGGCAGTCAGGTTCTCTGTAGCCAAGTACTTCTCTACACGATCCACAAGATTATCGGCCGTTTCTGGGTCTCCATGGCTTACCCACTTTTGGATGGCAGTATGAAGAGCTCTCAAGAAACGATCCATCACAACACGTTCCACAATCTTTGATGCGGACAAAGTCTCTGGCTGTAGCCACTTCCTGCTCAGGTGAATGAGATCATACATTTGAGACCTGGGGGTTTCTCCAAGCCGGAAAGTCCAGTTATGCACACGCTGAGCCCGGACAGCCAGGGTGACACCCAGCCGTGCCAATATTTCAGTTTTTAGCATCACATAGTCTTTTGCTTGGTCAGGCTCTAGGTCATAGTAAGCTTTTTGCGATTCACCAGTTAACAGAGGAGCCACCAGTCCAGCCCACTGCTCCTTAGGCCTATTTTCTCTTTCAGCAGTCCTTTCAAATGTGGTCAAAAACACCTCTGGATTATCCTCTCCAGTCATTTTTGTCAATAAACGACTCACCCCAAAGGACGCAGTATTAGTGGAACTACTTGCCTCACTGGTCTGCGGATGTTGCTGCATTAACGTTTCCATTTGTTGCTGTAGTCTCTGTTCTTGCTTCTGTAACAGGTCTATGAAGCGGGCCTCAGATTGCTGCTGGGCTTGTTGCTGAGCTTCCAGACTCTGTTGCAAAGTTGCATTTGTCTGCTGCTGGGCTGTAAGGCTCTGTTGATGAGCTTGCTGCTGGGCTGCAAAGCTCTGTTGATGAGCTTGCTGCTGGGCTACAAGGCTCTTTTGCAAACCTGCATTTGTCTGCTGCTGATTGGCATTTGCTAGAGCCAGCTGTTTCAGTATTTCCTCCATGCTGGCCTTAAAAAGACTGCCACTGGTTCTCCACCAACTGTGAGGGGGTTAGCTCAGCAGCGGGTGTGTGTGACCCCCTGGCTGGGTTCACCACACAAAAACAGGCACAGCAGACAGTGGTAGGAATAAACAAAAGGGTGTGGTTTTATTTGAACTATATACAGAAAAAAAATACAGCAAAAACAAAAGAAACATGAAAAGAAATCCTGGTCAACTTGACCGCTCACTACACACGTTGGTGTCCCTAACTAACAACTGGGTACAGCCTTGTGCTGTCCCAGTCCCTAGCTCCCTGCTTTTTTGAAGTTCTTAGCAATAACCACACAGGCTTTGGCTCACCGCACAGAGATCACACTCCCCAGACTATCCACACAGATCTGGTTCCAGGTTGGAGCATCTCCCTTAGCATGCTGGGAGTTCTTGTAGAGGCCCTAACGAGCCCACTTACTTCAGCTGGGCTCATTGAGTCTTCCCCTGCAAGACTCCCCGCACTCCCCCTAGTGGTATAAATCGGCATAAAGCCTGAATCTAGGACATATATACTTTCCATCCTGGATGCAACCTGGTGATTTTACCTGCATGCTGTCACAATATATATATATATATATACTGATAATGCAGCTATCAGAATCAACTGCCTGCTCTTGTATTAGTATGGGAAAAGCAGCAATTGTCTTCAGTTAGTTTTAGGTGAAAACTGTGCAGAGAGGGACACAGTACACTAACTGAAAATACTTGCAGCTCTCTGCCTGTGGTTTAATTATGAGAACACCACTATTAGTCACTAACTGTATTCAGGAAAGCTTTAGGTGAACGCTATGCAAAGCGCAAAGTACACTAAGTGAAACACTAACTGTCTGCAGCTAGCACAATCACCTGCCTGCCTGTCACAGTATAGAGAAAAACAGGAACGGATCTAGCTAAACTGAATACAGTGTATAACTATTGTGAGGGGGTTAGCTCGGCAGCGGGTGTGTGTGACCCCCGGGATGGGCTCCCCACACAAAACAGGCCCAGCAAACGGAGGTTGTGGTTTTCAAAATCAAAAAGGTGCGGTTTATTTTCTATTTACAGTGACAAAACACAGCAAAGCAAAAGAAACATAAACAAAATAAATCCTGGTCAACTTGACCTCTGACTAAACATACAGGTTTCCTAACTAACAACTGGGATCAGCCTAGTGCTGTCCTAGTCCCTAAGTCCCTGGTTTTAAATGTCCAAGCAAATAGCCACACAGGCTTTGTCTCACCGCACAGGGGTTCACTCTCCCTAGACAGCCCACACAGGTCTGGTTCCAGGCATGAGCTAACATCTAATGAAGCTGGGAGTTCTTATAGAGGCCTAAATGAGCTGACAAGCTTCAGCTGGTCTCATCAACTCCCTGTCTGTACGACGCCCCACACTCTCCCTAGAGGTATGAGTCATCCATGAGCCCACTAGCCTTATACAACTCTCCACCTAGTTGTATAAGTCGGCGTAAAGCCTGAATCTGGGCGAAATATATCTACCCCCCTGGATGCAACCAGGTGACTTTACCTTCCTGCTGTCACATACCCCCCCTCTTGTTTTAACCTCAGGGTTGGAACACCAGCAATCAGGCATTCATGTACTCGAGACAAAGCATCCACATTCCCTATTTGAACGCCAGGGCGATGCTTTACTGTGAAGTTGAATTCCTGGAGGGCCAGGAACCACCTATTCACTCTTCTATTTGTTTCCTTGTTTTGAGCCATCCACTTTAACGGAGCGTGATCCGTAACCATGTCAAAGTGCCTACCTAGCAGGTAGTACCGAAGGGAATCTAGAGCCCACTTCACCGCTAAACACTCCTTTTCAACGGTGGCGTAATTTACCTCATGGGACTTCAACTTCCTGCTGAGGTAAATGACTGGGTGCTCTTCCCCGTTCCAGACCTGGGACAATACTGCTCCTAACCCCACATCTGACGCATCACTTTGTACGACAAAGTCTTTAGAGAAGTCGGGTGAGTACAACACTGGCTGGCTACATAAGGCTTGTTTCAAGAATTGGAATGCTGCCTCAGCCTCGGGGGTCCATTTAATCATGACCGACCCTTTCCCCTTCGTCAGGTTGGTTAGGGGCACAGACTTAGAAGCAAAGTGGGGAATGAATCGCCGATAATACCCAGCGATTCCCAGAAAGGCTCGTACCTGCTTCTTGCTGTTGGGACGTGGCCAACTCTGGATGGCCTCGACTTTGTTGAGTTGGGGTTTTATTACTCCCCTCCCAATGGTGTACCCAAGATATTTGGCCTCCTCCTGCCCAATGGTACACTTCTTGGGGTTAGCCGTAAACCCCGCTTCCTGAACAGAGTCCAGGACTGCTTGCACTTTTGGCAGATGTGAGGCCCAATCTGTGCTATGGACAATTACGTCATCCAGGTAAGCCGCAGCATACTTCCGATGGGGCCTCAGCATCTGGTCCATTTTCCGCTGGAATGTGGCCGGCGCATTCTGTAACCCGAACGGCATTCTTTTATATTGGAACGCCCCGTCTGGGGTTACAAATGCGGTTTTCTCTTTGGCCGACTTGGCCAGGGGGATTTGCCAATACCCTTTTGTGAGGTCAAGAGTCGTCATGTATCGGGCTGTTCCCAGCCGGTCGATCAACTCATCTATACGTGGCATGGGGTAGGTGTCAAATTTTGTAACTTTGTTCAACTGACGAAAATCGTTACAAAATCGCCAGCTCCCATCCGGTTTAGGCACCAACACGATGGGACTAGACCAATCACTTTGGGACTCCTCTATCACCCCTAAGTTCAGCATTTTCTGTACTTCCTCCCGTATTGCCTCCCGTCGGGCCTCTGGGATCCGATAGGGTTTTAACTTCACCCTTTCACCGGGCGGGGTAATGATGTCATGCTCTACCCCAGATGTTTGTCCCGGCAGCTCAGAGAATACCTCCTTGTTGCGAAGCACAAACTCCTTAACCTCCTGTTGTTGGGGTTGTGACAAGGTGGCTGCTATTCCAACCTCAGGAATCATGCAACCAGTTTGAGCTGGTGACCAAGTGTCTGCGACTAGGGACTCTCTATCCCTCCAGGCTTTCAACAGATTAACGTGATAGATCTGTTCGGGCTTTCGCCTTCCTGGTTGTCTGACCTTGTAATTCACTTCGCTCACTTTTTCCATTATCTCGTAGGGGCCTTGCCATTTGGCAAGGAATTTACTTTCAACCGTAGGGACAAGTACCAGTATCCTATCCCCCGGGGAAAAGGTACGGGTCTTGGCTCCACGGTTGTACACTCTCTGCTGTGCTAACTGCGCTTGGGCCAAATGTTCCTTCACGATGGGCATTACCTGTGCAATTCGGTCTTGCATCAGGGCGACATGCTCAATCACACTCCTGTGGGGAGAACTCTCACTTTCCCAAGTTTCCTTGGCAATATCCAACAGCCCTCTTGGGTGTCTCCCATACAGTAACTCAAAGGGGGAGAATCCCGTAGAGGATTGGGGCACCTCCCTAATAGCAAACATCAGATAAGGAAGTAGACAGTCCCAATCCTTTCCATCTCTATCCACCACTTTCTTCAACATTTGTTTTAGGGTTTTGTTGAATCTTTCAACCAGCCCATCGGTTTGGGGGTGATACACAGATGTACGTAATTGCGTCACTTTGAATAATTTACACAGCTCCTTCATAACCCGGGACATAAAGGGTGTACCTTGGTCCGTAAGCAGTTCTTTACAAATACCCACCCGGCTAAACACAAGAGATAGCTCTTTGGCTATGGTTTTGGCCGAGGTATTTCGGAGAGGGATCGCTTCTGGATAACGGGTGGCATAGTCCATTATAACTAATATGTACTGGTGCCCCCTAGCGGACTTGATTATAGGACCTACCAAATCCATGGCGATCCTCTCAAACGGGACCTCAATGATGGGTAGAGGGACCAGCGGGCTACGGAAATGTGGCATCGGGCCGACCTCTGACACACAGGGCAGGAGGAACAATAATTTTCTACGTCCTTCATCACCCCCGGCCAATAGAATCTCTGTAATACCCTCTCTCGGGTTTTCTCTGTCCCCAGATGACCTCCAAGAATGTGCCCATGGGCCAACTCCAACACCAACTTCCTGTAAGGTTTGGGCACCACAAGCTGCTCAACGGTTTCTTCTGCCCTTTTTGCCACCCGATACAGTAGGTCCTTCTCTACGCTGAAGTATGGGTAAGTGCAGGTATTATCTGGGTTCACTAACTCACCATCTATTTTCACTACGTTTTCCCGTGCCTTTATTAGGGCGGGATCTTTCAACTGTTCTGTGGCAAAGTTTTCCCTGTGAACCTCAAGATCAGAAAACTCCACAGACGGTAGGTGTTCGTCTGAGGAGGTGGGCTCCTCTCCAGTTTCTTGAGTCTCCCCTGCCAATACTGATAAGGGAAATTCCGGAGAGTCCTCACCACTCTCAGGGGAGTTCTGGCTATCACATTCCTGGTACATAGGGGCACCAGTGGGGGGCTCAGGATCATCCCACAGTTCCCAGAACTTCGGAAAATCCCTTCCCACAATGGCGTCATGCGGTAACTGAGATACTAAGCCCACTGGATGAGAGAGGGTACCTTTGGGGGTCTCGAAACACACTGTAGTCACTGGATACTCTCGGGTGTCCCCATGCACACAAATAACAGCTACCTTGCTATTCCCAGAAACCTCTGTTTTAACTAACTCAGCCTTTATCAGGGTCACAAGGCTACCTGAATCCAGCAATACCACAACATTTCTACCATTAACACACATTTTGCATAAATGTTTCTCAGTTCCTCGAATGGCAGTGCATGCGACTGTCGCACACAGCGACTGACGTCTGCCCGTCAGAAAGTCACACTGCATGGGTTCCTCCACAACCGGGCAATTGGCTGCAATATGTCCCGCTTGCCGGCAGCGGTAGCAAACGATCCTTCTTGCCGCCTCTTGAGCCGCTGATTTCCCAGGCTGTTCTCACCAAACTTGGGGTAGAGCTCCCACCCTCTCACTCTCTCCACCCTCACCCCTTGGAATCCTCTTATCCGCCCCTGGGGATGGTCTGGTCTTAGGGTGGAAAGTCCGAGTGTCTCTGGAAGAGGCCGTCAGGTTCTCTGTAGCCAAGTATTTCTCCACACGATCCACAAGACCATCGGCCGTCTCTGGGTCTCCATGGCTTACCCACTTTTGGATGGCAGTAGGAAGAGCTCTCAAAAACCGATCCATTACAACACGTTCCACAATCTTTGGTGCGGACAAAGTCTCTGGCTGTAGCCACTTTCTGCTCAGGTGAATGAGATCATACATTTGAGACCTGGGGGGTTTTCCAAGCTGGAAAGTCCAGTTATGCACACGCTGAGCCCGGACAGCCTGGGTGACACCCAGCCTTGCCAATATTTCAGCTTTTAGCATCACATAGTCTTTTGCTTGGTTAGGCTCTAGGTCATAGTAAGCTTTCTGCGATTCACCAGTTAACAGAGGAGCCACCAGTCCAGCCCACTGCTCCTCAGGCCACTTTTCTCTTTCAGCGGTCCTTTCAAATGTGGTCAAAAATACCTCTGGATCATCCTCTCCAGTCATTTTTGTCAATAAACGACTCACCCCAAAGGACGCGGTATTAGTGGGACGGCTTTCCTCACTGGTCTGCGGACGTTGCTGCATTACTGCTTCCATCTGTTGTTGTAGTCTCTGCTCTTGCTTCTGCAACAGGTCTATGAAGCGGGCCTCAGATTGCTGCTGGGCTCGTTGCTGAGCCTCCAGACTCTGTTGCAAAGTTGCGTTTGTCTGCTGCTGGGCTGCAAGGCTCTGTTGATGAGCTTGCTGCTGGGCTGCGAAGTTCTGTTGTTGAGCTGCAAGGCTCTGTTGATGAGCTGCAAGGCTCTTTTGCAAACCTGCATTTGTCTGCTGTTGATTGGCATTTGCTAGAGCCAGCTGCTTCAGTATCTCCTCCATGCTGGCTTAAAAAAAAACTGCCACTGGTTCTCCACCAACTGTGAGGGGGTTAGCTCGGCAGCGGGTGTGTGTGACCCCCGGGATGGGCTCCCCACACAAAACAGGCCCAGCAAACGGAGGTTGTGGTTTTCAAAATCAAAAAGGTGCGGTTTATTTTCTATTTACAGTGACAAAACACAGCAAAGCAAAAGAAACATAAACAAAATAAATCCTGGTCAACTTGACCTCTGACTAAACATACAGGTTTCCTAACTAACAACTGGGATCAGCCTAGTGCTGTCCTAGTCCCTAAGTCCCTCCCTGGTTTTAAATGTCCAAGCAAATAGCCACACAGGCTTTGTCTCACCGCACAGGGGTTCACTCTCCCTAGACAGCCCACACAGGTCTGGTTCCAGGCATGAGCTAACATCTAATGAAGCTGGGAGTTCTTATAGAGGCCTAAATGAGCTGACAAGCTTCAGCTGGTCTCATCAACTCCCTGTCTGTACGACGCCCCACACTCTCCCTAGAGGTATGAGTCATCCATGAGCCCACTAGCCTTATACAACTCTCCACCTAGTTGTATAAGTCGGCGTAAAGCCTGAATCTGGGCGAAATATATCTACCCCCCTGGATGCAACCAGGTGACTTTACCTTCCTGCTGTCACACTATATATACAACACCTAGGATGCATATATATCCTCTACACACTGTAACTGCAGCTAACTGACTCGCCTGCCTGCTCTAACTCAATATAAATGACACTGTGGGGGTGATTTACTATAAACAGTGCGCTGCGCCGGTTCATACCTTAATTGGTGCGCCGGATAAATCCTTAATTGAGCGCAGGAACCGGCGGTGCACTGCTATAGTAAATAAAAATTTGAGCGGCGCTCTATTCAAAATGAATGGTTCCCTACGGGAGCCCATTGATTTGAATAGAGGTCGCCCGGGAAGTCGGATGAAGACGATCCGACTCGCGGGGCGACTCGTGTGCCGGTTGACAGAGGGACAGCGCGACTTTGCGAGGCAACTTGGACACGACTTGAGCGTGAAGCAGCCGCTCAAGTCGTGTCCTAGAGGCGACTACCTGGCCGAGAATGTCTCCAGCGCGATGCCATCGCGCTGATTCTCGGCATAGGGTACTGCAAGCCTCTTGCTCGCTGTCCCCTGTGTTTAGTATGAATCATGAAGGGGAACTCCACGGCAAATTTTAATTAAAAAACCGGCATGGGTTCCCCCCCAAAATCCATACCAGACCCTTATCCGAGCACGCAGCCTGGCGAGTGCGCCCCCCCTCCTGAACTGTACCAGGCCGCATGCCCTCAACATGGGGGGGGTGGGTGCTTTGGGGCAGGGGCGCCCTGCGCCTCCGCCACCCCAAAGCACCCTGCCCCCATGTTGATGGGGACAAGGGCCTCTTCCCAACAACCCTGGCCGTTGGTTGTCGGGGTCTGCGGGCGGCTGGCTTTTTGGAATCAGGGAGCCCCCTTTAATAAGGGGCCCCCCAGATCCCGGCCCCCCCACCCTATGTGAATGAGTATGGGGTACATCGTACCCCTACCCATTCACCTGGTGGAAAAAAAATTCAATAAAAAACACAACACAGGTTTTTAAAGTAATTTGTTAGGCAGCTCCGGGGGTCTTCTTCCGACTTCGGGGGTCTTTCTGCCGGGTGCCCCGCTATCTTCTTCCAGCTATTTTGCTAGCGGGGTCCGGTCTTCATCGTCATCTTCTTCCGACTTCGGGGGTCTTTCTGCCGGGTGCCCCGCTATCTTCTTCCAGCTCTTTTGCTAGTGGGGTCCCGGTCTTCATCGTCGTCTTCTTCCAACTTCGGGGGGGGGTCTTTTGTTCTGTTCTCCGGTGTTGTCTCCGCGCTCTCCGGTTCTTCTCCTGCTCTCCGGTGCCTTCTCCACGATCTCCGGTTCTTTCTGCCTTCTCCTGGGCGCCCCGCTATCTTCTTCCAGCTCTTTTGCTAGCGGGGTCCCGGTCTTCATCATCGTCTTCTTCCCTCTTCTCTCCGCCCGATGTTGCCTCGTCGCTGTCTGCCGCTACAATGCTGTGTGGGCGGAGCGCACCCACTTATATTGGCATGGGGCGTGGTCACCGGGTGATGCCACCTGCTGACCCCGCCCCCGTATCACGTCACAGTCCCGGGGAATGAAGAAGATGACGATGAAGACTGGGACCCCGCTAGCAAAAGAGCTGGAAGAAGATAGCGGGGCGCCCGGCAGAAAGACCCCCGAAGTCCGAAGAAGACGACGATGAAGACCGGACCCCGCTACCCCATACTCATTCACATAGGGTGGGGGGCCGGTATCTGGGGTCCCCCCTTATTAAAGGGGGCACCCGGATTCTGACAAGCCCCTCGCCTGCAGACCCCGACAACCAACGGCCAGGGTTGTTGGGAAGAGGCCCTTGTCCCCATCAACATGGGGACATCCTCCCCATGTTGAGGGCATGTGGCCTTGTACGGTTCAGGAGGGAGGAGGGCCGCTCTCTCGTCCGCCCTCTTTTCCTGCGGCCTGCCAGGTTGCGTGCTCGGATAAAGGGTCTGGTGTGGATTTTTAGGGGGACCCCCACGCTATTTTTTTTGTTTTTCTAAGTTTGGCGCGGGGTTCCCCTTAAAATCCATACCAGACCTGAAGGGCCTGGGATGGATTTTGGGGGGACCCCCACGCCATTTTTTTTTCATTTTGGTGGGGGGGGGGGTCCTCTTTGAATCCATACTAGACCCAAGGGCCTGGTATGGACCTGGGGGGGGGGGACCCCACGCTGTTTTATTTCTAGATTTTTTACATTTCCTTTAACAACCAGCTATAAACAGGTTAAAAAAAAATTACGGTACTTGCATTTTGGATGCGGGTCCATTGAATTCTATTACATCAAAAACACTGTTTTTGGCCTTGAAAAAAAAATCTGCAGTTGCGTTTAACCTCGTTTTTCACAAAGCCAAAAAATACCTTCAGACGCCAAAGATTTCCACGTTTCAGACGCGGTACCGGCGTTTAGCCGCATTTTAGTTTAGAAGCGTTTTTAAAGGTGACCTATTTTTTTACATTGATTCAAACATCAAAATATTCAAAATATATATATATATCCCCAAAAAAATGAAATTGCTTCCATTGCATTGTGGACAATAGGGATGAGCTTCGTGTTCGTGTTGAACACACGTTCGACTCGAACATTGGCCGTTCGACGAAGAACGAACGTTATGGTCCGTTCGCGTTAAATTCGTGTTGCGCGACACGCCCCATAATTCACTGCGGCATCGCAGTGCATTGGTGGCTGATGATTGGCCAAGCATGCACTATGACCCGCATGCTTGGCCAATCACAGCGCGGAAAAAACTGAGAGCCGTAATTGGCCAAAGCCAGGGTGGCTTTGGCCAATTATGGCTCAGGGGGTTTAGTACACGCCCCACACTATATGGAAGTGTGAAGTGTGAAACCAGCCTCAGTGTTTCACTTAGGCTGGTTTCACACTGGGGCGGTGGGTGCGGTGGCGGTATAGCGCCGCTATTTTTAGCGGCGCTATGCCGTCGGAATTGCGGAGGTATTCGGCCGCTAGCGTTGCGGTTTTAACCCCCGCTAGCGGCCTCGGGCTTTTACATTGGAGAGACAGCAGCCGCTGTTTAGGCTCGGTTTGCAGGCGCTATTTTTAGCACAATAGCGCCTGCAAACCGCCCCAGTGTGAAGGGGGCCTTAGTGTACTACTGTGTCCTTTGCATAGCGATCACCTAAAGCTCACCTGGATACAGTTATTCTCTATACTGTGACAGGCAGGCCGGTGATTGTGCTAGCTGCAGACAGTCAGTGTTTCACTTAGTGTACTACTGTGTGCTTTGCATAGCATTCACCTAAAGCCTAAATTTTTGATGCAATACTTTGCAACAGGGCTCATTGCTGAGCTCTAAGTACAGTTTCTGTGAGGGGTTGCAGTGTTGTGGCACCAGCACCAGTGCCTAAGGCCCAATTTTTCAGCCCCTGTTCAACAGGGGCATGCAATTACAATTCTTGATCTAATAATTCACAGCAGGGCCCATTTGTCAGAGAATGTTAGCAAACCAGAGTGTGTGACAGCACAGAGGAGACCAAACAGGTGTAGGTAAAAGTGTAATAATTTATTAAGTGAATTAAACAGACAAATAAACACCTTAAACAGAACACAGTGCAATTAACCAAACCAAATCACAGTGACAAAAGTAGATATATATACAGTAAAGGGGGAATATCGGAATCGTAGTAAAAGCCAGGCCGAGGTCATACACAAGGGGATCCAGCAGGTGGGTAGGAAGGGAATAAAACAGGAACAGGGAGGGGATGGATGGGTTGGCTGCAGAGCAGGGACCAAGGTAACCGAGGGACAGATGCAGGAAGAGCTAAAGGCAGGGATCAGGTCGGATCGGGTAAAGCAGGATACAGGCAGGGATCGGGATCGGGTAGGATGCAGGCTCGAGTCAGGGTCACAGGTCCTAGGTCGGGGAGAGAGCGATACCAGGGCAAGGAGTGTTTGCACTTGCCGGGTATTTAAGGAAGTCTAGTAATTAAGCTTCAGGTCACAGCTGACCACAGGAAGTGCTGCCTGTCCCATACTGCCAGAATACACCCGCTGGTGGATGCCGGTACTGCAGTTCATGTATCATGCATTAGCACCAGCAGGTGAGATCCTCCAAGGATATTGGCTGCAAGAGGACACCTGCTGGCGGACACTAGTACTGCAGCCCAAAGGACCAACAGCACCACCAGCGGGTGAAGCCTTTCCTGACACCATTCCTGTGCCCACCAAGAGTAACTGTGAGGGCTTACAGTGTTGTGGCACCAGCACCACCACCAAAGGCCCAATTTTTCCTACCGCTGTTCAACAGTGGCATGTAAATACAATTCCTGATATAATAGGGTGACAAGACATCCCCGGTTTCAGGGGACAGTCCCCATATTGAGGACACTGTCCTCGGATCAAGTTTGTTGGATTTGAACAGGGGCTGGGGCAAATTCAAAGACAGTCAGTGCAGAATTAAAAAAAAAAATTCTAAATTACACACCCCCGCTCCACCATACCTACTAGCTTAGGGGGTGTATTTTTTCCATTATCTGTGCCCCTTTCTGATGATCATGTGCTGGGCGGAGCGGAGGGACAAGGCAGATTTCCATTCTGTCAGTATGGAAGACATTGATCCTGTGTTCCTGCAAAGCAGGTACAGGGATCTATGCCTTCCCTTAGTAAAAGCACCTCCACACAGTGAAAAAACACTTAGGCACGCATTTAACCCTTTGATTGCCCTAGATGTTATCCCCTTCCCAGCCAGTGTCATTAGTACAGTGACAGTGCATATTTTTAGCACTGATCACTGTATTAGTGTCACTGGTTCCCACAAAGTGTCATTAGTGTCCGATTTGTCCACCACAATATCACAGTCCCGCTATGAGTCGCTGATCACCGCCATTACTAGTAAAAAAAAAAAGTCCCCGGATTTCATTTAAAAAATCTGGTCACCTTATGATATAATAGTTGACAGCAGGGCGTTCCAGCGCCCACCAAGAGTAACTGTGAGGGCTTACAGTGTTGTGGCAACACCAACACCTAAGGGGCAAATTTCTGCAGACTATATATGGCAGGCCCCTATTTTCAAACATCCAACTTACAAACGACTCCTACTTGCAAACGGAAGGAGACAACAGGAAGTGAGAGGAAATCTACCCCTAGGAAGGCAAATTCTCTCCTGTAAGAGTTAATATGTGAAAAAGGTGTCTCCTCTCCACTGATGCTTTATCACCAATCCTTGTTTCAATATAAAAAAAAAAACATTTTCCAAAAACATTTGTCATTGGGATGGAAAGTGAGGTGAAATGTTCTGAACAGGTGCACACTGCACAGACAGCAAAACAAATGTTACAGGGGTGTAACCCTTCCCTATGTTCTCCAAAAAACGTAAAAATTGATTTTTTGGCTAGAGCTACACTTAAAAAATGTACCTGTTCCAAATTACAAACAGATTCTACTTAAGAACAAACCTACAGTCCCTGTCTTGTTTGCACCGCCTGTATACTGCTGTTCAGAGTATATAGGTATAGGGCCTTTTTTTATTTTGGGTGCAGGGTTCCCGTTAATATCCATACAAGACCCAAAGGGGCTGGTAATGGGCTGGGGTAGGGGGGGGGGGGGGGTGGGGGGGAGGTTGTGATGGGGTAGCCATGCCATTTTTCTCAATGATTTTCATCCATATTGCCGGGACCAGACATTACATTAAAGCCGCAAGAAGTTTTAAATGGCTTTTTTTCCTTTAGAAATGTCATTTTGTGCAGGGACAGTTCTAAACACGGGACACACGTGCCACTTCACAGGCATACATTAGACACCCCCCAGGTACGATATTTAAAGGAATATTTCACTTTTTTTTTTCACTTTATGCATCATTAAAATCACTGCTCCCGAAAAAACTACAGTTTTAAAAGATTATTTTTACATTGATACATGTCCCCTCGGGCAGGACCCGGGTCCCCAAACCCTTTTTAGGATAATAACATGCATATT
Organism: Rana muscosa; assembly: GCA_029206835.1. Lineage (NCBI taxonomy): Eukaryota > Metazoa > Chordata > Amphibia > Anura > Ranidae > Rana > Rana muscosa. The sequence continues at coordinate 44,079,829 of CM055127.1, forward strand.
AGGCGTTATAATTATCACTTTAGATTTCGAACGTTCGCATCCATTGTATTTAATAGGGTTCTAAAGTTCGTGCGAACGTTCGGTCCGTTCGAAGGTTTTGGTGCGAACCGAACGGGGGGGTGTTCGGCTCATCCCTAGTGGACAATCCACAACTTGGGGCAGCTGACGTGGCAAGTGGACAATCCACAACTTGGGGCAGCTGACGTGGCAAGTGGACAATCCACAACTTGGGGCAGCTGACGTGGCAAGTGGACAATCCACAACTTGGGGCAGCTGACGTGGCAAGTGGACAATCCACAACTTGGGGCAGGTGACGTGGCAAGTGGACAATCCACAACTTGGGGCAGCTGGCGTGGCAAGTGGACAATCCACAGCTTGGGGCAGGTGACGTGGCAAGTGGACAATCCACAACTTGGGGCAGGTGACATGGCAAGTGACATGCTAAATACAAGTACACTGCTGCTCTCTCAGCTGCTGATACTCACTCTGGTCTCACAAAATAGCTGAAATGGTAAATAATACTGTTTTTGGGGCTTAGGGCGGCTCCTTATGATGTTTCCTAACTAAACGCATATAGACGCAAATGTGGTAAAACGCAGCATGCAAACGCCACAAAGCGCGCCTTTCTAAACGCCGCTTTTAACCTTAGTTCTGAACACTTTGCACCAGCGTCCCGTCTACATGGGGCCTAAAAACGCCTATGCCATTTACAGCTCAAAAACGCCATGGTGGCCATGAGGCCATATGCTAACATGGAGAGCCGTTTTTAAGCTGCAAAAAACGCTCAAACAAGCGGCTGGAAAAACATCCATGTGCATGTAGCCTTATATTAACCACTTGTGCACTGGCCACTTAAACCCCCTTCCTGCCCAGACCAATTTTCACATTTCAGCGCTGATGCAGTTTGAATGACAATTGTGCGCTCATGCAAAACTCTAACACAATGAAAATGTATTATTTTTTTGCACACACATAGAGCTTTCTTTTGGTGCTATTTGATCACCTCTGCGTTTTTTTTTTTTTCTATAAATACAAAAGACCGACTAAAAAAAAAAAAATTAGGATATTTTAACCACTTCAGCACTGGGCCTATTCTGGCACTTCTCTCCTTCATGTAAAAATCATAAATTTATGGCTATAAAATTACTTCAAAACCCCAAACATTATATATGTTTTTTTAGCAGACACCCTAGGGAATAAAATGGCGGTCATTGCAAATTTTTATCTTGCTCGGTATTTGCGCAATAAATGTTCAAACGCCTTTTTTTTTTTTTTAAATGGTTTCATGAATTAAAAAAAATTACAAAACAGTAAAGTTAGCCTAATTTTTTTGTATAATGTGAAAGATGTTGTTATGCTGAGTAAATAGATACCTAACATGTCACGCTTTAAAATTGTGCACACTCATGGAATGACACCAAACTTCAGTACTTAAAAATCTCCCTAGGCATTACAGAGTGCTAGAATTGTTGCACTCGTTCTAATGCACGCAGCAATACCTCACATGTGTGGTTTGAACGGCATTTACATATGTGGGCATTTACATATGTGGGCGGGACTTACGTGTGTGTTCGCGTCTGTGCGCGAGCTACCGGGGACATGGGTGTTTTTTTATTTTTTACTTTTTTTTATTTTTTACTCTTTTTTTAACTTTTTTGTTTTTTTGATCACTTTTATTCCTATTACAAGGAATGTAAACATCTCTTGTAATATGAATCTATTGTGACAGGTTCGCTTTATGGAGAGATGCAGGGTCAATAAGACCCCACATCTCTCCTCCAGGCTGGAAAGCATGAGATCGGTCAAAAAAATTCACCGATCTCATGCTGACAGCCGAGATCACGGCTTTGTTTACATACGGGAACCCGGCGTGATGTCATAACGTCGCGCCCGGGCCTCCGACGCTCATAGAGATGACTGGTGACCATCTGGTCACCAGTCATCTCTATGCTTCCCATCCGGCGCCGGCCAATTCGTTCTCCGAGCCCCAGATGGCACGGGAGAGCCCGGAGAAGCACCGGATGACGGCGGGAGGGGGGGAACGTCCCCTCCCACCGCCTATAAGAACGATCAAGCGGCGGAACGTTTTTATCGTGCACAGAATCGACGGCTAAAAAGAATGATATCTGAATGATGCCTGCAACTGCAGGTATCATTCAGATGTCACCGCACAAAGCCAAGGACGTCATTTGACGGTGGGCGGTAGGGAAGTGGTTAATATTTCGAAAATTTAGAAAAAAGGTAATTTTTCTCCTTCATTGATGTACACTGATGAGACTGCACTGATGGGCTGCACTGATGGGCACCGATAAGGTGGCAAGGGTGGGCACTGAGAGGTGGCATTGCTAGTTGGCACTGGTGGGCATTGAGAAGTGGCACTGCTAGGTGGCAAGGATAGTTGGCAGTGATGGGCGCTGATAGGCAGCACTGCTAGGTGCCACTGATTGGCACCAGTGGTGGGCATTGATAGGTGGCACTGGCGGGGGCTACTGATTGTCACAGATGACGCAGAATTGCCTCTTCCTCTTCGGGCCCGATGTCCCTTGCACATAAGCCGGTGATTGCCTTTTTTTATGCTCACGCTGTCAGCACAAGGAGAAAACAAAAACCATTACCCAGCTTTTGTTTACATCACGTGATCAGCTGTCATTGGCTGACAGCTGATCACATGGCAAGGGGCAGGGATCGGCCCCTTCCTCAGTCTCAGTGACTCGGTGACCACAGCGCACGCGCGAAGGGGAGGACATCTATTGACGGACTCCCGGCAATTGAGGACCGTGCTGTGGCCATCGATCAGTTATGATCTCGAGTGATTAAAGAGGGTCTAAATGGGCCATTGACATGCATCACAATTCAACTTAGGAATGTGTCTTTGCAAAGTTAAACTAAATGAAATCCTTTCTTATTTTTGCTTGGGGATAGAGTGCAGAGGGATTACAAGTCTAGACAGTTTTTGGGGATGTCTGCACCCCTGATAGGGTGAAGACAACTCCCAAATTTGGCCACTTTATCCTTCAAAATAATTCACTTCCTGTCACATAGCCACACAGGAAGTGAGGGGTAATCCCTACCAATGTCTTTCCTTGGGGACACACATGTCAATCTAAATACTTTCCCCATTATGTACATTGCACTCCAGCATTTTGCGGGGTACACCCCAAATTATTAGGTATTTTGGACTTTGGGGTTTATTTACTAAAGGCAAATCTACTTTGCACTACAAGTGCACTTGCTGGATATCCGAGGGGGACATGCAAGCAAACAAAAAAACACCATCTTTGCTTTTACATGATTGGATGTTACAATCACCAGTGCTTCCCCTCAGATTTTAAGCAGCTACACTTTTACTGCAGAGTGGATTTGTCTTTACTAAACCCCAAACTACCCAATGATTTGGGGTGTACACAACAAAGTGCTAGAGTGCAATTTGCTTAATGGGGACACTAGTTAGATTGATCTGTGTGTCCCCAAGAAAAGACATTGGTAGGGTTTTACCTTCACTTCCTGTTTAGCTGTGTGACAGGAAGTTAAGCCAATTTTACTAAAAGGGACACAAAGCCCAACCTAAAAAAAAACAACAAAAAAAAAACAAGCAGGGGTTCTAACACTAACTTGGTTTCCCTCAAAATGCCCACAATTAGAATCGTATTGCCTTGAGCTAGTTTTAAGTGCAGTGCTCTAAATCAGTGCTTCTCAAGTACCCCCAACAGGCCTTGTTTGCAGGTTTTCCTTCATCTTGCTTTAAATCACAGTCAATGGTTTGGTATTTTGGACAGCAATTCTCAATAAGATAAATTCACAAAACATGTCCTGTTGGGGTTACTTGAGGACTGAGGCTGAGAACCACTGCAGTAAAAAGGAAAATTGAATACTTACTGCTCTGTATTTTTCATTTCCTGGTGACCATCCATGGCAGCACACAATACATGCATATGCTAGCATGAAGACACCAGGTTAGACAAATCACACCAGTTTTGTTTTGACATGCCAATCAGCTGTCACATTTGTTGCAAAGAAAACACAAAACAAACATCAAAACTTTGCATCAAATTTTATTGGTCAACAAAACAAAGGGAAGCCAAAATAAAAAACATGGTCAATTTGAAACATTAGTCACAGACTCACAACATCTTGAGAAAGATTTAGCAAAATAATGCAGCACAGACAATTAAATCAAAGTGAACAAACAACACACATTAACAACATCAAAATTATTTCAGGGGAACATTTCCCCCACACAAAAAAATACAATCAACAAAATTAAAACAAACATCTGTTTTGCAAAGACATAAATAAAATCCATGTGTTACAAACTCGATAAGGACACCAAAATGTACTTTTTGCCAGACACACACACACACACTTGCCTCTTTTCAGGGCAAGGGAGAGAATGCTATCTGCAAGCTTTATATAACATAGGTGTAACGGGAAGGCCCGGGGGACTCAGAATCGCTTAGGAAGTATGAAATACCCTTGCGCCAGCTTCCCCAATGGCTCTTATGTGTCAATCACCCTGTGTCTCTATTAGGGGCACAGGGTGAATGAAAACCCCAATATGGTCTATGATAGCCATATTCAAGGCTGTATATACATTGTATATAGATTGGATGTATACTGTATGTGGGGGTTAAGTATCATTGCTGTGAGGAATTAAGTTGTTTTGCATTTCTATTGTTCAGTATGACTTGGGAAGGTCTGGTGTGAATAGAAGTAATTAACCCTATACTTGTGTGTATTGTAAAGGCAGACTGGGATTTACAATACAAAGGGATTTAAGATGTAAAGGGTTTAGAACCTGTTGTCGCCAGACAGACTGGCTGCCAACCCTTTGTGGGAAGATGTGTATTGGAGATCGTATATTCTATTGTGTTGGGATCTTTTGAAGCCTAGCCGACGTCAGGATGAGGTGTTGAGTTTTGGGATGTGTGGGTGGAGCTGGGCCCTTGTTCATGTTAAATCATGTGCCCTGAATTGTGTATAAAGTTACAATGTTTGTCATTTTAATAAATTCATTCCTACTACAGAAGAGACAGAGTGCGTCTCATCTTCTTCCAGAGGGGTCGGCTCCTATAGGAAAGGGTCGTTTAGCTGTGGATATTGGTAGCGAGTGGATGTGTGTCTAGGAGAGGGAACATCGTAAACGGCGTTAATCCCCTGGATATTGGGGTGCCGTTACATTGGTTGGCAGCAGCGGGATTTTCCCTCCAGTTCCTGGGACACTCCAAGCCACCACAGTGAATGACCAAGCTATGCAGCCTGCAGGAAAGTCACGCTGAAAGACTTACTTGAGAGCCGAGATGAACCAGAGGAATGGTGATGCAGGACCCCGGTCAGTTGAAGATTTGTTTCAGCAACGAGTTCGAGAGCGCTTGGCATTATATGGTGCTAACCCATCAGAGACCGCCATACAGGAAGCCATTAGAGAAATCGAGCGGCAGGATGAGCGACAACATGAGCAGAGAATGGCGGAAATACGGCAATCAGAGACAACACCTAAAAAAGCAGCACCAACTGAAAGGAGAGGAGAGATACAGATACCAGCCGACATGGAAAAGGAATTCAGAAGGAGGTTGCGAGAGATGCAGATACAGCATAGAGGACCAGTATCAGAGGAGGTCCTGCTGGGATGGTCGGATTCGATCCGCTGCGAACTCTGGAAGAAAGTGCTAGCCCTCGAGCAGCAACACCAGGGAAAAGTTCTCCCCTCCATCCATGTAAGGTACTGGTCGCAGTATGAAGTACGAATGCTGTTATTGGGGGAACAACCGAAGCAGGAGTGGACAGCTGAGTTAAGCAGGCTGATCCGGGCAGAGATGCGGTTGGACGAGAGCTACAGAGCCCTTCCGGTGGTATGTAGCCCAAGAGTGCCCATGGTCAGCGGATGACAGCCCCACGGAAGGCTTTGACTATAATGGCCTGGGATTGTTGTATTGGAGGCTGTCCGAGGACCCTGACTTTGGGAGTAATCAGGAGTGGCGTTTGGAGGAAATAATGGAGCACAGAGAACAAAGACTGAATGTCTCGGAAGGGCACTGGGCACAGGAAGATTTGGAGTTCTGGCCGTTCAGGAATGGGAGCTGGAGATTGCCTACAAACAGCTGCTAGACTCTGCTCAGCAGCAGGGTGGGGCTCCCTTTGCCTGGGACTATCAGGAAATACCAGTTGACAACTATGAAATCCTGGCTGAAGAATCAGCAGTGGAAAATCTGAAGATTGCCCTCCCTAAAGCCGAAGTGAATGATACAGAGTTCCAGGGAGCTAGCCTGGCTGAAGAATCGGCAGTGGAAAAGATGAAGATTGCCCTCCCTAAAGCCGAAGTGGATGATATAGAGTTCCAGGGAGCTAGGGCAGTTGGCTCATCTCCCCAGCCACAGATTACAGAAGGTATGGACTTAATGGACTGTGCAGAGGATGTTATGAATTATGCATCGCCCGCTCAAGTACTGGCAGCAGGACAAAGTACTACAGACCCCTGCTCTACACCAGTGGCAGTGTTGGAGGCCCGAGTTGAGAAGGTGATGGTTCCTCTTTCTGAGTGGATTTCAGAGATGCAGGGAGGAGAAGCAGCCATTTTCCCTCCACAACAGGTAGCCAGAGCAGATGGTGTGGAGTCCCCAGCAGGAGTACTGGCAACAGGGCAGAGTGATAGCAACCTGTGCTGCCCAGCACCGGAAACAACTGTGGAGTTTCAGGGAGCCGGGGCAGTTGGCCCCTCTCTCCAGCAACAAGCTGGGGTGGTAAAGCTTCTACCCCCAGCTGAATCACTGGCAGCAGGGCAGAATGCTACTGGCCGCTGCACACAACTGCCACTTGAGCGGATATCGGTGGATGGGACTGCGGTCTTCCCTCACAGCAACCCAGCAGAAGAGCTGGCAACAGAGCCGAGTGCCACGGGCCTCGGCTCTCAACTAACAGAAGAGGGAGTTCCTGTGGTATTGGATGGGACTTCAGTCCTCACTGATACAACCCCAGAAAATGGTGTGACACTGAGACAGGAGGATGTCAGCCTTGCTTTGCAAGCACTGGGAGATTTTCACCTACCACAAGTGGATGGGACTTCAGTCTCCACTTGTATACCACAGGGATGCTGGGCAGTCGACCCAGATCCCCAACAGCATGACGGACTGAGCCCAGTCACCCTGTCTTCTCTCCAGCAGCAGAAAGGACTCCAGGGAGGAGGGCCAGTCCAGGCCTCTCCCCAGCGGCGGGTGTGTTCTCTGAGAGAGGCAGAGGTTGGCTGGGTAAGCGATTCTCTGTTTGGAGAAATTTATTTGGGGTACTGTGTGGATACCGGCATTAGAAGAAGGGACCTATGGACTAACTTCGGAGTCAACCCGTCTGGGGTTCCCCCCTCTGTTAGTCTCCTGCCGAAAGGGGAGAGATGTAACGGGAAGGCCCGGGGGACTCAGAATCGCTTAGGAAGTATGAAATACCCTTGCGCCAGCTTCCCCAATGGCTCTTATGTGTCAATCACCCTGTGTCTCTATTAGGGGCACAGGGTGAATGAAAACCCCAATATGGTCTATGATAGCCATATTCAAGGCTGTATATACATTGTATATAGATTGGATGTATACTGTATGTGGGGGTTAAGTATCATTGCTGTGAGGAATTAAGTTGTTTTGCATTTCTATTGTTCAGTATGACTTGGGAAGGTCTGGTGTGAATAGAAGTAATTAACCCTATACTTGTGTGTATTGTAAAGGCAGACTGGGATTTACAATACAAAGGGATTTAAGATGTAAAGGGTTTAGAACCTGTTGTCGCCAGACAGACTGGCTGCCAACCCTTTGTGGGAAGATGTGTATTGGAGATCGTATATTCTATTGTGTTGGGATCTTTTGAAGCCTAGCCGACGTCAGGATGAGGTGTTGAGTTTTGGGATGTGTGGGTGGAGCTGGGCCCTTGTTCATGTTAAATCATGTGCCCTGAATTGTGTATAAAGTTACAATGTTTGTCATTTTAATAAATTCATTCCTACTACAGAAGAGACAGAGTGCGTCTCGTCTTCTTCCAGAGGGGTCGGCTCCTATAGGAAAGGGTCGTTTAGCTGTGGATATTGGTAGCGAGTGGATGTGTGTCTAGGAGAGGGAACATCGTAAACGGCGTTAATCCCCTGGATATTGGGGTGCCGTTACAATAGGTTTGTGAGCTAATGAGGCAATTGAAAACACATGCACAGTCCATGCAACACCCAAAATGCAAGTTCACCCAATGTAGAGACTGAACTTCAAAGTGGGCACACCTGTTAAGGATGTCCTTCAATTACTAACCCATAAAAACACTCTCTGAGCATGCCCAGAATATCCAGGTGCTGTTCACACACATAGAGCACCAAAAAAAAAAACTAACTGCCTGGGCATGCTCAGAACAACACAAATGCAGCTAGCAGAAAATAACCCCCCCCTGTCCAAAATTAAGCACATCATCCAGCATGCTACAAAATTAAAGATGGGACAAACACCCCCCCCCACCAACAAATACCATTGCAGTCTATGAGAACTGACTTGTTAATTTTGCTAGTCCCCACCTGGCTTGCTTATCTTCTAGTTATTGGCCTTAAAATGGGAGCCCAGGTCCCACCCTAAGGGACATATATCAATGTCACCAATTTGGACAACACCAAAAACAAAACAAGGAGAAGTGCCTTTAAATATGCCAAATTGCTTAAGGGACATTTCACACCACATGTAGTCCATTGCGTTTTTTATGCATCAAAAATGCATGGAAAGTTGGTTATATGGTTCTAAATGGCAGTGTTTGTTCCAGTGTGTTCCAGTTCCACAAAAAAAGTAAAACATGCTGCATTTTACCTGCACTGGACTGTACTGGAACGCAGCAAAACGCATCATAAACGCACTGGAACGCACAGGAACACACCTAAATGCACCAAAAACGCACTGGAACACACTTGTCCTTATCTATGGTTAATAAAAAAAGAGGGGTGAAAAAAAAACACTGGACTGCATCAAAAACGTACCAAAAATGCACTGGAACGCATCAAAAACGCGCATGCAAAAAAGCACCTGGAACGCATTCTATGGTGTTAACTGGCCCTAGTTCACACCATAGAAACGCAGTCTGGATGCGTTCCAGGTGCTTTTCTGCATGCGCATTTTTGACACATTCCAGTGCATTTTTGATGCGTTTTTGATGCAGTCCAGTGTTTTTTTCCCCCTCTTTTCACTTAGGACAAGTGTGTTGCAGTGCGTCTTTGATGCATTTAGGTGGATTCCAGTGCGTTTTTGGTACGTTCCGTAGCATTTTTGATGTGTTTTACTGTGGTCCAGTACAGTTCTGTACATTTTTTTCCCTTTCTGAAACGCACTGGAACGGACTGCAGTGGTGTGAACTATGCCATTGGCATTAATGTGATCAACTTTCTTTGCGTTTTTCATGTATCAAAAAAACGCACTGCACTGCATCCGGTGTGAACTAGCCCTAAATATCATACCTGGGGGGTGTCTATAGTATGCCTGTAAAGTAGCACATGTTTTCCATGTTTATAACAGTTCGAGAGCAAAATTACATTTCTAAAGTAAAATAATAGTCATTTAAAAGTACTCGCGGCTGTAATGAATTGCTGGTTCCCGTCAATACAGATAAAAGTAATTGAAAGTCTTTGAAAAAAAAACATGGGTGGGGGTCCCCCAAATTCCATTACCAGGCCCTTCAGGTCTGGTATGGATATTAAGGGGAACTTCGCGCCAAATTAAAAAAAAAATGGCGTGGGGGTTCCCCACAAAATCCATACCAGGCCCTTCAGGTCTGGTATGGATTTTAAGGGGACCCCCGCGCCAAACTTAAAAAAAAATAGCGTGGGGGTTCCACTAAAAATCTACACCAGACCCTTATCTGAGCACGCAACCTGGCAGGCCGCAGGAAAAGAGGGGGGATGAGAGAGCGCCCCCCTCCCTCCTGAACCATACCAGGCCACATGCCCTCAACATGGGGAGGATGCTTTGGGGGTCTGTGACCCCAAAGCACCATGTCCCCATGTTGATGGGGACAAGGGCCTCATCCTCACAACCCTTGCCGGTGGTTGTGGGGGTCTGCGGGCGGGGGGCTTATCGGAATCTGGAAGACCCCTTTAACAAAGGGGACCCCCAGATCCCGCCCCCCCCTGTGTGAAATGGTAATGGGGTACAAATGTACCCCTACCATTTCACAAAAAAAGTGTAAACATTTTTAAAAATGACAATAGCCGGTTTTTGACAATTCCTTTATTAATGTCTTCTCCTTTCTTCCAGCTTCTTCTTCCAGCTTCTTCTTCCATCTTCTTCTTCCATCTTCTTCTTTTCTCCATTCGGGTTTCTTCCTCCATCTTCTTCATCTTCATCTTCATCTTCCTTCTTCCTTCTGTGTTCTCATCCGCATCTTGCTCCGGCTTCTTGTCCCCTTCTTCTTTCTCCGGCCGCTCGATTTGAATTCGAGGTTCCCGCTGTGTGACGCTTCAGTTCTCCTCTGGGTCCGCTGCCACCCGGTGACCCTGCCGCCCCCTCTGACGCACATGGATTTCACAGGGACTTTCCCCGTGGTGTCAGAGGGGGGCGGAGCCACCGGGTGGCAGCGGACCCAGAGGAGAACTGAAGAACTGAAGCGTCATACAGCGGGAATCTCGAATTCAAACGGAGAGGCCGGAGAAAGAAGAAGGGGACAAGAAGCCGGAGCAAGATGTGGACGAGAACACCGAAGGAAGAAGGAAGATGAAGATGAAGAGGAAGATGAAGAACAAGATGGAGGAAGAAACCAGAATGGAGAAAAGAAGAAGAAGGAAGAAGATGGAAGAAGATGGAAGAAAGGAGAAGACATTAATAAAGGAATTGTCAAAAACCGGCTATTGTAATTTTTTACATTTTTTACATTTTTATTTGTGAAATGGTAGGGGTACAATGTACTCCATTACCATTTCACACAGGGGGGCCGGGATCTGGGGGTCCCCTTTGTTAAAGGTGGCTTCCAGATTCCGATAAGCCCCCCGCCCGCAGACTCCCACAACCACCGGGCAAGGGTTGTGGGGATGAGGCCCTTGTCCCTATCAACATGGGGACATGGTGCTTTGAGGGGTCACAGACACCCAAAGCGTCCCCCCTCTTTTCCTGCGGCCTGCCAGGTTGCGTGCTCGGATAAGGGTCTGGTGTGGATTTTTAGGGGGACCCCCACGCTATTTTTTTTAAGTTTGGCTCAGGGGTTCCCCTTAAAATCCATATTAGACCTGAAGGGCCTGGTACGGATTTTGAGGGGGACCCGCACGTCATTTTTTTAAAAAAAATTGGCGCGGAGTTCCCCTTAATATCCATACTAGACCTGAAGGGCCTGGTAATGGAATTTGGGGGGACCCCACTCATTTATTTTATTTTTTTATCAAAGACTTTCAATGACTTTTCTCTATATTGCCTGGAGCCGACAATTCATTCTAGCCGTGGGTGCTTTTAAATGCTTTTTTTTTCCTTTAGAAATGTCATTTTGCTGGCGCACTGTTATATAACGGCAAATTCAGAGCTGCGCCTGTTCAACTTATGCAAATTGATTTACGGGACTTGACATTTACGAAGATTTTGCCGGCGCAGTGAACCGGCGCGTTTGAACAAGTGAAATTCCCGTGCTGAGCTCAAAAAAACCTCTCGCAGTTCTAAACGTACTTGCCGGTGCAGCGGGCTGGTTCTGAAAAAGTTACTTTCTCACTCTATTTTGGGCATATTTGTTATTTGGGCAGTTGTCACTACACTTCCTCACATCACCCCACATCACCCCCATTATATTGGCACTTCCAGCTTCTTTATATTTAGATTTTAAGATGCCGTGTGCCAGATCCATAGTAGCGCACTGAGCGCCTCCTCCCGAGAACACTATAGTAAATGGGAAATAGCGCTGCCCTACCGGCGCAAATGTTTTGTAAATACCAAAACAGCCGTTGCGCACGCAGATGCGCTGATACTCATGGCGCAAACGTTTCGTAAATCAGCCCCTGTCCGTCTCTGTAATCTCTCATTAAACAACTCCAACACACTACACAAGGCCGCCGAGCCGGCGACCTTATATAGTGTGGGGCGTGTACTAAACCCCCTGAGCCATAATTGGCCAAAGCCACCCTGGAAAATTGAATGAAAGGTTTAGCACTGGGAAACACTTTTTGAAAAATAAAAAGTGCATTTTATATACAGCTATATAGATCAGACCAAATGAGGGACAAATGAGGAGGAGAGAGGGACATTGCTCCAAATCAGGGACAGTCCTTCAAAATCAGGGACAGTTGGGAGCAATGCTTTAAAGTGGTTGTAAACCCACTTCTTGGACTTCTACCTATAGGTAAGCCTAGAATAAGGGTTACCTATAGGTAGTGGAAATATCTCCTAAACGTGCACCGTTTAGGAGATATTTCACTTGTAGTCTGCCGTAAATACCAACGGCGCATGCGCGGGGAAGAAACAAAACTAAGTGCCGTTTCTTCACCAGCATGTGCCGTGAATCGCGGCTCCCGTGCGCATGCGCGGGAGTGACGTCACACGGCTCCGGCGAATCACAGAGCCGGAGTCTGTGTCCCAGAAGGAAGAGGGGCCGGAAGATGGACGCTGCCTACTCTGGGGACATCGCTTGATTCTTTTGCAGGTAAGTGGCACATAAGATGCATACTAGCCCATTATGCTTTACATTTGCAGGCTTTGCAGCGGGCTAAAGAGGAAGTAAAACCCATCAGGGTTTACTTCCTCTTTAATGAAAAACCATTTGAACCCTGTCCACACTGCACACAGCAGCAGCAAAGGAAGAAGTTCCAATGCAGTTTTCAGCTACAGTCAAGGTTTATTATTTGAGTTTGACCAGTGGAGAAATAAAATGTTGTTCATCCAGCTAGAAATCTAGTGAGCTGATAACATTCTGGCAGGATTAACAGGTTAAAATTAAGTGTGAAAAAAAAAGAAAACTGCCACTGCCACTGCATCGAAGGACCAGTAAAGTGCAATTTAATCAATTTTTTGGGGGAGGGAGGCTTAGATTTACAGTTCAACTGAACCTTCAATATGCACATTTACACAGCCACTAAACATGCATAGAACTGAATAAAATGTAATTTTGTGACATTTCAATAAAATTACTACAAAAGTAAAAAGTGTGATTCGCTTTAACAATGCATCACACCAGCAATTCACATTAATGGACATTTGTTTCAGTGGAGCAGCTTTCAAAAAAGAGGCATGCAATGATCTGTGGTCTGGTCTGTGTTCTATGTACAGCACAAGCCTATTTACAATATAGTTGGTGCTATTCGAGGGGAGCTACTGTGGTGATTTGACCGTTCTTATATATAGGTGAAACTCGAAAAATTAGAATATCGTGCAAAAGTTCATATTTCTTTCTCGTACATCACGGGACACAGAGCGACATAGTCATTACTAATGGGTTATATAGATACCGTCAGGTGCTGGCACTGGCAACTTCCAAAACCGGAAGTACCCTCCCCTATATAAGCCCCTCCCATCCGGGAGCACCTCAGTTTTTTGCCAGTGTCTAAGGTGTTGGCCAAGAAGAAACATGTGTTTTTCACTGAGCTTGCGTACAGGTTCTTTTGGGCCTCAGTAAGCTATTCCGGATCCGACCAAAAAAGCTTCATAGCTAAACGGTCGGTACCCGGGCCTTGCAGAGAAGAGCAAGGTTTTGCCTGTAATGCTTCTCTTAGGAGAGCTGGACCCTGGGATCCAGAGCTCTGGTCATACCCACGACCAAGATGTTTTCTGTGCAGGGTGCTATACAGGTCCAGGGGAGTGGAATCCTTGGGAACCCGGTCCCTGAAGGTTTGATTACAATGCCTGCCGTGATAGGTGAAGTTTGGGCTTTTGTGGACCAAACAAAGTCCTGCGGCGGGGAACAGGTAAGTGGGGGCCCCCAGGAACTTGGTTCTATTGGGGGACCCCAAGCCTAATTTGTCTTTCTGTCTGTTACCTAATGGTATTCCCGCAAAATTCTGTGCATGCCTGTAACTACTAAAAGAAATGTAATAATTTTTAATGGTGGTCAAGAAAAAAAAAAAAAAAATTTTTTTTTATATATATATATATATTTAATATATTAGACTGCGGTACCTGTGTTTGTCCACTAGAGGCCGCTGTGGAATGTTTTCTTGTCATGTGGACTAGTTTCTTCTCAGCAGAGCAAAGTCCAGGCAGATGGTGAGTTCTCTTATAGGAAACTGCTTCCTCTGCCATGTTGCAGTGCTCGTCCATCCCCCGGCCTGCGGCAAAGAGGGGCCCTGGCTCCTGTCCCTTGTTTCCATTTTTTGAAATTAGCGCCGAAGGCGCACGTGGCCGCGCGCGTGCGCGTGCATGCGCCTCTATATATAGAGGTGAGCCGGGAAAGGGGGCGGAGCCTGGGGGATGACGCTCTGTGCGCGCCGCAGCGCTTCTGCGCATGTGCGGGCGTCCCAGCAGTTTAAAAAAACCACAATATTGTAGTAAGCTGGCTATGAAGTACAGAGACAGAGCTGGCAACATTTAAAGGCATACAGCAAGCGGTTGATACAGGCATCCCCTAGAAAGGCACATTAGTAGACACCAACTGTTTCTTATAGCAGCATTTATGCTAGACTATTATCAGTAACTGGTGTATTTCGGCTGGAATACCTCAGCTTTGTGGCTTAGGAATATGCCGTCTAAAAACTCCGGGACTAGAAATTCCAGGAGGAATAGGGGGTCTCCATCGGGCTCTGAGGATCTTGGGCATGCTTTGGCTGCACCAGTCTCCCCTGAAGAATCAGAGGTTAGTGACCGTAGAGCACCCTCAGGAGTACCTGGTACTGTGGCTGTCCTCAGTTCACCTGCTCCTGTGTATGTAACAGAGGAGGTTTTTTCCTCAGCTCTGGGAGGGCTGGAAGAGAGATTGTCAGCATTGATCGCTGCTTCCCTTCAGGAGAAAAGCGCTCGATCTCCGTCTCCCCCCTCAGAGTGCCTGTTAACAGAGCAACAGTCCCATACAGAGGTCGACCTACCTGAGGGGGATCAGGATGAGGTCGATTCGGTTGCAGAGGAATCAACAGTGGAAGAGCCGTTCTCAGCATCACATGCTGAAAGGTTATGGGTTCAGTCCCTGACTAATATGGTCCGATCAGCATTTAAAATGCCACTTGCGGAGCCATCCTCCACTTCTGTCTCCTCGTTGGGGTCGCTAAAAGCTCCCCAGACTGTTTGTTCCTTTCCGATCCATCCTTTACTGGAGGGGCTCATTTACCAGGATTGGGAGCATCCTGACAAAATATTTACTCCCCCCAAGAGATTTCCGGTGGTCTATCCCATGGAGGATAAGTTCATCAGAAAATGGAGGGTCCCTACAGTGGACGCAGCCATCTCTTGTGTGAATAAATCACTGACATGTCCGGTGGAAAATGTCCAAATGTTCAAGGACCCAATAGATAAAAAATTGGAGTCCTTATTAAAATCTGCTTTTTCTACAGCAGGATTGGTGACACAACCAGCAGTGGCAGCTATTGGGGTCTGCCAAGCAGTGAAGGATCAGTTGAAACAGGTCTTAAGGGACTTGCCGGATCAGCAGGCTCTTGCCCTAGCTGATCTACCTAGAGCCTTATGCTTTGCGGTGGACGCTATAAAGGATTCAATCCATCAGGCCTCCCGCCTTACGCTGTCTGTTGTACATATGCGCAGGCTTCTATGGCTCAAAAACTGGTCTGCTGAAGCTCCCTGTAAAAAATTGCTGGTCAGCTTCCCATTTCATGGGGAGCGCTTATTCGGGGAAGACCTGGACAAGTATATCCAGAGAATTTCCAGCGGTAAAAGTACACTTTTGCCGGTTAAAAATAGAGTTAGAGGTCCCTCTTTTAAAAGGCCGGCTTCTCCAGTCCCTAGGACATCGGCTGTGAAACAGTTCCGACGGCCTCCTCGGTCAAATCCCGGAGGTAGAAATCAGGGACAGTTGCAGGGTAACAAAAAGCCCTGGAGCAGGAGAGGTACAAAACCTCCCCCAAAGTCAAATGCATGAAGGGTTGCCCCCACCCAATCGGGTGGGGGGAAGACTTCAGTTGTTCACAGAGACCTGGCGGGACACGATCCGAGACAGATGGGTGCTCTCCGCAGTAAATCTGGGATACAAATTGGAGTTAAAAAACTCCCCTTCTTCCCGCTTTATAAGGTCAAACGTGCCAAGGGATCCCCAGAAGAGAGGATCCCTCCTGTTGGCACTAGAACAATTATTGCTTCAAGCAGTAATTATAGAGGTTCCCCTGGAAGAGTGGGGGTTCGGGTTTTACTCAAACCTCTTTACAGTTCCGAAGCCAAACGGGGACGTGAGGCCCATACTAAATCTAAAAGGGCTAAACAAATTCCTGCATATCAGGACTTTCCGGATGGAGTTGATCCGATCGGTAGCCACTGCCCTACAAGGGGAGGAATGGTTAGCCTCGATCGACATCAAGGATGCTTATTTGCACATTCCCATCTTTCCAGCCCACCAAAAATGTCTACGCTTTGCGGTAGAAGGCCGCCATTTTCAGTTCAGAGCCTTACCCTTCAGTCTGGCCACAGCACCAAGAGTGTTCACAAAAATTTTGGCCCCATTATTGGCCAATCTAAGAACACGAGGTGTAACGATAATGGCATATCTAGACGACTTGTTGCTGATAGACCACTCAGTGGAAAAACTAGAAGTGGTTGTTCACGAGACAATCAAGTATCTGGAATATCACGGTTGGATTATCAACCGAGACAAGTCAGCCCTAAAACCAGTCAAAAGTCTGGAATACTTGGGGCTAAGGCTGGATTCAGACCAGAGAAAAATTTTCTTGCCTCAAGAAAAGGGGTCGTCTTTGAGAGATTTGATCCACTTAGTGGGCTCAAAAAGACAGCCATCCATACGCCTGTGCATGAGGCTGCTGGGAAAGATGGTGGCATCATTCGAAGCAGTACCCTACGGTCAATTCCATTCAAGGAAGTTGCAAAGGGCCATACTGTCAGCCTGGAACAAAAAAGTTCAGGCTCTGGACTTACCAATGTCCTTGTCCCCTTCCGTTCGCAGGAGCCTCCGCTGGTGGTTGGTTCCCCAGAATCTGGAAAGAGGGAAATCCTTCAGTCCGATTTCCTGGAAGGTGGTCACTACAGATGCCAGCCTTGTAGGCTGGGGAGCAGTACTGGAGCAATGGTCTCTCCAGGGCAGATGGTCGGATACAGAAAAGGCCCTGCCCATCAATCTCTTAGAGATACGAGCAGCCCGGTATGCCCTAGTAGCATGGACATCCAAACTCCAAAGGGTCCCCTGTCAGAGTTCAGTCAGACAATGCCACAGCAGTGGCATATATCAATCGTCAGGGGGGCACCAGGAGTCGTGCAGCCCAAAGGGAGGTAAATTACATCCTGAGATGGGCAGAAAGATATGTCCCAGCCATATCTGCGGTATTCATTCCAGGGGTGGAGAATTGGAAGGCGGACTTTCTAAGTCGCCAACAATTATGCCCAGGGGAATGGTCCCTTCATCCCGAGGTTTTCCGGACAATATGTCAGCGGTGGGGAACACCGGATGTAGATCTGCTAGCATCCAGATTCAACGCAAAGGTGGACAGGTTTGTCTCTTGGACAAGGGATCCCCTAGCTTGCGGCTCGGATGCCCTAGTGTTCCCTTGGGATCAGTTCAAGCTGATATATGCATTCCCACCGCCACAATTGTTACCTCGATTACTCCGCAGAATCAGGGTAGAAAAGAAACCAGTGATTCTGGTGGCTCCAGCGTGGCCCCGAAGAGCATGGTACGCGGAGATTGTAAAAATGTCTGTGGGGAGTCCTTGGACCCTCCCACATCGTCCGGACCTGCTTTCGCAGGGACCGATATACCACCCTTCCTTACCAGCCCTAGGTTTGACGGCCTGGCTATTGAAGCCCACATTCTAAAAAAGAGAGGGCTCTCTAATGCTGTGGTGTCTACCATGATCAATGCCAGGAAACCGGTATCCAGGCAGATCTACTATAGAATCTGGAAGGCGTACATCGCCTGGTGTGAGGCCAGGAAATGGCATCCACGTAAATACGTAATAGGTAGGATTCTGGACTTCCTGCAATGGGCTGTAGATAGGAAGCTTGCCTTGAGTACTATCAA
Source organism: Rana muscosa (assembly GCA_029206835.1). Lineage (NCBI taxonomy): Eukaryota > Metazoa > Chordata > Amphibia > Anura > Ranidae > Rana > Rana muscosa. The sequence goes on from CM055127.1 coordinate 44,097,916, forward strand.
GGGTCAGATTTCGGCCTTGTCAATATTTTTTCAAAGGCCCTTGGCTTCGCATTCACTAGTCAAAGCCTTTATACAAGGAGTGATGCGTATTAGTCCTCCGGTTAATATTCCCATATGTCCATGGGATCTAAACTTGGTTTTGTCGGTTCTACAGAAACAACCATTTGAACCACTACAGCATATTTCCTTGGTGCTTCTCACCAGGAAATTGATTTTTCTAGTAGCCATTTGTTTGGCTAAAAGAGTATCGGAATTAGCAGCTATGTCCTGTAAGGAGCCATATCTGGTTATCCATAAGGACAGAGTAGTGTTACGTCCTCATCCAGCCTTTCTTCCTAAGGTGGTATCGAGTTTTCATTTGAACCAAGATGTGGTTCTTCCTTCTTTTTTCCCCAAACCTACTTCGGTAGAGGAAAAGTTATTGCATTCTTTGGATGTAGTAAGAGCAGTTAAAGCTTATCTAAAAGCCACTGCTCAGATTCGCAGAACGGATACTTTGTTTATTCTGCCGGAAGGCCCCAGAAAGGGTCAGGCAGCGTCAAAATCTACTTTAGCCAAGTGGATTCGACAGGTCATAATACAAGCCTATGGCTTGAGAAGTAGACCGCCTCCGTTCAAAGTTAGGGCGCACTCCACGAGAGCAGTTGGAACTTCATGGGCAGTGCATCACCAGGCCTCCCTGGCTCAAATCTGTAAGGCCGCAACATGGTCTTCGGTACACACGTTTACTAGGTTCTACCAGGTGGACGTTAGAAGTCAGGAGGATGTCGCCTTTGGGCACAGTGTGTTGCAGGCCGCAAAAGATCCTCATGTCTGATAGCGCTCAGCTTATATATGGTGTATCCCCCCCCTCATTTGGCATTGCTTTAGGACATCCCATTAGTAATGACTATGTCGCTCTGTGTCCCGTGATGTACGAGAAAGAAAATAGGATTTTTATAACAGCTTACCTGTAAAATCCTTTTCTTGGAGTACATCACGGGACACAGAGCTCCCGCCCCTCTTTAGGGACACTTATTGCTTTGCTACAAAACTGAGGTGCTCCCGGATGGGAGGGGCTTATATAGGGGAGGGTACTTCCGGTTTTGGAAGTTGCCAGTGCCAGCACCTGACGGTATCTATATAACCCATTAGTAATGACTATGTCGCTCTGTGTCCCGTGATGTACTCCAAGAAAAGGATTTTACAGGTAAGCTGTTATAAAAATCCTATTATTTCACTAATGCAACTTAACCACTTGCCGACCGCCTCACGATGATATACGTCGGCAGAATGGCAGGGGCAGGGAGAGTAACGTATATATACGTGTAGCACACGGACCTTTTTCTCGCCTGGCTCACTTGCAAGTCAAGGCACACCGTGCTATTTGCCCGTACCCTCATGTTTGAATAGGTTAAGCGGTGTTCACAAATTTTGGGTCCTGCAGCGAGTTACCTTCTTCCACTGGTTCTCTTCCCCAGAGTATGGGGTCAAGTCTCTATTTCTTCCCCCAAAGAAGCCAATGTCCAGAAACACTTCAACTCCAACAGAGAGTTTATTTTCCATTTGCTGCATAGTAAACAAAGACAGATGGATGAAAGAAGGAATAAGTGTGAGGGATTAGATCCAGGCACAACTAGTAACCTCGTCGCCACTCGATCCCTAGTGGGCTTAGCTCACCCGGATAGTCCTATCTCACAGTCCTAGCAGCCGGTGTGGAGCTCGAACAGTTCTGTCACTCTATCCCCTCCAGGGACGGGTACAGGAGATACACTAACCTCTGTAGAATTTAAAGAACAGGATAATGCCAATGGGCACTCCACAGGTTAGCTTTCCGGAATAAAGGATCCTTCCCTCTGACAGGTCACCAGGCCTCTCCCGAGACAGCAATCTTCCATTTCTCATCTCCTCAGTGGGACTGATCCTCCCCTGGCTTCCTCTCGGTCAGAGCGGGTACCCTCACCCGGGCACCTTCGGACTCCAATGGGCGAATTGTAGACCCACTTAAAGGTAGTGGGCCTACCTGGAACTTTGTAGCCTCGGGCCAAAGGTGCCCGAGACTCTTCGGCCAGTCATTGCACCCCCGAGGGGCACACCCCTCCGGCTCCTCCACTCCACGACCTCCACTCCTACCACACCCCCACTAAAGATGGCGTCTGCCCCTTATGTACCTTCTCCCGGCATGCACAGCAGGCTGACCACGCCCACTGTACCGCTGCCGAGAGAGGACACCCTAAGGCACAGCAATGCCACCCATGGCTCAACCCTGACCCAATATGGCAGTGCCACCTACAGGCCACAGGGAACCATACACCAGGCAGCATCACATAGGCAGAAGCAAATACCTAGTAATCAAAATGGTCCGAGACTGGCTACCAGCTCAGACTAACCCCTAAATTTAGGCACATAACACCCCTAAAAAGTAAAGGGACGCTAGATACAGTACTCCCTTCCCGCAGGCGGGGGGCGCAACCGCGCCCCTCCCGGTGCCCGAGGCAGTCGGCATCGTTGTAGGAGCGATCCATCCTGAGGAGGAGGTCACTGATTCATGGCCACCCCCTCACAATCGCTCCTGACGAATGAGAAGCTTCCTTTGCTTCTGTAACTGTAAACAGAAGCAGAGGAAGTGATGTCACTCTCCTTGTGTCGGTCTTTTCGTCCGGCGCCCGAGGAGAGGCATAGTAAGTGCACCAACAGTACACTGACACTAGTACACATAGGCACACAAATCATCCCCCAATCACCCCCCCGATCACCCCCAGTCACAGTGTCACTGATTGCAGTGTTCATTTTTGTACTGAACACTAGGGATGAGCTTCGAGTTCGAGTCAAACCCATGTTTGACTCGAACATCGCCTGTTCGGCTGTTCGCCGAATTTCGAACATTATGGGCCGTTCGCGCCAAATTTGAGTGGCACGTCACGGCCCATAATTCACTGCGGCATTGCAGTGCATTGCTGGCTGATGATTGGCAAAGCATGCACTATGACCCGCATGCTTTGGCCAATCACAGTGCGCAAAAAACGGAGAGCCATAATTGGCCAAAGCCAGGGTGGCTTTGGCCAATCATGGCTCAGAGGAGTAGGTACATGCCCCACACTATATAAGGCCGCCGGCGTGGCGGCCTTGTGTAGTGTGTTGCGGTGGATAAAGAGAGAGGTTTAAGAGAGAGAGAGAGAGACAGTGTCATTTATTTTGAGTTAGATAGAGCAGGCAGGCGAGTCAGTTAGCTGCAGTTACAGTGTGTAGAGGATATATATGCATCCTAGGTGTTGTATATATATTTACACACTGTATTCAGTTTAGCTAGATCCGTTCCTGTTATTCTCTATACTGACAGGCAGGCAAGTGATTGTGCTAGCTGCAGTGTTTCACTTAGTGTACTGTGTCCTTTGCACAGCGTGTACCTGAATACAATTGGTGGTGTTCTCATATCAATACCACAGGCAGGGAGCTGCATTAATTTCATTTAGTGTACTTCTGTCCTTTGCACAGCGTTCACCTAAAAATACCTCAATACAATTAGTGATGTTCTCATACTAAAACCACAGGCAGGCAGCTGCATTGATTTCATTTAGTGTATTGTGTCCTTTGCACAGCGTTCACCTAAAGGTACCTGAATACAATTGGTGGTGTTCTCATATCAATACCACAGGCAGGGATCTGCTTTATTTTCACTTAGTGTACTGTGTCCTTTGCACAGCGTTCACCTAGAGGTACCTGAATACAATTGGTGGTGTTTTCATACCAATACCACAGGCAGGGAGCTGCATTAATTTCATTTAGTGTACTTCTGTCCTTTGCACAGTGTTCACCTAAAGGTACCTCAATACAATTAGTGGTGTTCTCATACTAAAACCACAGGCAGGGATCTGCTTTATTTTCACTTAGTGTACTGTGTCCTTTGCACAGCGTTCACCTAAAGGTATCTGAATAAAATTGGCGGTGTTCTCATACCAATACCACAGGCAGGGATCTGCTTTATTTTCACTTAGTGTACTGTGTCATTTGCACAGTGTTTACCTAGAGGTACCTGAATACAATTGGTGGTGTTTTCATACCAATACCACAGGCAGGGAGCTGCTGTATTTTCAGTTAGTGTACTGTGTCCTCTGCACAGTGTGCACCTAAAACTAACTGAAGACAATTGCTGCTTTTCTCATACTAATACCACAGCAGGCAATTGATTGTGCTAGCTGCAGTATAATCACCATAGTTCTATATATATACATCCCACCTTTGTGCAGCTACATCTCACTGCAGGCCATTAGTATGTCTGGAAGGCAAACAAGGAGAGGCAGACAGTCACGAGCCAATAAAAGAGGGCAAGCAGGCTCTGTGTCTAGAGGCAACAGTGCTGGTCCTGGACACGGTGCATCCTCATCAGCACGTAGCCGTGGGACACGCTTGTCCTTCTTTTCGGCAGCTGGCCATGTTAAACCACAACATGCCGAAGACTTGTTAGAGTGGATGACCAAGCCGTCCTCATCCTCCTCATCCTCTCTCACCCAGGCTCAGGGTACTGGCAAAGCAGCTGCCAAAGCGGCCTCTTCCCTCGGCTCAATGGCATCCGTCACTCCTTCCTTATCCCCACCATGTCCTCCTGAGGAGTCCCCCGAACTGTTTGACCACAGTGTTGGGTACATGCACCAGGAGGATGCCCAGCGTTTTTAAGACTCCGATGATGGTACCCAGCTAGAGGAAGGCAGTAAACGTGAGCGCAGAGAGAGGGGATGCTCAAGAAGGACAACAATCTGGCAGTCATGTTCCACCAGCTGCAGCATACTGCCAGGTTTGCTCCAGTGATCAAGAGGGAGGGGATGATGAGGTCACTGACTCCACGTGGGTGCCTGATAGGAGAGAGGAGGAGGCATATCAACAACGAGGCAGGATGCCCTCCGGGGGCCAGCTTAAGGGCAGCACACTGACTGAATCACACTGCAGAGCTCCGTCTGTGCAGGGCGCTGCCTCTGCGCGTTATTCCAAAAGTTCACCAGCATGATGTGGCTCAACACGTCCAGCTGCCGAAAATAAGGACAATCGTGTCCCATGGCCACGTGCTGATGACGATGCACCGCGTCCACGACCAGCACTGTTGCCCCTAGACACAGAGCCTGCTTGCCCTCTTTTATTGGCTTGTGACTGTCTGTCTCTCCTTGTTGGCCTTCCAGACATACTAATGGCCTGCAGGGAGATGGGAAAACCAGCAATAAGGGGTAGCTTCAGGCGTATACTGTGCAGGAGGAACCTACACCCACTGTAACGGCTGCAGATGCCTGTGTTACACAACAGAACAACACCAGCACCAGCAATAAGGGGTAGCTTCAGGTGTATACTGTGCAGGAGGCACACTACACCCACTGTAACTGCTGCAGATGCCTGTGTTACACAACAGAACAACACCAGCAATAAGGGGTAGCTTCAGGTGTATACTGTGCAGGACGCACACTACACCCACTGTAACTGCTGCAGATGCCTGTGTTACACAACCGAACAACACCAGCAATAAAGGGTAGCTTCAGGTGTATACTGTGCAGGAGGCACACTACACCCACTGTAACTGCTTGCAGATGCCTGTGTTACACAACAGAACAACACCAACACCAGCAATAAGGGGTAGCTTCAGGCGTATACTGTGCAGGAGGCACACTACACCCACTGTAACTGCTTGCAGATGCCTGTGTTACACAACAGAACAACACCAACACCAGCAATAAGGGGTAGCTTCAGGTATATACTGTGCAGGAGGCACACTACACCCACTATAACTGCTTGCAGATGCCTGTGTTACACAACAGAACAACACCAACACCAACACCAGCAATAAGGGGTAACTTCAGGTGTATACTGTGCAGGAGGCACACTACACCCACTGTAACTGCTGCAGATGCCTGTGTTACACAACAGAACAACACCAGCAATAAGGGGTAGCTTCAGGTGTATACTGTGCAGGAGGCACACTACACCCACTAGGGCAGGATACGAGCTTTGTGCTGACGTCACCCTCCATTGCTCGACTTCCACGGACGTGTGTGTGCCAGCGCCAATTGACCGGTCGGCGCTGTGATACTTTTAAGCTGTCTTTTTAACTGCTCTTGTGAGTATGTTTTCATTATTTTAATAAATGTTCACCAAAGATTTTACACTATCTAGTGTCCCCCCCTTTTTTTTTTCATGGTCCACGTTGAATACCTGTATGATGCTATATGAGCTGTCGGGCTATTAAAACAACTGAGGTTTATCACTGGCTACACTCTGGAGGCTTAACTGAGTATTACTTAAGGCTGTTTGAGGTCCTCCGTCATAGGGGACCATCGCTGTTCGGTAAGCAGTAACTTCTATTGGTGGTGGTGAAAGTCACGAATTTAAGTCTAAGAAGATCGGAATCCTTTCCTTCTTCATTTCTTTATTAATTTTGGATATCGCCTCACGGGTGTTTTTTTCATCATGGTTTTTTGCATTATGGATTTTTGATTATGAACTTTGAGGGGTTTTTCCGCTCTACAGTATTTTTGGACACTAACCCAAAAATTTTTTTTTTATTCACAGTTAATTTTCTGTTTATCATCTGTTCACATAGAATATATATTGCTTTTCACTTAGCTTTTTATATGTTATCACTGTTGATATTTGGATTTTTTCAGTTACCCAGTGATGGGCTTATGTTCAAACTCATAAGTTAGCGCGACTACATATTTTTTTCTTATTTTTTTCTTACTACACCCACTGTAACTGCTGCAGATGCCTGCGTTACACAACAGAACAACACCAGCAATAAGGGGTAGCTTCAGGTGTATACTGTGCAGGAGGCACACTACACCCACTGTAACTGCTTGCAGATGCCTGTGTTACACAACAGAACACCAACACCAGCAATAAGGGGTGGGTAGCTTCAGGTGTATACTGTGCAGGAGGCACACTACACCCACTGTAACTGCTTGCAGATGCCTGTTTTATACAACAGAACAACAGCAACACCAGTAATAAGGGGTAGCTTCAGGTGTATACTGTGCAGGAGGCACACTACATTCACTGTAACTGCTGCAGGTTAACAAGCAAAGATGACACTGACACTGTCCCTGCCTATCCTGCTCTCTCCCTGCACGCCAACACACGACACCCACTGTAGCTGCGCTAGGTTAAGCAAAGATGACACTGTCCCTGCCTATCCTGCTCTCTCCCTGCACGCCAACACACTACACTCAATGTAACTGCGCTAGGTTAAGCAAATATGACACTGACACTGTCCCTGCCTATCCTGCTCTCTCCCTGCATGCCAACACACTACACAAGGCCGCCGCACTGGCGGCCTTATATAGTGTGGGGCGTGTACTAAACCCCCCTGAGCTATAATTGGCCACAGGCATCCTGCCTGTGGCCAATTATGGCTCTCCTCGCTGCCGGCGCTGTGATTGGCCAAGCATGCGGGGTCACAGTGCATGCTTGGCCAATCATCAGCCAGCAATGCACTGTGATGGCGCAGTGCATTGTGGCCCGTTGGCGCGAACGGCCCACAAAGTTCTGGCTTCGGCGAACAGCGAGCTCATCCCTATCGTTGAAGTGCATGAACCGCAAGATCTGCTTGTATCGTGCCGTGGCCATGGAGGGAGAACAGGGGCATATGGTAAATTGAGTCAATGGACCAATATGACCGCAACGTACTCATTTTAACTATTCCCATGTCGAGGAATAGGCCCAGAAAGGTCTTAAATTCGGAAACCGTAATTGGTTTCCAATCTCTGGCAAGGGAGGACAACTGGGGATTAGCGGTGATGAATTGACCAGCATACAAATTACTTTGGTCCACAATAGATCTATAGAGATCTTCCGTGAAAAACAGCGAATAAAAATCAAGTGATGTAAAATCAACTGTTTCCACCTGAATTCGGGGTTGGCCAGTGAATGGGGGAAGTACGGGTGCTGCAGAAGTGGTGGGCTCCCAGTTAGGATTGGCAAATTCTACAGGAAGGACACTATGGGCACGACGGGCCTGGCTTTGTCTTCTTGGTGGCAGCGGGACACTACTTGTGCTTCCCACCTCGCCAGCTTGAACTGCACTTATGGGACTCGCCACATCACCACGTGATACTGCAGTGCTGGATATACGACCAGGGTGTATTAGGCCGCTGGTGCTTGCCAGTTCACCAGAAGGATGAGCGGCACTAGTACTTCTCTGCTCCATACGAGAGCCCTGCGGTTCTTGCACCTCAACAACAGCAGTAGAAGAGCGGGGTTGGGTACGCCTGACCTTGGCAGGGACCACAACTCCATCGTCAGAGATATCTGTCATGGAGCCTCTGTCGTCTACAGGATCGTATTCTGAGCCTGAATCTGACAGATGAGTGACTTCCTCTTCACTATCTGTCATGCTCAGAAACGTGTAGGTCTCTTCACCTTCGATTTGCCATTTTGGGCTCTAAATTTACTGGTACACTAGTAAGATTATTAGGGGGGTACCCTAGACCTAAAGGGGCCTACCACGAATTGCCCTAACACTTTTTAAAGTCACAAATGACACCAAATGCAGTGATCAGTAGGGATGAGCCGAACACCCCTCCGGTTCGGTTTGCACCAGAACCTGCGAATGGACCGAAAGTTTGCGCGAACTTTAGAACCCTATTAAATTCTATAGGACTTGAACAATCTAAATAAAAAGTGCTAATTATGAATGCTAATATGTAAGTTATTGTCCTAAAAAGGGTTTGGGGACCCGGGTCCTGCCCCAAGGGACATGTATCAATGCAAAAAAAAGTTTTAAAAACAAAAAAAATTTTGGGAGCAGTGATTTTAATGATGCTTAAAGTGAAAAAAAAGTGAAATATTCCTTTAAATATCGTACCTGGGGGGTGTCTATAGTATGCCTGTGAAGTGGCACGTGTTTCCTGTGTTTAGAACTGTCCCTGCACAAAATGACATTTCTAAAGGAAAAAAAGTCATTCAAAACTGCTTGCGGCTTTAATGTAATGTCTGGTCCCGGCAATATGGATGGAAATCATTGAGAAAAATAGCTTGGGAACCCCCCCAGCCCATTACCAGCCCCTTTGGGTCTTGTATGGATATTAAGGGGAACCCTGAACCCAAATTAAAAAAAGGCCATATATACTCTGAACAGCAGTATACAGGCAGTGCAAACAAGACAGGGACTGTAGGTTCGCTCTTAAGTAGAATCTGTTTGTAATTTGGAACAGGTACATTTTTTAAGTGTAGCTCCAGCCAAAAAATCTATTTTTAAGCTTTTTGGAAAACATAGGGAAGGGTTATCACCCCTGTAACATTTGTTTTGCTGTCTGTACACCTGTTCAGAACATTTCACCTCACTTTCCATCCCAATGACAAATGTTTTTTGAAAATGTGGGTTTTTTATTGAAACAAGGATTGGTGATAAAGCATCAGTAGAGAGGAGACACCTTTTTCCCATATTAACTCTTACAGGAGAGAATTTCCCTTCCTAGGAGTAGATTTCCTCTCACTTCCTGTTGTCTCCTTCCGTTTGCAAGTAGGAGTCGTTTGTAAGTTGGATGTTTGAAAGTAGGGGCCTGCCGTATATACTCTGAAGAAATTTGGCCCTTAGGTGTTGGTGTTGTCACAACACTGTAAGTCCTCACTAGGGATGAGCTCGGTGTTTGAGTCGAACATACGTTCGACTCGAACATCGGCTGTTCGACCGTTCGGCGAACATCGAACGATTTGGGCCGTTCGCGCCAAATTCGAGTGACGCGAACGGCCCACAATACACTGTGCCATCGCAGTGCAATCCCGGCGCTGTGATTGGCCAAGCATGCACTGTGACCCCGCATGCTTGGCCAATCACAGCGCCGGCAGCTAGGAGAGCCATAATTGGCCACAGGCAGGTTGCCTGTGGCCAATTATAGCTCAGGGGGTTTAGCACACGCCCCACACTATAAAAGGCCGCCAGCGCGGCGGCCATGTGTAGTGTGTTCCGGCGCAGGGAAAGAGTTACATAGGCAGGGACAGTGTCAGTGCTATTTGTACCTCAAACTTGTGTGTAGGGAGAGAAAAGGATAGGCAGGGAGAGTGTCAGTGTCATATTCTTTGCTAAACCTTGTGTGCAGGGAGAGAGAAGGATAGGCAGCGGACAGTGTCAGTGTCACATTCTTTGCTAAACCTTGTGTGCAGGGAGAGAGAAGGATAGGCAGGGAGAGTGTCAGTGTCATATTCTTTGATAAACCTTGTGTGCAGGGAGAGAGAAGGATAGGCAGGGAACAGTGTCAGTGTCATATTCTTTGCTAAACCTTGTGTGCAGGGAGAGAGAAGGATAGGCAGGGAGAGTGTCAGTGTCATATACTTTGATAAACCTTGTGTGCAGGGAGAGAGAAGGATAGGCAGAGGACAGTGTCAGTGTCATTGTTGCTAAGCCTCCTGCACATTATACACCTGAAGTTAGCCCGTATTGCTGTGTTTTCCTGGTGTGTTACACCAACAGGCATTTGCAGCACTTACAGCGGGCGGAGTGTGCCTCCTGCACCTTATACACCTGAAGTTAGCCTGTATTGCTGCGTTTTCCTGGTGTGTTACACCAACAGGCATTTGCAGCACTTACAGCGGTGGAGTGTGCCTCCTGCACCTTATACACCTGAAGTTAGCCTGTATTGCTGCGTTTTCCTGGTGTGTTACACCAACAGGCATTTGCAGCACTTACAGCGGGCGGAGTGTGCCTCCTGATCATATTACACCTGAAGTTAGCCCGTATTGCTGTGTTTTCCTGGTGTGTTACACCAACAGGCATTTGCAGCACTTACAGCGGGCGGAGTGTGCCTCCTGCACATTATACACCTTAAGTTAGCCTGTATTGCTGCGTTTTCCTGGTGTGCTACACCAACAGGCATTTGCAGCACCTACAGCAGGCGTAGTGTGATTCCTGCAAAATATACTCCTGAAGCTAGGCCTTATTGCTGGTTTTCCCATTTCCCTGCAGGCCATTAGAATGTCTGAAAGTGCAAAAAATTATCGCGCCCAATATAAATGAAAAAGAATAATAATAATAAATTATTCTAATGTGAAATAGTTGAAAATAAATACAATAAAACAAAACTCATAGAATAAACATCCACTGTAGTGTCTTAGTCCACAACCACCCTAAGTGAGAATCAGGGTGAAGTAGAAATCAAGGAAATCAGTGATTATTAAAAAGTAACCATAAAGTCACAATGAAGTGACGTACAATAATGTAAAAAAAGTCCTTGATAAACTTATTTACAACACCAAAAAATGAAAAAAGAAAAAGAATCAGAAAAAAGAAAAACAAAAAAGAAGGGGAGGGGAAAAACTTGTCCAATGTAATCAATGTTTCACAGAGGAGAAATGGAGGGCTCTTCTAAAGATGTTGAAGACAGAAGAAATATCCCAGGAAAGTCCACACAGACCAAGAGGAATAATCACATCCACCACGGTGAGAATGGTTAGAAGATGGTTACTTTACCAGAAGTGTTGGACCTCCTCTGTGGCAAGGTCTAAAGAGCCTGCAGATACCACCCTCTGCGGGGTACAGATGATGGTTCCTGAAATCCAGAAGATATCACCAAACCGCAATCCTGGTACTAGCTCCTAGTACACACTGTCACTTCAGCTGACACGAAGCAGGCCTCCAAGATCGAATGCAGGCACATGAAGGAAAGAAAAGGGGACTCGAGTAGTGTATTACCTCCAGAAACGTTTATTCCACACTCGCGAGGCATACAAATTCCAAAGTACTACGTGACCCCGCCAGCACGGGCGAACGCTATTATTATTTTATGACGGCTTTTTTAAAATTTGTACTTTGGAATTTGTATGCCTCGCGAGTGTGGAATAAACGTTTCTGGAGGTAATACACTACTCGAGTCCATGGCCTCTTCCTGTGCTTCGTCCTCAGAACCAGCGGTGCTCCATAGGCGTTCAAGGGGCTACGCAAGTACGCAGGCAAAAAGATGCCATGCGGTGCTTGAGCTGGTGTGCTTAGGGGACAGGAGCCACACTGGGGCAGAGATTCTGTCAGTTCTTGGTCAGGTACCCAGGCTTCACAGGAGGCCCTGAAGCAGGCCAGGAAACTCTGTGGACATTTCCGCCGGTCATATAATGCCATTGTTCGGCTGGCTGACCTGCAAAAGGAATACAACCTGCTCAAGAACCGCCTCATCTGTGACATGCCCACCAGGTGGAACTCTACGTTGGCCATGCTGCAGCGGCTGCACATGCAGCAAAGGGCCATCAATGAGTGAGTATCTGTTGCAACATGGTACCAGGACAGGGTCAGGGGAGCTTGGATTTTTTTCCCCACGCCAGTGGGCCATGATCAGGGATGCATGCACTGTCCTGGCACCATTTGAGGAGGCCACGAGGATGGTGAGCAGTGACAGTGCATGCATCAGTGACACTGTCCCTCTTGTTCACCTGTTGGAGCACATGCTGCGTGGAATAATGGTCAGGGCACTTGAGGCCGAACAGAGGGAGGAAGAGGAGGACTTCCTTACCTCTCAAGGCCCCCTTTATCCAGACTGTGTTCCTGCTGGCCCGCCTTTCACACAGGAAGAGGACAAGGAGGAGGAGGAGGAGGATTTTGTTAGCATGGAGGTGGAGCCTAGCACTCAGCATCAGCAGCAGTCTTCAAGGGATCAATTACAGTCCCAAGACACCCATGGACTTGTACGTGGCTGGGAGGAGGTGGCTGCGGATCATGTCGTTCTGAGTGACCCAGAGGACTCTGGACTGAATGCCTCAGCAAACCTACGCTGCATGGCCTCCCTGATCCTGCAAAGCCTGCTGAAGGATGCTCGTATTTGTGCTATCAAGGAGAGGGATCATTACTGTCTGGCAACCCTTCTTGATCCACAGTACAAGGGTAAGGTTGCGGACCTTATCTTGCCGTCGCAGAGGGAGCAGAGGATAAAGCATCTTCGGGGGGCCTTGCAGAAAGGTCTGTGCAACGCGTTCCCAGAGACTGGGAGGTTACAAATTCCTGGTCCTGGACAACGTGTTGCTGAGGCTTCTGTCAGTCAAAGAAGGAGCGGTGGAGAAGGTGGCCGTCTGACCACTGTGCATTTTTAAGTCCGCAGCCCCAAGGTGTGATCGCTTCCAGCAACCATCGCCAGCGTCTGGTTTACATGGTAAAGGAATACCTAGGGGCAAGATCAGACTTGGACACCTTTCCCACCGAAAATCCTCTGGGTTACTGGGTCTTGAGGATGGATCACTGGCCAGAGCTTGCACAGTATGCAATTGAGCTACTGGCCCGTCCTGTATCCAGCGTTCTTTCGGAACGCACATTCAGTGCTGCTGGAGGCTTTGTAACCGATCCCAGGGTGCACCTGTCCACCGACTCGGTTGATCGACTGACCTTCATAAAGATGAATCAGACTTGGATCACCACCAGCTACCAAGGACCTGAAGCTGAGGTAACCGAATATTTTTTTTTTAAATGTCACATCCCTTCAAGACTGCCTATGCTGATGCTGAGTGACTGTTCTGTTATGTTGACTGACTATGCTCTTCCTCCTCAATGATCCTGCTGATAGCTTGGAAGAACATTTTTGGTTCTGGGTGCCACCACCAGTGGCTAAGGCCGAATTTTTCAGCCCCTGTTTAACAGGGGCATGTAATTACAATTTTTGATGCAATGCTTTGCAGCAGGGCTCATTCCTGCACTCCAACTAGAGTATCTGGGAGAGGTTGCAGTGTCGTGGCACCAGCACCAGTGCCTAAGTCCCAATTTTTCAGCCCCTGTTTAACAGGGGCGTGTATTTACAATTTTTTATGCAATGCTTTGCAGCATTGCTCATTGCTGCGCTCCAAGTACAGTATCTGTGAGCATGGGCGTCCGCTGAAATTTTTTCAGGGGGGGGGACGCTTCGGCAGCGGCGATACACAGTCGCATTTTACCCTTTCTTTGACCGCTAGCGGGGGGGTTTAAAAGCAACCCCACCACCCACGTTAAAATGTAAAAACACCCCACTGTGCCCCCTGCATCTTTCAATATCTCTTTGCCACTACTACCCCCTCTGCACCACTGAACCTCTGCTCCCCTTTACATTACACAGCATCGCACAGCTCTGGCCCCCTTTACATTACACAACACCCTGCGCCTCTGGACTCCTTTACACAGCATCCTGCACCCCCTGCATGTTACATAGACTGTGACAGCCCCCTCCCCCGTCCTACCTTAATCATGCAGCCAGAGGGAAAGACACAGCAGCGCGGGAACTGCTGAAGTTATTTTTCATATTACCTAGAGACTGAGAACATAATACAAGAGATGGTCAGAGGCTACAGACATGATACAGGAGATGGTCAGAGACTGCAGACATGCTACAGGAGACAGTCAGAGACTGTGCGGACATGACTCTCCTCTGTTTATACTCGCCTTTCTTCACGTGGGGGTAAGTAGAGAGTCCTTTGCCCTGCAGAGACTCTTAAAGCGATTGTATACCCGCACTGAGTTTTTTATTATTTTTTTTAATGAAAAAACCTGTAAGGCAAAAGGCATAATGAGCTAGTGTGCAGCGCATACTAGCTCATTATGAAATACTCACCCTAGAGCGAGACCTCGGCATCTGATCCTGGTCCACGCTGCGTTTCTTGCAGGTTCGCGGCTCCGGCGCTATGAGTGGCTGGAGCTGCGATTATGTCACTCCCACGTGTGCGTGTCGGACCTTCAGCCGAGCATTTACAGCGCATGCGCCGCTGACGTCAGTGGCTGCATGCAAAGTCAATATCTCCCAAACCGTGTAGGTTTAGGATATATTCATTTTACCTACAGGTGAGCCTTATAATAGGCTGATCTGTAGGTAAAAATAAAAGGGGTTTACAATTGGGTGACCAGACATCCCCGATTTCTGGAGACAGTCCCCAGATTGAGGACACTGTCCCCGGACCAGTTTTGTCCCCGGATTGGATTTGAACAGGGGCTGGGGCAAATTTAAAGACAGTCAGTGCAGAATTAAAAAAAAAAAGATCTAAATTACACCCCCCCCCCCGCTCTGCTGTTGCTACTAGCTTAGGGGGGTGTATTTTTTTCCATTATCTGTGCCCCTTTCTGATGATCATGTGCTGGTCGGAGCGGAGGGAATATTTCTTCAGTTTCGGGTGCATGCCCATTCAGCTCAGCTCGCTAGGGATGAGCTTCGTGTTCGAGTCGAACATACGTTCGACTCGAACATCGGCTGTTCGATCGTTCGACGAAGATCGAACGATTTGGGGCGTTCTCGCCAAATTCGAGTGACGCGAACGGCCCACAATGCACTACGCCATCGCAGTGTCATCCAGGCGCTGTGATTGGCCAAGCATGCACTGTGACCCCGCATGCTTGGCCAATCACAGCGCCGGCAGCGAGGAGAGCAATGATTGGCCACAGGCAGGATGCCTGTGGCCAATTATTGCTGAGGGTGTTTAGTACACGCCCCACACTATAAAAGGCCGCCAGCACGGTGGCCTAGTGTAGTGTGTTCCGGAGCAGGGAAAGAGAAGCATAGGCAGGGACAGTGACATTTATTTTTTTCTTGCTTAACCTGGATTCCTTTAGTTTAGGGAAAGAGAAGGATAGGTAGGGAGAGTGTCAGTGTGTTTTACTGTGCGAATCCTTGTTTCTAGAGACAGGGAAGGACAGTGAGGGAATTCTCCTTGTGCTATAGTGTGCTTTAAAAAAACTTTTTTTCTAGGGACAGAAAACTATAGGTAGGGAGAGTGTCAGTGTCTTTTACTGTGCGAATCCTTGTTTCTAGGGACAGGGAAGGACAGTGAGGGAATTCTCCTTGTGCTATAGTGTGCTTTAAAAAAACATTTTTTCTAGGGACAGAAAACTATAGGTAGGGAGAGTGTCAGTGTGTTTTACTGTGCGAATCCTTGTTTCTAGGGACAGGGAAGGACAGTGAGGGAATTCTCCTTGTGCTATAGTGTGCTTTAAAAAAACATTTTTTCTAGGGACAGAAAACTATAGGTAGGAAGAGTGTCAGTTTCTTTCACTGTGATAATCCTTGTTTCTAGGGACAAAGAAGGAAAGTGAGGGAAATTCTCCTTGTGCTATAGTGTGCTTTAAAAAAACATTTTTTCTAGGGACAGAAAACTATAGGTAGGGAGAGTGTCAGTGTCTTTTACTGTGCGAATCCTTGTTTCTAGGGACAGGGAAGGACAGTGAGGGAATTGTCCTTGTGCTATAGTGTGCTTTAAAAAAACATTTTTTCTAGGGACAGAAAACTATAGGTAGGGAGAGTGTCAGTGTGTTTTACTGTGCGAATCCTTGTTTCTAGGGACAGGGAAGGACAGTGAGGGAATTCTCCTTGTGCTATAGTGTGCTTTAAAAAAACATTTTTTCTAGGGACAGAAAACTATAGGTAGGAAGAGTGTCAGTTTCTTTCACTGTGATAATCCTTGTTTCTAGGGACAAAGAAGGAAAGTGAGGGAAATTCTCCTTGTGCTATAGTGTGCTTTAAAAAAAAATTTTTCTAGGGACAGAAAACTATAGGTAGGGAGAGTGTCAGTGTCTTTTACTGTGCGAATCCTTGTTTCTAGGGACAGGGAAGGACAGTGAGGGAATTGTCCTTGTGCTATAGTGTGCTTTAAAAAAACATTTTTTCTAGGGACAGAAAACTATAGGTAGGAAGAGTGTCAGTTTCTTTCACTGTGATAATCCTTGTTTCTAGGGACAAAGAAGGAAAGTGAGGGAAATTCTCCTTGTGCTATAGTGTGCTTTAAAAAAACATTTTTTCTAGGGACAGAAAACTATAGGTAGGGAGAGTGTCAGTGTCTTTTACTGTGCGAATCCTTGTTTCTAGGGACAGGGAAGGACAGTGAGGGAATTGTCCTTGTGCTATAGTGTGCTTTAAAAAAACATTTTTTCTAGGGACAGAAAACTATAGGTAGGAAGAGTGTCAGTTTCTTTCACTGTGATAATCCTTGTTTCTAGGGACAAAGAAGGAAAGTGAGGGAAATTCTCCTTGTGCTATAGTGTGCTTTAAAAAACATTTTTTCTAGGGACAGAAAACTATAGGTAGGGAGAGTGTCAGTGTCTTTTACTGTGCGAATCCTTGTTTCTAGGGACAGGGAAGGACAGTGAGGGAATTATCCTTGTGCTATAGTGTGCTTTAAAAAAACATTTTTTCTAGGGACAGAAAACTATAGGTAGGGAGAGTGTCAGTGTGTTTTACTGTGCGAATCCTTGTTTGTAGGGACAGGGAAGGACAGTGAGGGAATTCTCCTTGTGCTATAGTGTGCTTTAAAAAAACATTTTTTCTAGGGACAGAAAACTATAGGTAGGGAGAGTGTCAGTGTCTTTTACTGTGCGAATCCTTGTTTCTAGGGACAGGGAAGGACAGTGAGGGAATTCTCCTTGTGCTATAGTGTGCTTTAAAAAAACATTTTTTCTAGGGACAGAAAACTATAGGTAGGAAGAGTGTCAGTTTCTTTCACTGTGATAATCCTTGTTTCTAGGGACAAAGAAGGAAAGTGAGGGAAATTCTCCTTGTGCTATAGTGTGCTTTAAAAAAACATTTTTTCTAGGGACAGAAAACTATAGGTAGGGAGAGTGTCAGTGTCTTTTACTGTGCGAATCCTTGTTTCTAGGGACAGGGAAGGACAGTGAGGGAATTCTCCTTGTGCTATAGTGTGCTTTAAAAAAACAGTTTTTCTAGGGACAGAAAACTATAGGTAGGAAGAGTGTCAGTTTCTTTCACTGTGATAATCCTTGTTTCTAGGGACAAAGAAGGAAAGTGAGGGAAATTCTCCTTGTGCTATAGTGTGCTTTAAAAAAACATTTTTTCTAGGGACAGAAAACTATAGGTAGGGAGAGTGTCAGTGTCTTTTACTGTGCGAATCCTTGTTTCTAGGGACAGGGAAGGACAGTGAGGGAATTCTCCTTGTGCTATAGTGTGCTTTAAAAAAACATTTTTTCTAGGGACAGAAAACTATAGGTAGGGAGAGTGTCAGTGTGTTTTACTGTGCAAATCCTTGTTTCTAGGGACAGGGAAGGACAGTGAGGGAATTCTCCTTGTGCTATAGTGTGCTTTAAAAAAACATTTTTTCTAGGGACAGAAAACTATAGGTAGGGAGAGTGTCAGTGTGTTTTACTGTGCGAATCCTTGTTTCTAGGAACAGGGAAGGACAGTGAGGGAATTCTCCTTGTGCTATAGTGTGCTTTAAAAAAACATTTTTTCTAGGGACAGAAAACTATAGGTAGGAAGAGTGTCAGTTGCTTTCACTGTGATAATCCTTGTTTCTAGGGACAAAGAAGGAAAGTGAGGGAAATTCTCCTTGTGCTATAGTGTGCTTTAAAAAAACATTTTTTCTAGGGACAGAAAACTATAGGTAGGGAGAGTGTCAGTGTCTTTTACTGTGCGAATCCTTGTTTCTAGGGACAGGGAAGGACAGTGAGGGAATTCTCCTTGTGCTATAGTGTGCTTTAAAAAAACATTTTTTCTAGGGACAGAAAACTATAGGTAGGAATAGTGTCAGTTTCTTTCACTGTGATAATCCTTGTTTCTAGGGACAAAGAAGGAAAGTGAGGGAAATTCTCCTTGTGCTATAGTGTGCTTTAAAAAAAAAAAATTTCTAGGGACAGAAAACTATAGGTAGGGAGAGTGTCAGTGTCTTTTACTGTGTGAATCCTTGTTTCTAGGGACAGGGAAGGACAGTGAGGGAATTCTCCTTGTGCTATAGTGTGCTTTAAAAAAACATTTTTTCTAGGGACAGAAAACTATAGGTAGGGAGAGTGTCAGTGTCTTTTACTGTGCGAATCCTTGTTTCTAGGGACAGGGAAGGACAGTGAGGGAATTCTCCTTGTGCTATAGTGTGCTTTAAAAAAACATTTTTTCTAGGGACAGAAAACTATAGGTAGGAAGAGTGTCAGTTTCTTTCACTGTGATAATCCTTGTTTCTAGGGACAGGGAAGGACAGTGAGGGAAATTCTCCTTGTGCTATAGTGTGCTAAAGCATTCCTCATCAACCATCTTTGAAATCCTTGTTTTTTTGGACAGTCAGGGAAATTGTCGTTGTGCTATTCTGTGCAAAAGCAATCATCCTCAACCATACTTAGAAATCCTTAAGTAAAGGGACAGAGAAGGACACCTGAAGGTAGCCCTTATTGCTTTTTTCCCATCTCCCTGCAGGCCATCCATTAGAATGTCTGGAAGGCAAACAAGGAGAGGCAGACAGTCAGGAGGCAATAAAAGAGGGCAAGCAGGCTCTGTGTCTGGGGGCAACAGTGCTGGTCGTGGACGCGGTGCATTGTCATCAGCACATGGCCATGGGACACGCTTGTCCTTCTTTTCGGCAGCTGGACATGTTGAGCCACATCATGCCGAAGACTTGGTAGAGTGGATGACCAAGCCCTCCTCCTCCTCCTCATCCTCTCTCACCCAGGCTCAGGGTACTGGAAAAGCAGCTGCCAAAGCGTCCTCTTCCCTGGTATCAATGTCAGACTCATCATCAGTCACTCCTTCCCTAGACCCACCATGTCCTCCTCCTGAGGAGTCCCCCGAACTGTTTGAGCACAGTGTTGGGTACATGCTCCAGGAGGATGCCCAGCGTTTCGAAGGGTCTGATGATGAAACCCAGCTACAGGAAGGCAGTAGCGTGAGAGCAGACAGAGGGGATGCTCAAGAAGGACACCAATCTGGCAGTCATGTTCCAGCAGCTGCAGCATACTGCCAGATTGGCTCCAGTGATGAGGAGGGAGGGGATGATGAGGTCACTGACTCCACGTGGGTGCCTAATAGGAGAGAGGAGGAGGAGGAGGATGAGGAGGAGGCACATCTCCAACGAGGCAGGATGCCCTTTGGTGGCCAGCGTAAGGGCAGTACACCGACGGAATCACACCGCAGAGCTCCGCCTGTGCAGGGCGCTGCCTCTGCCCGTCATTCAAAAAGTTCTTTGGTGTGGGCCTTTTTTGAGGCTAGTGCATCAGATCGCACAGCTGCTGTTTGCAACATATGTCTCAAGCGTATATCGCGTGGCCAAAACATCAGCCGCTTGGGTACCACATGCCTGACCAGACATATGTTGACCTGCCATGCAGCTCGTTGGCAAGCCTACCTCAAAGACCCACACCAAAGAACAAAGCGGACCTCTCCTTGCACCGCATCAGCTGGGATCTCCAACCCCACTATAACTTCAGTCCTCTCTGAAACATGCACTTATATGTGACATGCCCACCAGGTGGAACTCAACGTTGGCCATGCTGCAGCGGCTGCACACGCAGCAGAGGGCCATCAATGAGTACCTGTGCGACTACGGCACCAGGACAGGGTCAGGGGAGCTTGGTTTTTTTTCTCCACGCCAGTGGGGCATGATCAGGGATGCATGCACTGTCCTGGCACCATTTGAGGAGGCCACGAGGATGGTGAGCAGTGACAGTGCATGCATCAGTGACACTGTACCTCTTGTCCACCTGTTGGAGCACACGCTGCGTGGAATAATGGACAGGGCACTTGAGGCAGAACAGAGGCAGGAAGAGGAGGACTTCCTTGCCTCTCAAGGCCCCCTTTACCCAGACAGTGTTCCTTCTGTCCCACCCATCGCACAGGAAGAGGAGGAGGAGGAGGAGGAGGAGGATTGTGTCAGCATGGAGGTGGAGGCTGGCACTCAGCATCATCAGCAGCAGTCTTTTAGGGATGATCTACAGTCCCAAGAAACCAGTGGACTTGTACGTGGCTGGGAGGAGGTGGCTGCGGATCATGTCGTCCTTAGTGACCCAGAGGACTCCGGAGCGAATGCCTCAGCAAACCTACGCTGCATGGCCTCCCTGATCCTGCAAAGTCTGCGGAAGGATCCTCATATTCTTCGGATCAAGGAGAGGGACCATTACTGGCTGGCCACTCTCCTTGATCCACGGTACAAGGGTAAGGTTGCGGACCTTATGTTACCGTCGCAGAGGGAGCAGAGGATGAGACAACTCCGGGAGGCCTTGCAGAAAGGTCTGTGCAACGCGTTCCCAGAGACTGGGAGGTTACAAACTCCTGGTCCTGGACAACGAGTTGCTGAGGCTTCGGCCAGTCAAAGAAGGAGCGGTGGGGAAGGTGGCCGTCTGACCGATGCGTTCAGACAATTCTTTAGTCCGCAGCCCCAAAGTATGATCGGTTCCAGCAACCATCGCCAGCGTCTGATAAACATGGTGCAGAAATATCTAGGGGCAAGGTCAGACTTGGACACCTTCCCCACCGAAAATCCTCTGGCTTACTGGGTCTTGAGGATGGATCACTGGCCAGAGCTTGCACAGTATGCAATTGAGCTACTGGCCTGTCCTGCATCCAGCGTTCTTTCGGAACGCACATTCAGTGCTGCTGGAGGATTTGTCACGGATCACAGGGTGCGCCTGTCCACCGACTCGGTTGATCGACTGACTTTCATCAAGATGAACCAGTCTTGGATCACCACCAGCTACCACACACCTGATGCTGATATAACAGACTAATTGATTTTAACATGTCACATCCCTTCAAGACTGATGCTGATGCTGAGTGCCTGTGCTGTTATGTTGACTGGCTATCCTCCTCCTCCGAGTCCTCAATGATACGATTGATGATGATAGCTTGGAAGATCATTTTTGTTTATGGGTGCCGCCACCAGTGGCTAAGGCCCAATTTTTCAGCCCCTGTTTTACAGGGGCGTGTAATTAAATTTTTTTTAGCAATAATTTGCCATAGGGCTCATTGCTGTGCTCCAAGTACAGTATCTGTGAGGGGTTGGAGTGTTGTGGCACCAGTGCCTAAGGCCCAATTTTTCAGCCCCTGTTTAACAGGGGCGTGTCATTACAATTTTTGAAGCAATACTTTGCAACAGGGCTCATTGCTGTGCTCCAAGTACAGTATCTGTGAGGGGTTGTAGTGTTGTGCCACCAGTGCCTAAGGCCCAATTTTTCAGCCCCTGTTCAACAGGGGCATGCAATTACAATTCTTGATCTAATAATTCACAGCAGGGCCCATTGCTGCACCCACCAAGAGTAACTCTGAGGGCTTACAGTGTTGTGGCAACGCCACCACCACCACCACCACCACGAAAGGCCCAATTTTTCAGCCCCTGTTCAAAAGGGGCATGTAATTACAATTCTTGATCTAATAATTCACAGCAGGGCCCATTGCTGCACCCACCAAGAGTAACTCTGAGGGCTTACAGTGTTGTGGCAACGCCACCACCACCACCACCACGAAAGGCCCAATTTTTCAGCCCCTGTTCAAAACGGGCATGTAATTACAATTCTTGATCTAATAATTCACAGCAGGGCCCATTGCTGCACCCACCAAGAGTAACTCTGAGGGCTTACAGTGTTGTGGCAACACCACCACCACCACCACCACCACCACGAAAGGCCCAATTTTTCAGCCCCTGTTCAACAGGGGCATGCAATTACAATTCTTGATCTAATAATTCACAGCAGGGCCCATTGCTGCACCCACCAAGAGTAACTCTGAGGGCTTACAGTGTTGTGGCAACGCCACCACCACCACCACCACGAAAGGCCCAATTTTTCAGCCCCTGTTCAAAAGGGGCATGTAATTACAATTCTTGATCTAATAATTCACAGCAGGGCCCATTCCTGCACCCACCAAGAGTAACTCTGAGGGCTTACAGTGTTGTGGCAACACCACCACCACCACCACCACCACGAAAGGCCCAATTTTTCAGCCCCTGTTCAACAGGGGCATGCAATTACAATTCTTGATCTAATAATTCACAGCAGGGCCCATTCCTGCACCCACCAAGAGTAACTCTGAGGGCTTACAGTGTTGTGGCAACACCACCACCACCACCACCACCACCACGAAAGGCCCAATTTTTCAGCCCCTGTTCAACAGGGGCATGCAATTACAATTCTTGATCTAATAATTCACAGCAGGGCCCATTGCTGCACCCACCAAGAGTAACTGTCAGGGCTTACAGTGTTGTGGCACCAGCACCACCATCAAAGGCCCAATTTTTACTACCACTGTTCAACAATTATATGTAATTAAAATTCCTGATATAATAGTTGACAGCAGGGCGTTCCAGCACCAACCAAGAGTAACTGTGAGTGCTTACAGTGTTGTGCCAACACCAACAACTAAGGGGCCTATTTCTGCAGAGTATATACGGCAGGTCCCTACTTTCAAACATCCAACTTACAAACGACTCCTACTTGCAAACGCAAGAAGACAACAGGAAGTGAGAGGAAATCTACCACTAGGAAGGAAAATTCTCTCCTGTAAGAATAAATATGGGAGAAAGGTGTCTCCTCTGTACTGATGCTTTATCAGCAATCCTTGTTTCAAGAAAAACACCACATTTCAAAGACAGTTGTCATTGGGACGGAAAGTGAGGTGAAATGTTCTGAACAGGGGCACAGACAGCAAAACAAATGTTACAGGGGTGATAACCCTTACCTATGTTTTCCAAAAAGTTTAAAAATAGATTTTTGGGCTGGAGCTACACTTCAACAATGTACCTGTTCAAAATTACAAACAGATTCTACATAAGAACAAACCTACAGTCCCTGTCTTGTATGCACCGCCTGTATACGGCTGTTCAGAGTATATAGGGCCTTTTTTATTTTATGTGCGGGGTTTCCCTTAATATCCATACAAGACCCAAAGGGGCTGGTAATGGGCTGGGGTAGGGGGGGGGGGGGGGGTCATGGGGTAGCTATGCCATTTTTCTTAAAGATTTTCATCCATATTACCGGGACCAGACATTACATTAAAGCCGCAAGCAGTTTTAAATGGCTTTTTTTTCCTTTAGAAGTGTCATTTTGTGCAGGGACAGTTCTAAACACGGGAAACACGTGGCACTTCACAGGCATACTTTAGACACCCCCCAGGTACGATATTTAAAGGAATATTTGACTTTTTTTTTTTCACTTTATGCATCATTAAAATGACTGCTCCCGAAAA
This sequence comes from Rana muscosa, assembly GCA_029206835.1. NCBI lineage: Eukaryota > Metazoa > Chordata > Amphibia > Anura > Ranidae > Rana > Rana muscosa. Next base: position 44,121,741 of record CM055127.1, read on the forward strand.
ACGACCGTTTTTAAAACTTCTTTTTGCATTGATACATGTCCCCTGGTGCACAACCCGGGTTCCCAAACCCTTTTTAGGACAATAACATGCATAATAGTTGTTATAATTAGCACTTTAGAATTCGAACGTTCGCATCCATTGTATTTAATAGGGTTCTAATGTTCGTACGAACTTTCGGTCCGTTCGCGGGTTCTGGTGCGAACCGAACCCGGGGGTGTTCGGCTCATCACTACAGCTCGCATGTTTTTCTGCCTTGGCTCAAGTCCCGGCCAGCCGCCTGCCTGCTTATCTCCTTGCTTTCCCTGGAGGAGTGATCTTCCTCCGCTCCCCACCCAGTAGCAGCCGGGGGCCCGGAGAGTGAGACTTGAGAGGCTGTGAGGCGGGCGGCTGCGATGGGCAGAGAGTCGCTGATTGCCACCATTACTAGTAAAAAAAAAAAATATGTCCCTGGATTTCATTTTAAAAATCTGGTCACCTTAGTTTACAAGCACTTTAAGGAGCTGGAGACTGCACATTTTTGTTATCACTGTGGCAAGTAAATGGTGTGGTGGGGGGAGGGGGGCAAGCTGTACATCACTCTTTATGCCCACATAGCTAATAGATGAGAGAGCAGTAACTTGAAGTGCCCACCCCATAGTCACACTTCAGGTCTGTCCTAACACAGATTCAGTCTCAGTCTAACCCCAGCACACACTACAGCTGAGCTCCCATACACAATGCTGTACAATACAGAGCAATGCAGCCATGACACAGCTCACCTGTGTCCAGTCCTAATCATGCCTCCCCTGTCATCTCCGGTTTTCCCCTCCTCCCGTCATCTTCATGCTCCTCTGAGCACTCATTGCATAAACAGTACTGAGAGCCAGGCACACGTGGTGGGTGAGGAGGAAGATGTCAGCAGCGCCCTCATTGGATACAGGGCTGCAGAGCCCTGTTGTGATGTAACTTCTGATTGGCAGCGTGTGTGGTGGGAGGGGCAAAGTGTGGGAAGCATCCGTAGGACAGTACACTACACAGTGAGTGAAAGGGGAGCCCGGGGGAAGGCAGCACTTATTCGGATATGCGGCCCCGCGATCCTGGCGTGCCCTACAGCCAGTCTGACCCGGGGACATACTTTCCCACTTCCACACACGATAGGCAAATTAGGTGGCCCTGAGGCCCTTGCAAGTGCAGGGCCTAATTAGAGAGCCTCTGGGCCTGACACCCCCGCAGTGTGTGGCACACCTCCAGGGGGGGCGAGCGACCCCCCTTGCCCTATGGAGCGGACGCCCATGTCTGTGAGGGGTTGCAGTGTTTTGGAACCAGTGCCTAAGGCCCAATTTTTCTGCCCCTGTTTAACAGGGGCATGTAATTACAATTCTTGATCTAATACTTTGCAACAGGGCTCATTGCTGTGCTCTAAGTACAGTATCTGTGAGGGGTTGCAGTGTTGTGGCACCAGCACCAGTGCCTTATACCGCGTACACACGTCCGTTTTTAATGTCATTTTTTAAACCGACATTTTTCTTGCCGTTTTTTTTCTTGTTTCCTCTCCACCCTGTCTTGCATATACACGATCATGAAAAAAAACACTCGAGCAAAGCGCAGTGACGTACAACACGTACGACGGCACTATAAAGGGGAAGATCCGTTCTAATGGCGCCACCCTTTGGGACGCTTTTGCTGATTTCGTGTTACCGCGTGTTAGTAAAAGTTTGGTGAGAGACGATTCGCGCTTTTCAGTCTTCGTGCTTTGAAGATCGTTTTGTGAAGTTCAGTTTGTGCTTGTGGGTTCGTATCTGTCTTTCAGTGCTTGTAGTCAGTTCGTATCTGTTTATTCAGTGCGTTTTTGTCTGCTCGTTACTGTTTTTCAGCTTGTTCTTCATAGGCCTTGCTGTTCTTCCGTGCGTTCTTTTAGTGCGTTCTGAGCAGCTGACCGTTATCTAGCCATGTTGCGGCTATGTACTCGTCGTAGAGTTCGTGCTGTAGTTGGAGCAGGGGTTCATGCTGTATCCCGACTCCAGGCCATGAACAGGGTGAGGAGGAGTTCATGGACCAAGAATTGGTTGCTCCAGCGGCACCAGTGCTGTCACATGCCTTTGTTGCGGGAGATCAGGGAGAATAATCCTGAGGATTACAGGAATTTTCTCAGGATGTCTGACCCCGTATTTCAGCATCTGTTGGCTTTGGTGTCCCCCTATATTACCAGGCAGGATACCGTTATGCGGGAAGCCATCACTGCTGAGCAGAGGCTCATCGCCACGTTGCGATACCTGGCGACTGGGAGAAGCCTGCAGGACCTCAAGTTCTCAACAGGCATCTCCCCCCAGACTCTGGGGATCATTATACCAGAGACTTGTTCTGCCATCCTTCAATTTTTGCAGGAGGACTATATTAAGGTAAGTGTTCTAATTTTAAACATCACATTGTATGTATTTCTTGCTTAATAATGTTTATTATTTCTTTTTTCAGTCCCTAATTCCCATGATTCTAATCTGCAGGGAATGTCCCCTTTCTCCCCATGCATGTTTTTTTTTTTTTTGTTGATCTTTTTTTTTTGGCCTACATTTATATTTTCCTTAGCTAACCTCTCCAGCATGCTATCCTGGGGCCATACCCACCTAGCCTAGTCACTTCCCTTTCTTTTGTTGTCTGCTCCATTGTAGTGCTTTACCCTAAACGCCCCCTAAAGACTGCTTAGGAATGTTACATTTTCTTTCACTTCATACAGAGTGCTACAGCCTTGATTTGTGATCTCCCCAACTCATCTTCAACCCCCCCCCCCATAATTTTTTTATTTTTCTGTGATTTAGCTTTTTTGGTGCTTACTAATCATTTAACAATCTTTCTATATTTATCTTAATGTTGGGCAGGAATGGTTTTATCAAATCAGCTTGCAATGTTTCTGTCTCAAAGTATTAATATTTTTTTATTTTAACTCCACAGTTCCCTTCTACGCCACATGAATGGCAGAATGTGGCATCTGAGTTTGCCCAACGATGGAACTTTCCAAACTGTGGAGGGGCCATTGACGGCAAGCATGCTCGGGTCGTACCACCACCCCATTCAGGATCCTTTTACTACAATTACAAGGGGTTCCACAGCATCGTCATGATGGCAGTGGTGTCGGCCACCTATGAATTTCTGTATGTGGACGTTGGCAAAAACGGCAGAATGTCAGATGGAGGAGTCTTTGCACAGACAGAGTTTGGGGAACGGCTCCTATCGGATGAGCTGGCCTTGCCACCAGCGGAGCAGAATGTGGAGGGACTCCCATTTGTGTTTGTAGCGGATGAGGCGTTTGGCCTGGGTCCACATTTAATGAGGCCATTCCCTCAACGCACCCTCACCCCTGAGAGGAGGGTGTTTAACTATCGGCTGGCCAGAGCAAGAAGGGTGGTGGAAAATGCCTTTGGCATCATGGCCAGCCGATTACGCTTGTTCCTCACCTCCATCCGCCTTGCCCCCTATAAATGGAACCATGTGGTCATGATGTGTTGTGTGCTACATAATTTTTTAAGGGTGCATTCACAAAATTACCTTTCTTTGAGTGGGCCTGAGGACTCATTACTGGACAATATCAATTTAGTGGCCCTGGAAGCTGGCCGTCCAGGCTTGGCCCCCCAAACCAGACGTGATGTTCGTCAAAAATATGTTGAATATTTTGTGGGTAGGGGGGCCATTGATATGCCTGTGGATGAATAACTTTATTTTATTTGAAAATAAATTCTTTATTAGAAAAATGATTTGTATTGTGTTTTTGTTTTTGAATCTTTTATGTTTCTCCTAGGTTTACGTAGTGCACTTGTAGTGCCATGTGTATTTTGCATTCTTAAATACCCTTCATTGTCAGTGTAAACACCAAACATTTATTATTTCACTTTGCCCAACATTTACATAATTAACCACTTAAGCCCCGGACCATTTCGGGCCATTAGGACCAAGCCTGTTTTTGGGATTCGGCACTGCGCTGCTTTAACTGTAAATTGTGCGGACATGCAATGTTGTACCCAAATGAAATTTGCGTCCTTTTCTTCCCACAAATAGAGCTTTCTTTTAATGGTATTTGATTGCCTCTGCGATTTTTATTTTTTGCGATATAAATGGAAAAAGAACGAAAATTTTGAAAAAAAAAGATATTTTCTACTTTTTGTTATAAGAAAAATCGAATAAACTCAATTTTAGTCATACATTTAGGCCAAAATGTATTCAGCCACATGTCTTTAGTAAAAAAAATGTCAATAAGCGTATATTTATTGGTTTGCGCAAAAGTTATAGCGTTTACAAACTAGGGTACATTTTCTGAAATTTACACAGCTTTAAATTTATGACTGCCTATCTCATTTCTTGAGGTGCTAAAATGGCAGGGCAGTACAAAACCCCCCCAAATGACCCCATTTTGGAAAGTAGACACCCCAAGGAAATTGCTGAGAGGCATGTTGAGCCCATTGAATATTTTTTTTTTTTGTCCCAAGTGATTGAATAATGACAAAAAAAAAAAAAAAATTACAAAAAGTTGTCACTAAATGATATATTGCTCACACATGCCATGGTTATATGTGGAATTGCACCCCAAAATACATTCTGCTGCTTCTCCTGAGTACGGGGATACCACATGTGTGGGACTTTTTAGGAGCCTAGCCACGTACGGAACCCCGGAAACCAAGCACCGCCTTCAGGATTTCTAAGGGCGCAAATTTTTGATTTCACTCCTCACTACCTATCACAGTTTCGAAGGCCATAAAATGCCAAAATAGCACAAAACCCCCCCAAATGACCCCATTTTGGAAAGTAGACACCCCAAGCTATTTACTGAGAGGCATGTTCAGTCCATGGAATATTTTATATTTTGCCACAAGTTGCGGGAATATGACAAACTTTTTTTTTTTTGCACAAAGTTGTCACTAAATGATATATTGCTCACACATGCCATGGGCATATGTGAAATTACACCCCAAAATACATTCTGCTGCTTCTCCTGAGTACGGGGATACCACATGTGTGGGACTTTTTGGCAGCCTAGCCGCGTACGGGACCCCAAAAACCAAGCACCGCCTTCAAGGTTTCTAAGGGCATACATTTTTGATTTCACTCCTCACTACCTATCACAGTTTTGAAGGCCATAAAATGCCAAGATGGCACAAAACCCCCCCAAATGACCCCATTTTGGAAAGTAGACACCCCAAGCTATTTGCTGAGAGGCATGTTGACCCCATTGAATATTTTTTTTTTTTGTCCCAAATGATTGAATAATGACAAAAAGAAAAAAAAAATGTACAAAAAGTTGTCACTAAATGATATATTGCTCACACATGCCATGGTTATATGTGGAATTGCACCCCAAAATACATTCTGCTGCTTTTCCTGAGTACGGGGATACCACATGTGTGGGACTTTTTGGGAGCCTAGCCGCGTACAGGGCCCCAAAAACCAAGCACTGCGAACGCTGCAGTTATGTGTGTTGTGTTTGGTAAGTGACAGTGATTGATTGATACTGCACTTGGGTGGGCTGGGCTGGGCTGGGCTGGGCGGAGGGGCTAAACGCAGGCGCTAGCAGGTATCTGGGCTGATCCCGCTAACACTGCGTTTTTGGGAACTCTAAACCGCTGGGGATGCTAGTATAGATCTGATCAGATCTGATCAGATACTATACCACTAAGGGGGGTGTATGCTTTGCGCGTGGGTGTTAGCGTTACTGTCACTAACCTAACACTGCCTGGGGTGACGCAGACCCTCTCTGGCGCTAAAACCTAATTGATCTCACCCGCTGGGCGATCAGGGGGGTTAAACCTTTATTGGGTTATATACGGCGGGTGCCCTGATGCTATAAAAAGCAAACTAATCAACCAGCGTCACCCGTAACCTTTATATGGTGATCACTGGTGAAAGGGTTAACTAGGGGCAATCAGGGGGTTAAAACCTTTATTAGGTTAAATATGGGGGTACCTGACACTATATAAAAACCTGACGGGTAACCTAAATAACTAAATAACTTACTGGCTAACCAGTGACACCAGTGACGCTTATACGGCGATCACTGGTGAAAGGGTTAACTCTAGGGGCAATCAGGGGGTTAAAATAATATATGGGGGTACCTGACACTAATAAAAACCTGCGGCGAACCTAAAAAAAAATAACTGCCTATCTAAAACACCAGCGACACGAATACAGCGATCGGAAAAACAATCGCTTAGTGACGCTGAAGTTAGGGGGTGAAAGGGTTACCTGGGGGGTGATCAAGGGGTTAAACCTTTATTAGGGGGGGTTAGGGGGCTACCCTGGACCTAAAGGGGCCTAATCCTAACTGCCCTGCAACTTTTTACAATCACAGATGACACTAAATGCAGTGATCAGTAAAATAAATGATCACTGCAATCAGTGACACTGTGATTGGGGGCTTTGGGGTGACCTGGGGGGTGATCTGGGGGTGACTGGGGGGTGATTTGTGTGCCTATGTGTACCTACGTGTCAGTGGATTGTTAGTGCACTAACCTGCTTCCTCTCTGCTCGGCGCCGGGAACGAAAAGACCGCGGCGAGGGAGATGACATCACTTCCTCCAGCCTTGTTTACATCACATGGCGGAGGAAGCATTTTCATTGGCCGGGAGCGATCGCGAGGGGGGGGGGGGGCGGAATCGAGCGGCCCCCCCTCATGCCTGATCGCTCCCGAACACTTAACGGCCGCTCACTGCAGTGAAGGGGGGTCCGGATGGACCCCCCAACTGCACAAAGGCGATCACGTAGATCTACGTGATTCTGCCTGTCCGTGCCATTCTGCCGACGTAAATCGGCGGTGGGCGGTCGTTAAGTGGTTAAGCCACAAATTTTTGGGATTAAAATTATTTTTATTTTTATTATTTTTTGCAAAACTTCCTTTTAAATTTGGATGTATCCAAAATATTTTTGGGGGTAAAACGCATGAACAGGCATGCTTAAAAAACTATCTAAAAATCTTTAATGTAAATCTAAACATGTAGTATTAATTAAAGATGAAAACAAACCAAAACCTGCAAAAACACAGCAAGTTAAAAGTTCTTTTGTGTTCAAAAATTAAACCCGCCCAAGCACAGCCATGATATTTTGTAGCCTTTCCTCCACCCGCTTGGTTATTTGCCTGATCTCTATCAAGTCTCCCTTTATTTTTTCAAGGTCACGACAGCAGACCATTAGGTATTGTATCAGGATCTGTGCACTGTGACTTGAAAACTTTTCGGGGTCTTCAGGCAGAACAGCACCTAAAAAAAAATAAACAAACATGTACTATAGAATATGTAGGCCTACATCTATTAACCTGCATCTGTGTTGTTTGACACTGACCTGTTGTGGTGCCACTTTCCACTTCCTCCACTTCACGTTCCTCTACATCATGTGGTTCTGGGGGTCTTGTTGGAGGTGTGGGATTTATAGGCTCATCTGTTAAAGCTTTTTGAAGCCCTATTGAGATTGCAATAAAAGGTATAGTTTATTTCCTAAATAATCATTATATCCAAAAATAAACCCTGAAAGAGAAATTTGAAACATTCTTTGGAAGTGTGGTCCAATTATCATTTTAGCACCAGTGACAACCTGAACACATGATTGGATACATAGCCAAAACAAGAACATCTACTTATTTTAAAAAAGTTTGACACATTGAAACACCCCCAAGTATATACACTGGATCACCTGTGTGTGACACCCTAAAAAGTTTGTTCTGTTGGGCCACACTTGTACTACTGAGTCCAGATGTTTAATCAGCTGCTGAGCATTCTCTCCTTTTTTTTTTTTATAATTCAACTTTTATTAAAGATTTTGTTTACATAATAAAAAAAAGAGCAACATTTACATTCCCCTTCATACTACATACATACATTCACTTTCCCTTTGGGATTAGGGTGGGTCACTCCCCCACTGCCATTTTGCCTCCCCATTCTTTCCCACCGCTAGTCTTCCCATAGAAGAAAAAATATATATATTATTTTTTCCTTTTTTTTTTCCTTTTTGGAAACCCCCTCTTCTTTTCTTTTCCTCTTTTTTTTTTCTAAGAAGATTCCCCTCCCAGTGATTTCGTGTACTTAACAATCCCCTATTTATATGTGTTTCCTATTCTTCTTGGGTACATATTCTTCTGTTTACTTTGTGTTTAGTGTATAATATATTCCTTCTTTATTTATTTTATTATCCTTCTTATTACCATGTGTTCCATCTTCTCCATGTGTTATACTTTCTCCATGTGTTATACTTTCCCCTATTTATTTATTTTACCCATTCTTCTTAGGTGTGTTCTATTCTATTTACTTTGCAATTGGTGTTTAATATTTTCCCCTTTTTTATCTTTCCCCTCTTTCCCTCCCTCCCCTACTCCCCTCCCCCCCTTCCCTTTATGTCATTATCCCCTCCCCTTCCCTTTTGTCCTGTGCTCCACCCTCTAAAAAAAAAAAAAAAAAAAAAAAAAAACCCACACCCTCCCTTTTCCTTAAGGGAATTTCGCGTATCTGGGAACTGGTGGTGAGGTGGCAGGGGAGGAGGTTCCAACCCCTCCAATTCTACCATACCTATCAAACATTTTAGTACTATTGCAGTTGGTCCCGTCTCTATATTATCTGTCCTACTGTCGCCCTTCGGGGGATAAAGGGGATATTCCCCCCTTTTTCTTCTTTAATATACTTATTTTCCCTGTTTCCTTTCTTTACCCTTTTTCCTTCCTTTCTCGCCTTCTCTCCCACTCCCAATTGCCCTCTTCCTCTCCTCCTCCCCTAGGCTCTTTCTATATCTAATGCCAGAGTTCTCCAACCTTCCCAGATTTCTCTGTATTTCTTCTGTTGGTCTTGTATTTTGTATATCCACCTTTCTGCTTCCCTTATTATCTCCACTTCCTTCTTCCATTCTTTAATGGTGGGAGATTCTTCTTTTTTCCAGTGCCTAGGGATTAGTTTCTTTGCTGCATTCAATAGGTGTGGTATTATACTATTTTTGTATTCTTTTACTGGGCCGGTAGTTCCATGGAACAAGATATGCATAGGTGTTGGGTCTATCGGTATTTTGCCTATTTTCCTGGTCCACAGGATTACCTCCTCCCAAAATTTCCTTATCTTCGGGCAGGACCACCAAATATGAAGTAGGGTACCTTGCTCCTTGCACCCCCTCCAGCATTGAACATCTGCTGTCGGGTAAATTTGTGCTATTCTCATTGGTGATCGGTACCATCTGGTCATAAATTTATATGACATCTCTTTAGTGGAAGAGCATATTGAGGATGAGTGCGTCATTTCTATGAATCTTTTTTTTTGTGTTGTTGTAAATATTTGTCCCAATTCCCTTTCCCATTCTTTAATGAAGTAAGGGATTGGATTTTTTTTTTCATTCATAACTATTTTATACATTCGTGACAACATGTTCTGGGATTCCCCTTTCTTCATACACACTGCCTCGTACGTTGTCAACGAGTCCAGTGCCCTAATCTGAGGTTCTAGTTTGTTAAAAAAATTATTTATTTGGCCATATCTCCATCCTACCATCACCATATCTCCCTGTGATGCTATCAGCTCCGATTGTGACATCAGATGACCGCTCGGAGCATACCGTGCGCACATTGTGTTCCCATTTGATTCCCAGGGGCCCAAAGAGCCTCTCTCCTGCCCAGGTGGGAACCATGGGTATCCTCCTAGTGGGGCCAAAGGGGATGTTCTAGGTGCATATTTACCGTTTTTATTCATTCTATCCCACACTGCTAACGTGTTTAATGTCAGAGGAGATGTCCATTTCGACAACCCCCTTGACTTAGTGGGTATCCATGGGGCCCCAGCTAGATTCCTGCCGGCCATACTTCCCTCCATCCTAACCCATGCCCTGGTAGAGACGTCGTGGCACCAGATCGTTATTCGGACTAGTGCCATCGCCTTATAGTAATTGGATATATCTGGGAGTCCCATTACCCCTCTCCTCTCTTTTTGCACAGTATATTATATGCTATTCTCGCATTCCCATCCTTCCAAATAAAGGAGGTGAATGCTCTACGAATTTTTTTTAAAAAGGTTTGGGGTAGTGCCATGGGTACTGCATTCAAAATATATATTAATCTTGGTAACACATTCATCTTCAAGGTGCTCATCCTGCCAAACCAAGTTAGTGTGTGGCCTCTCCATCTATGTAGGTCCTCTATAATCTCAGTGACTAGCTTTTCATAATTAAGTTCGTACATCAGTTTTTTGTCAGCTGTTATATGTACTCCTAAGTAGTATAGCGAGTCTTTTTTCCAGACCATTGGGTAGGTGTCAAGGTCACCTGTGGCCAGGTGACAGATGCACACCGTAGGGGGACAGGAGTGCACCGCAAGGTAGTGAACCCTATGGCTGACTGCTGCGGATAGGAAACTGGGTGGTTGTGGAAAGCGGGACCAGAGGAGCACAACCGGGATCCTAACGGAAGCTAGAGCCAAGATTCCCCAGGGCGCGGAGTCTAAGACCCAGCAGGTCTTCTCCAGGGCCTCTAGTGGTGAGGATGTTATGCTGCAGGCTGGGACCAGGTCGCGGCCCCTGGAGTTTCCTAGCTCACGCCCCGTAGGATAAGGGGAAAAGAGGGGAAGCAGCAGCACAAGATATGAGAGAACCGAATAACAAGCTGAAGGTCAGGGGCCACAAGCAGACAAGGATAACGAAAGAACGAGCCGAAGGTCAAGGGTCACGAGCAGACAGGGATAGTCGGGGACAAGCCAAATATGTAACAGAGAGACAGACGTAGCACACGGCAGGCAGGAACCCAAACACACAATGCCTAACAAACACGTTGATCAGCAAAGCAGGCTTGCAGTGCACAGGTTAATATAGTGTTCTGTGATAGGGCCTGGGGTGGAGTCTGGCTGGGAGGAGATTATAAAGGAAGCCAGGTGAAAGGGCTCAGGCCTCTAAGATGAACACATGGGAAGGAAGGTAAGCTGACAGACAAACACTACTGCATATCCATGACAGTACCCTCCCTCTTATGGGCCCTCCCCCGCCTGGGCCCAGGCTTAAAGGGAAATCTCTGATGAAACCTTCTCAACAGATGAGGTGCAGCGACATCAGATGCAGCGATCCAAGACGCCTCCTCAGGACCAAAACCTCTCCAATGCACAAGGTACTGAAGAATGCCTCTGCAGAGCCGAGAATCCAGAACTTGTCTAACCTCGTACTTAAGATTATCCTCAGAGACCGAAAACGAGGTAGGGAGATGACAAGAAGATCTATTGAGGACCAAAGGCTCTCTAGGAATAAGCAAGGGCATGAGAGGATCAACAGGAATCTGAGGAGGGTCCCCTAGACCCTTAAAGGGGAACTGGTCATCTTGCACAGGACCATCAGACTGGGCAGATGTCAGTGGAACCCTGAAGTCAGGTTGGTTAGAAGGTGACATGTCGCCGGAGTCAAACTGAATAGCTGAAGGACAAGCAGAATGTCCCGAACAAGAAAAAGTAGGAGGCTCACTGGGCATGGGCTGGACTGGCATAACTAGTACAGAGGCAGAGTGAATAGCTGAGTCAGGTGTAGCGACTACCTGAATCGCATCGCAAGACGTAGCGACTGCAGGACTTGTAGACAAGCTAGCCTGGCTGTGCGTCCAAGGGTGGTTAGGGACAGAGAAATGTAAATGGTTATGCAACCTGGAATGAATGACCGGCTCAGATTCACAGGGGGCAACCTTGGGTAGGCAGGATGAGGAACAGGAGGGACCCCAAGCCAGGATCTGTCCAGTAGTCCAGTCCACATGAGGAGAATGGAGCTGTAACCATGGGAGACCCAAAATTATAGGCGTTGAGGCCTTGGGTAAGATAAGGAAGGATATCCACTCCTGGTGGAGTGTCCCCACCGACATCTTAACAGGGAGGGTCTGGAAGTGGATAGGTCCCCCTGGGAGAACAGTACCATCAATCGCCAAGACCACCAATGGTGTGGTGAGGGGCAAAAGAGTAAGTCTCATGGACGATGCGATTTCCCAGTCCATAAAATTACCAGCGGCTCCGGAATCCAGATATGCTGAGACCGAATGAGAAGAAGCACCAACATGAAGGAACACAGAAAGCAGAAGACGAGAAGGGGAAGGTGATATTTCTGGGTCCAATACTCCACTTTCCAGATGAAGTGGACCCGAACGTTTTTCTGGACAAAGAGAGCAAGTGTCACGAAAATGACCTTTGCCCCCACAGTAAAGACACAGACCAAGAGTTCTGCGCCTAGCACGTTCCTCGGGGGATAGCCTGGTCCGACCCAGCTGCATGGGTTCCTCAGCTGGTAGGAGATGCTCTACGGGTCAAAGAGAGGGGAGCTCAGGCTGACTAAGAACCAAGGAGTGCTGGCTTTGCTTTTCTAAGGTCCTCTCCTGTAAGCGAATATCGATCTGGTTACACAAGGAGATAACGCTGGCCAGATCAGTGGGGATGGTTCTTCCTGCTAATTCATCCTTCACTCTATCAGACAGGCCATGCAAAAAGGTTGCGACTAAGGCCTCATTGTTCCAGCTCAACTCAGCCGACAGTATGCGGAAATGAAGGGCATACTGTCCCACAGAAGCAGACTCTTGGCGGAGACGTAAAAGGGCGCTGGCCGCTGAAGAGACACGAGCCGGTTCTTCGAAGATATTCCGAAAAAGTTTCAAGAAGCCAGACAGGCTAGAAACCACTGGATCATTCAGTTCCCACAGAGGGGCTGCCCAGGCTAAAGCTTCATCAGAGAGGAGGGAAATGATATAGGCTACCTTAGCCCGATCAGACAGGAAGATTTGGGGCTGGAGCTCAAAATGAATTGTGCATTGGCTAAGGAACCCCCTGCAAGCCTTGGAGTCCCCAGAGAAACGGGACGGAGCTGGCAGTTGTAGTGAGTGTGTGGCTGCGACTGGTGCAATAGGTGCAGCCACTGGTTGTATTTGAGGTTGCGGATTCAGGGTTCCCAAGGAGGCCTGAAGCTGCTCAAAGCGAGAAGCCAGATCCTGGAGGAATCGCATCACCTGAGTCTGATTCGATTCCTGGGTTTCAAGTCTGCAAACTATGCCCTGCAACGGATCATCCACGGGTAACGGGATGTCAGCCGGGTTCATGGCTGATCAAACTGTCAAGGTCACCTGTGGCCAGGTGACAGATGCACACCGTAGGGGGACAGGAGTGCACCGCAAGGTAGTGAACCCTATGGCTGACTGCTGCGGATAGGAAACTGGGTGGTTGTGGAAAGCGGGACCAGAGGAGCACAACCGGGATCCTAACGGAAGCTAGAGCCAAGATTCCCCAGGGCGCGGAGTCTAAGACCCAGCAGGTCTTCTCCAGGGCCTCTAGTGGTGAGGATGTTATGCTGCAGGCTGGGACCAGGTCGCGGCCCCTGGAGTTTTCTAGCTCACGCCCCGTAGGATAAGGGGAAAAGAGGGGAAGCAGCAGCACAAGATATGAGAGAACCGAATAACAAGCTGAAGGTCAGGGGCCACAAGCAGACAAGAATAACGAAAGAACGAGCCGAAGGTCAAGGGTCACGAGCAGACAGGGATAGTCAGGGACAAGCCAAATATGTAACAGAGAGACAGACGTAGCACACGGCAGGCAGGAACCCAAACACACAATGCCTAACAAACACGTTGATCAGCAAAGCAGGCTTGCAGTGCACAGGTTAATATAGTGTTCTGTGATAGGGCCTGGGGTGGAGTCTGGCTGGGAGGAGATTATAAAGGAAGCCAGGTGAAAGGGCTCAGGCCTCTAAGATGAACACATGGGAAGGAAGGTAAGCTGACAGACAAACACTACTGCATATCCATGACAGTAGGTTTCTCGTAGCTGTTTTATTATCAATGTGGGTACATGAGTAGGAAGTATTATAGATTTCTCTATGTTTACTTTAAAATTGGATAATTTCCCGTATCTCTCTATTTCCTTCATCAATACTGCTATGGATTCCTGTGGTTTTGCTAGGAAGAATAGTAGATCGTCTGCGTATGCTGACACTTTGTGTTCTTTTTGGTCTATTTTCACTCCTTGTATTCTTTTATTTGCCCTTACTCTGCAAAGGAGTGGTTCCAAAGCCAGGGCAAACAAAATTGGTGACAGGGGGCATCCCTGTCGTGTGCCATTGTTAATATCAAAGCTTCCTGACAGGGTTCCGTTTACCTTGACTTTCGCTTTTGGGTTTGTATACAGTGCAGTTATCCATCCCATCATCCGCTCCTTCAGGCCTATTTCCCTCAGTACTTCCATCAAATATGTCCAATTCACCCGATCGAATGCCTTTTCGGCATCCATCGATAGGGCTACTTTTGGTTCTTTATTGGGTCCCTTCTGCATCCAGTGAAGTAAGTGCAGAGCCCGGATAGTACTATCCTTAGTCTCCCGACCCATCACGAAGCCCGTCTGATCGAAATGAATCAGTTTCACTATTTTGTCCTGTAATCTTCTTGCTAATATTTTTGACAATATTTTGATATCTGTATTCAGGAGGGAAATAGGCCTGTAGTTGGCGCAGAGTTGAGGGTCTTTCCCAGGTTTTGGAATAATAGCAACATGTGCCAGTAAAGCTTCGGGATGTGGGGGATTATTTATTCTAGTTTTATTAAGATAATTACATAATGGTGTTACCAGTATTTCCAATAATTTTTTATAGTATGCATTTGTTATACCATCTGGTCCCGGGCTTTTTCCCTTTGGTAGATCCCCTATTACTTTTTTTATTTCATCTATAGTAATATTTTCCTCCAAACTTTCCACCACCTCCGAGGAAAGAGATGGTAGTTCTGAGTTTTTTATATATTTTTTTATTTCATCTTCTTGTTTCTCTCTTTCAGTTATTGTTTCTGTTGGGTGAATATTATACAAGCTTGTATAAAATTGTTTAAATTCCTTAGCTATTAATTTCGTATCCATTATCTGGTTGTTATTAACTCTTATTTCATGGACATGGGATAGCTCTTGTTGCTTTTTCAACTGCCTCGCCAATAATTTGCCGCATTTGTTCCCATGTTCATAAAAACGATATGCCATAAATCTATATTTATCTTTAGCTTTTCTGTCTAAGTAGATGGAAAGCTTGTCCCTCAGTAATCCCAATCTTATGTCTACCTCTGGATCATAACCCTTTTTATGTTTTTCCTCCCACTCTCGTATCTCTCCCAATAGATCATCCATCTCTTTCTTTTTATTTTTTTTAATTCGGGATCCATGGGCTATTAACTCCCTTCTGATGACTGCCTTATGGGCTTCCCATATTGTTTTTTCTGGGATGTCCCCTACTGTGTTTAACTCAAAATATTCTTTCAAATTTTTTTCAGTATCCTCCACTATCCATTTATCATCTAACAGAGATTCATTTAGTCTCCATGTTCTTTCCTGATATCCTACCTTTACTGGGATGAATGTGAGCATCACCGGAGCATGGTCGGATATTGTTATCTGTCCTATCCGGACTGTTTTTACTTTTTCAAGGTAATACTGATCCACCAAAAATAGGTCTAACCTTGAATATACTTTGTGTGTTTTGGAATAATAGCTATAGTCCCTTATCCCCACGTTTAATGCCCTCCAGCTATCAACCAAATGATAAGATTGATTTTTTTTTTTTAATTGTCTGAGGGCTCTAAATGATAATGCTGTTTTCCCTGCTGTTGTATCTAATTCAGGATCTAGTATTACATTGAAATCTCCTACTATTATCACACATCCCTCCTTAAACAGGTTCAATCTTTTCATAGTTTCCTCTATGAATTCCACAGTGCCCACATTGGGTGCATAGATGGCTGCCAGCGTATGTCGGTATCCGTGAAGCGTACCCTTGATAAAGACATACCTTCCCTCTGGGTCTATCTGTGTTACTATTGAGTTTAAAGGACATCCCTTCCCCAGTGCTATAGTTACCCCCCTAGACCTTGCCACTGGTGATACTGCATGGAACCATTGGTTAAATAGTTCCTGTGGGAGTCTAGGTATCCTATCTGACAGAAAGTGCGTCTCCTGCATGAACGCAACATCCACTGCATAATGTTTCAATTCCTGTCATAACCTTCCCCTCTTATTTGGGGAGTTAAGGCCCCTCACATTATATGTAATTAATATTAATGCATTCGCCATCTCCCTTTCATATCCTCCATCTCAGGGGGACATAGTAAGACTGACTATTTCTAGATATTCCACAACCTACTACAACGTACCACTTACAACATACATCATACATCACATCATAAATACAATATATCACTCCTGTTTTTGTTAGAGTGTACCATCTACTAGGTGGTTGAGCCCATGTGGGTGTTACCCGACCCTCCCGAGCCCTCCCTCCTAACTGCATTCTGCAGTTTAAACAGTCCCTATCAGGACCTACCTACTAACTCTCCAAGATATTGGGGGTATTTGACCTTCATGCCCCCGGGCCCAACTTTCTGTATAAGCTCTCTTTACCCACCCCCCGCCCCTCACCCTCCCCCCCAGACCCCACGATCCCCCGCACATCAATATAACAGTTTAACAATATAGCCCAACCCCAAAAAAAAAAAACAAAAACCAAAAAGAGGCCCTGGGGGATGGGAAAAGGAAAGTGGGGGGGGGGGAATTCAGAGGTAGTGGGGGGAGGGGGGAGGGGGGGAGAGGGAAGAAACACTGGGACTTAACCTAATTATAAGATTGTCTCTCTTTATGTCTCTTTATGCAGGGAGATCCGTGAGAGGGAAATATTTAAATGTTTTAAGTATTTAAATTTTATACATGTTCCCCAGCTCTATGCTTGCTGGGTGTGTAATCTGGCCGTTGTTGATCCCTTTCTGGGATGCGGGACCACGGTTCCAAATTTTTTGGTGGGGGGTTCTCCTTGAATGTTCTCCAGTCGGGGAAATCCGTAGGGGGTAAGTTCAAGATATCCACAAATAATTTTAAATCATCCTTGGTTTGCAATATTGCAGTTCTCCCTTCATGTGTCGCTATCAATTTAAATGGGAACCCCCAACGATATCTGATGTTTAGCCTCCGCATACTTTCTAACAGTGGGCGCACCATTCTCCACTGCATCAGTGTCTGTCGTGTTATGTCAGGAAATATTGTAATTTGGTCTCCCTCATACTCAATCTTCGGTATATCTCGCGCCGCCCTCATTATTTCCTCTTTCACTGCATATTTGTGTAATCTGCATATCACATCTCTTGGCCTATTTTTATTTTGGCTAAATGGTGGTGGGGTGATACGATGCACTCTCTCTATTTCCACAGGTTCTAATTCCTTTGAGCCTGTAATTTGTTGAAATAATTTTTGTACTGAAATTAACAGCTCCTCACCCTGATATTTCTCAGGTAGGTCACGTATCTTTACGTTTTGGCGGCGGTCCCTGTTTTCATGATCGTCCAATTGATCTCTATATGTGTTCATCCTTTCCTCCTGATCTTTTACTGTGTCCCACATCTTTCTTACTTCATATATTATTTCTTCTTGATTATTTTCCAGTACTTCTACTCTATTTCCTACCGCCGTGACCTCTTCCCTCAACTCCTCTACTGCTTGTTTGCAGGATCTCTCTACTGTAGATATGAGTTGCTGTATATCTGTTTTAGTAGGTAGCGTTTCTATGAGTTCTTTTATAAGTTCTCTAATGTCCCGATCATCACAGTTCGTCTCTCTTACTTCTGCTACTCCTGTATCCTCTCTCCTTCCCTCCTCCTGCCATCCTTCTCCTATGCACAGCACAACATTTCCTTCGGCATTAAGTCCAGCATTTAGCCCAGCTATATCACCCTCCTGCTTTGGGCCCAGGTCCTCTAAACTTATGGAAGCCATGGCTACAGCGTTTGTTGCTTCCGTTATATGTTTGGGGGGGTTAATGGGGCTGGTGGGGCTGGTGGGGGTTGCGATTTCCTTGATAGTTCCTTGCTTCATTCCTTGCATCTCTTCACCCCTGAGCACCACCTGACTTCCCCCTTCTGCTATTCCATTCTCTGGGTTGCATGGGGCATGGGGTACATGTGGGGCATTCAATGTCTCTACTGATGTGCTTCTCCTGTCCCCACTGCCCCGATGTGCCCCTGTACCTTTAGGTGTCTTCAGATCCTTGTGTTCTGACCTCCGCAGTCCCCCACCGAGCATCTGCTCTCCTCCTCCTGCTGCTGATATCCGCCTTCCTCGCCCCCCCCGGGGGGGCTCCGTCCATGCCTGTTGGTGCTGGGACTTGCAGTTACTGTGCCCCGGCCTGCTCTCGGCTGGTTCCCCCCATCGCGGGCCTGGATCCTTGTGCCGTTCTCCATAGCAGGCGCTGGCGCTGTAAAGGTGAGATAGGATCTAATGCCGCCTATCGAACTCCTCCCGCCCGCACCTGTAGGTTGTAGTGCGGCACGCCTCCGTGTTGCCATTCGACCCTCTGCGGGATGTCAGTCCTGCTGAATAGGATAGAGATGCACTGTACACTGTATAGACTGTATAGGTGGCAGTGTCAGGCAGCGCGGCAGCAGTGGCATTAGCCGTATAGTCCCCCTCCTTCTTTCCTCCGCTCTGCTCCACTCCGTTCCCCGCTTCTCCCAGCTGGCAGGCAGGAAGGCGGGCGGGCGTTCACCTCATTAGGCTGTGCTGTGCGCTTTGCGTGGCCCGGGTGTGTGAGAGCAATCACCTCACACGTCTACTCCTCCTCCTCCATCTCCTCCAACTAGACTCCTTTAACATTACAATGCATACCCTTAATTTGTCATAAATATTTTTTCCACAAAAAATAAAATCATCATGTTCCAAAAATCATCTCCCCAAAAAATACATTGAAATTTTTTTGTTAACACTGGATGATCCTAAAACCTTGTATTAATAAGTATACGGAGAAAGAGGTTTACTACGTCCGTTTACTGTGCCGACGAACATGAAAGTTGGTATCTTTCACTGTACTAGATTAAAGGCAAAAACCCGCAGCATAATACAAGTAATAATATTTTTCTTTTAAAATGTATGAAAATTACTTACTTTTTCCTAAAACATTCTTTATTCTTTTGTATTGGTCAAGCTCCCGCAACTTGAGATCAGACCATCGTTTTCTGAGCTGTTCCTTCGTTCTGCACACCCCGAATTTTTGGTGAAGAGTTTTGACCACTTTCCCCATAATTTTTGTCTTGACAAGATTAGGCCTTTTATACGGCCCATGCTTGGCATCATAATCCTCCCTCCTCAAAATGGCGACCATCTCCGCCATTTCCTCGAATGACATGTTGGATGCCTTATATCTCCGGGATCGGGATTTGGGTTCCTCAGGAATTTCCTCCTCTGTAGAGGTAATCTCAGCCACCTGTGTCTCCGCCATGTTGTTTAGCACTACGACGAGCGAGAAGGGGCGGGGAAAGTACTATATCGAACGTCAGGGGCAGGCAAAGCGTGCAGAGTTTCACGCATGCACAGTGTATATAAAGCTAATATCCATGTGTCGTAAATACGTTCATTTGCCGGGAGAGGGAGTTAGCAACGAACGTGTTAACAAAGGTAGATAACATTTTAAGGATTTGTGTTTCTTCAGAGGATGAGATTGTGGCCTATATATGTCCAAAATGATTATTTGAGGAATCTTGACTGACAATAGTATTTTTGTGTTGTTCTTGACTTTACAGAAAAAATGCAGGCTTTCAAGAATCCTGAGTTCACACTGGAGTTCCTGGACAGATGGAAGGAACTCCCTGTCCTGTGGCAGACGAAAACTGCCAAAAATAAAAATAAAGCTGCCAGGACAGCAGCACTGGAGAGTCTGCTTGGATTTGTACAAACCCAGATCCCCACTGCAACCAGCCAAGAGGGGAACACCAAACTAGCTACCATTAGGGGCACATACAGGACACAGAGGAATATGGTCCTGAAGTCACAGAGGTCAGGTGCTGCAGCAGATAAGGTTTATAAACCCAGTCTGTGGTACTACAGCAAGTTAGCATTTCTGGATGACCATCTGGAAGTCAGGGAATCTGTCAACCCGTCTCCCCAGAGGTCTATCCAGCCTTCCTTGTAGCCAACCCTCCAGCCTTCCTTGCAGCCAACCCTCCAGCCATCCTTGCAACCCAGCTCTGGCTTCCTTGGAGGATCAAGCAGAGGTCCTTGAGGAGCCCAATTTGGACATATGGAGCCAGGTATAGTATTGATATCTACATTTATATGTAACAAAAGTGATGATTTAAAATAGATGTTACTATTGGTATCTATTTAATGTCTGTAAATAAATAGATTTACATAGCAATAGATAGTAGTGGTCAAAATTGATGGGGACAAGCCAAAAAAATCAGGGGTCAGAATCATTGTATTTTAATCACTTTTGCCATTCAATTTTAAAATGTCTTGAGGTGAACAATGTGTGTGATTGATGATGCCAAAAAATAAAGAATGTCCCTTTTTTTTATACAGCCAGAGCAGAGCCAGGAAGAGGGTGATGTTGGGGACCAGGAGGAGGCAGGGTCCAGTGGCACACAGGAGGAGGCTGGGCCCAGTGGCACACAGGAGGAGGCCAGGCCCAGCACAAGTGCCCAGATGCCTCCCCTGAAAATCCACCAACGAATGCCAAGGAGGGGTAGGCAGGTGGAGGAGGAAACACGTGCATTCCTAAGAGAGGCTACTGCGGCCCTCAGAAAGGCACCCTCTGTTGAAGAGGGCTATGCCGCAGTCCTGGCCCATAATTTATCTCAGATGGACTTGAGTCAACGCCTGTACAGCGAAAATCTAATGCTGAAGGTGATCAACAGGGGGTTGCTGGGTGAACTTACACAGTTCACCGATCTAACTGAGGTCGTCCCTCCTCCTCCACCTCCTCCTCCTCCTCCTACTCCTCCTCCTGCCACAAGCTCTCCTCCTGAGCCCCAGCCTCCGAGGAAGCGCTCAACAAAGGCTGCAGAGAAGGCTGGAGAGAAGGCTACAAGGAAGAGGAAAAAATAATGACTGCTGTAGTACCACAGACTGGGGACATATCTGACTTATCTGCTGCTGTTCCTGACCTCTGGGAGTCCAAGACAAGATTGTGCTCCTTTTTTAATTTTTGGGTTATTCCAGAGTTTGGTGTTCTCTTCTTGGATGTTTGCTGTGGGGTCCAAAGGATGCACAAATTCAAGCAGGGTCTCCAGTGCTGCCTTCCCCTTTAATTTGTTATCTGCTTAAATAAAGGATTAATTTGATTTACAACAAATACTTGACTATGTGATTTCTATTCAAAAAGAGAGTTTGCTAGGGAGTAGGCAGGGACATTTCTAAAAATATCCGTATTTATTGGCGTATAACAGGCGCCGGCGTATAACACGCACCCTAAGTTTAGGAGGGAATTTTAAGGAAAAAAACTTTTAGGAGGAAAATTCAAGGAAAAAAACTTACATTTAAATGCAGCATGCAGCCTTGCCCAGTGTCCATCTGCAGCCTTTCCCAGTGACCATCTGTCCATCTGCAGCCCTGCCCAGTGTCCATCTGTCCATCTGCAGCCTTGCCCAGTGTCCATCTGTCCATCTGCAGCCTTGCCCAGTGCCTTTGCAGGCTTGTCAGTCTCTGCGTTTTTTTAAATTTGGCGCCGATTTCTGTGGAGAGGAGCGAGCGGGGCCGAGTGTACTTCGGCTAGACTTGGCTCCTCTCGCAGTCCCGCCCATCTCCACTGACTGTGCCGCTGACAGAGAAAGCCGAGTGTACTTCGGCTAGACTCGGCTCTGCTCACAGTCAGGGGCAGGACTGCGAGAGGAGCCGAGACTAGCCGAAGTACACTCGGCTTTCTCTATGTCAGTGGCGCAGTCAGAGATGGGCGGGACTGCGAGAGGAGCCGAGTAAAGCCAAGTGTACTTCGGCTTCGGCTCCGCTCGCTCCTCTCGCTCATTTCAGCAGGGGAATCGGCGGAGTATCGGCGTATAACACGCACCCACGATTTTCCCCTGATTTTAAGGGGAAAAAAGTGCGTGTTATACGCCGATAAATACGGTATTTGTATTAACAAGGGACACAAACCTCCTTGAGGGAAAATAATACAACTTTAGAATGTTGGTGTGGTAACTTGACACACAAAATAAAATTTTCAAAAAATACATTCCTAAATATAAATGAAAAAAAAAAAAACATACGTATAAAATAACAAAAAAAACCATTCCTAAATCGAAAAAAAAAAAAAAAATCAAAAATATAAAATAAAAAAAAACAATAAAAAAAAGGTTTCAAGAAATTTATTTATGAATTTATGACGGAGATCTTGCTTACCAAAAAAAGATTAAATTCATGAGATCACTTAAGAATTACTAAGAAACAAGTTTGGCATAACTCTGAAATTCATTAGCAAAAGAAGTTCATTATTTAAGCATTATTTAAAGAAGTAAGGAATGCGCTGCATTAAACGATGCTATTATTTCCAGCGTGACGAATGTGCCATCTCCATTTCAAACGCTAGCTTTACCAAAATGAGCGCTCCCGTCTCATACTTGATTCTGAGCATGCACATTTTTTTCCCCTCGTAAAAGCATACACACTACCGTTTTTCACGATGTTAAAAAAAACGACATGAAAAACGACGTGAAAAAATAGAGCATGTTCGAAATTTTTAATGGACGTTTTTCACGTCGTTAAAAATGCTCTGGAGCATACACACGATCGGTTTTAATGACCATTTTTGAAAATGGCATTTTTAACGTCATGAAAAACGGTCGTGTGTATGCGGCATAAGGCCCAATTTTTCTGCCCCTGTTCAACAGGGGCATGTAATAACAATTCTTGATCTAATATTTCACAGCTGGGCCCATTCCTGCGCCCAGCAAGAGTAACTGTGAGGACTTACAGTCTTGTGGCACCAGCACCACCGCCACCACCAAAGGCCCAATTTTTCAGCCCCTGTTCAACAGGGGCATGCAATTACAATTCTTGATCTAATAATTCACAGCAGGGCCCATTCATGCGCCCACCAAGAGTAACTGTGAGGGCTTACAGTGTTGTGGCAACACCAACACCTAAGGGACAAATTTCTGCATTTCTGCATTTCTGAGTATATACGGCAGGCCCCTACTTTCAAACATCCAACTTACAAACGACTCCTACTTGCAAACGGAAGGAGACAACAGGAAGTGAGTGAAAATCAACCCCTAGGAAGGGAAATTCTCTCCTGTAAGAGTTAATATGGGAAAAAGGTGTCTCCTCTCTACTGATGCTTTATCACCAATCCGTGTTTCAATAAAAAACCCAAATTTTCCAAAAACATTTGTCATTGGGACGGAAAGTGAGGTGAAATGTTCTGAACAGGCGCACAGACAGCAAAACAAATGTTACAGGGGTGTTAACCCTTCCCTATGTTCTCCAAAAAGCTTAAAAATAGATTTTTTTGGCTAGAGCTACACTTAAAAAATGTACCTGTTCCAAATTACAAACAGATTCTACTTAAGAACAAACCTACAGGGCGTGTCTTGTTTGCACCGCCTGTATACTGCTGTTCAGAGTATATAGGGCCTTTTTTATTTTGGGTGCGGGGTTCCCCTTAATATCCATACAAGACCCAAAGGGGCTGGTAATGGGCTGGGGTAGGGTGGGGGGTGATGGGGTAACCATGCCATTTTTCTCAATGATTTTCATCCATATTGCCGGGACCAGACATTACATTAAAGCCGCAAGCAGTTTTAAATGGCTTTTTTTCCTTTAGAAATGTCATTTTGTGCAGGGACAGTTCTAAACACGGGACACACGTGCCACTTCACAGGCATACTTTAGACACCCCCCAGGTACGATATTTAAAGGAATATTTCACTTTTTTATTTTCACTTTATGCTTCAGTAAAATCACTGCTCCCGAAAAATCGACCGTTTTTAACCACTTAACGACCGCCCACTGTAAATATACGTCAGCAGAATGGCACCGACAGGCAGAATCACGTATATGCACGTGATTGCCTTTGTATAGTTGGGGGGTCCGATCGGACCCCCCTTCTTTACAGTGGGTGGTCGTTTTACCTTCGGGAGCGATCCGGCATGAGGGGACGGCCGTTCGATTCCGGCCACCCCCTCTCGATCGCTCCCGGCGAATGAGAGAGCTTCCCCTGCCTGCCAGGAAGGAGGAAGTGATGTCATCTCTCCTGGGGCGCTCACATATACCGAGCGCCGTACAGGAGAAGATGCCAGGTTAGTACACACAACACTACACTGTCACCAGGACACATAGGCACATAAATCGCCCCCCCAGGCCCCCCCAGACACCCCCAGATCACCCCCAGCCCCCCCAGCCCCCAGTCACAGTGTCACTGATTGCAGTGACCATTTATTTAGTGATCACTGCAATCAGTGACATTTGTGACTGTAAAAGTGTCACTACATTTAGTTTTAGGTCCAGTGTAGCCCCCTAACCCCCCCTAATAAAGGTTTAACCCCCTGATCACCCCCCAGATAACCCTTTCACCCCCTAGCACCGCCGTCACTAAGCAATCATTTTTCTGATCGATGTCTTAGCGTCGGTGATGCTGATCGGTAGCCAGTAATTTTTTTTAGGTTCGCCGCAGGTTTTTATAGCGTCGGGTACCCCCATATATTACCTAATGAAGGTTTAACCCCCTTGATCGCCCCCCAGGTAACCCTTTCACCCCCTATCACCACTGTCACTAAGTTATCATTTTTCTGATCGATGTCTTAGCGTCGGCGATGCTGATCGGTAGCCAGTAATTTTTTTTAGGTTCGCCGCAGGTTTTTATAGCGTCGGGTACCCCCATATATTACCTAATAAAGGTTTAACCCCCTTGATCACCCCCCAGGTAACCCTTTCACCCCCTAGCACCGCCGTCGCTATGCGATCATTTTTCTGATCAATGTCTTAGCGTCGGTGATGCTGATCGGTAGACAGTAATTTTTTTTAGGTTCGCCGCAGGTTTTTATAGCGTCGGGTACCCCCATATATTACCTAATAAAGGTTTAACCCCCTTGATCGCCCCCCCAGGTAACCCTTTTACCCCCTATCACCACTGTCACTAAGCGATAATTTTTCTGATCGATGTCTTAGCGTCGGCGATGCTGATCGGTAGCCAGTAATTTTTTTTAGGTTCGCCGCAGGTTTTTATAGCGTCGGGTACCCCCATATATTGCCTAATAAAGGTGTAACCCCCTTGATCACCCCCCAGGTAACCCTTTCACCCCCTAGCACCGTCGTCACTATGCGATCATTTTTCTGATCGATGTCTTAGCGTCGGTGATGCTGATCGGTAGCCAGTATTTTTTTTTAGGTTCGCCGCAGGTTTTTATAGCGTCAGGTACCCCCATATATTATCTAATAAAGGTTTAACCCCCTGATTGCCCCCCAGGTAACCCTTTCACCCCCTATCACCACTGTCGCTAAGCAATCGTTTTTATGATCGTTGTCTTAGTGTCGGTGATGCCGATAGGTAGCCAGTAATTTTTTTTTAGGTTCGCCGTCAGGTTTTTATATAGCGTCAGGTACCCCCATATATTACCTAATAAAGGTTTTAACCCCCTAATTGCCCCTAGTTAACCCTTTCACCAGTGATCATCATATAAGTGTTACGGGTGACGCTGGTTAGTTTGCTTTTTATAGTGTCAGGGCACCCGCCGTATATAACCCAATAAAGGTTTAACCCCCTGATCGCCCGGCGGGTGATATCAGTTAGGTTTTAGCGTCAGAGAGGGTCTGCGTCACACCCCAGGCAGCGTCAGGTTAGTGCCAGTAGCGCTAACACCCACACGTAAAGCATACACCCCCCTTAGTGGTATAGTATCTGAACAGATCAATATCTGATCTGATCAGATCTATACTAGCGTCCCCAGCAGTTTAGGGTTCCCAAAAACGCACTGTTAGTGGGATCAGCCCAGATACCTGCTAGCACCTGCGTTTTGCCCCTCCGTCCAGCCCAGGCCACCGAAGTGCAGTATCGATCGATCACTGTCACTTGCAAAACACAACACACATAACTGCAGCGTTCGCAGAGACAGGCCTGATCCCTGCGACTCCAGTGCTGTAGGAGGTGATTTCACCACCACAGTTAAAAAAAAAAGCATATATGCCGAAGCATTGGGGCAGCAGGAGCGAAGAAGCGATTTTGCTCCTAATGCCGCGTATATACGGTCGAAATTCCGACGGAGGCTTGCCCGTGGAAAAGTCTGACCATGTGTACGTGGCATAACTTTTGCGAGAAGATGCCCCCATGCTTCGGCATATATAAATGGTGCATGTATGCCCATCATTAGAAGTGGGTGGATGAAGGGCGGTATTCTAATGGTGGGCATACCCACCGATCAATCTTTTTTTTTCGTTCAGCCAACAGGCTGCATGAAAAAAAAGATTACAATACATGTCCAACAAGGACCAGCAACGTACTGGTATGTTGCTGGACTTTGAATGTTTATACCAGAATGATGCCTGCGGGTTTAGGTATCATCTTGGTATTATTCTTTTCAGCCAGCGGCCGGCTTTCATGTAAAAGCAATCCTAGTGGCTAATTAGCCTCTGGACTGCTTTTACAAGCAGTGGGAGGGAATGCCCCCCCCGGATATAAAAAGCGCCATTGGGAAATTGGGAAAGCATTTTATCACACCGATCTTGGTGTGGTCAGATGCTTTGAGGGCAGAGGAAATATCTAGGGTCCAATAGACCCCAGTTTTTTCAAAAAAGAGTACCTGTCATTACCTATTGCTATCATAGGGGATATTTACATTCCCTGAGATAACAATAAAAGTGATACAAATAAATAAATATGGAAGCAACAGTTTAAAAATAAAATAAAAAAGCAAAATTAATAATAAAAAAAAAAAAAAAAAAAAAGCACCCCTGTCCTGCCCTGCTCTTGCCCAATGGCGAACGCAAGCGTCGGTCTGGCGTCATATGTAAACAGCAATTGCACCATGCATGTGAGGTATCACCGCGAAGGTCAGATCGAGGGCAGTAATATTAGCAGTAGACCTCCTCTGTAAATCTAATGGGGTAACCTGTAAATGCTTTTAAAGGCTTTTAAAAATGTATGTAATTTGTCGCCAATGCGCGTTTGTGCGAAATTTTAAAGCATGTCGTGTTTGGTATCTATGTACTCGGCCTAAGATCATCTTTTTTATTTCATCAAACATTTGGGCAATATAGTGTGTTTTAGTGCATTAAAATTAAAAAAAGTGTATTTTTTCCCAAAAAATGCGTTTGAAAAATCGCTGCGCAAATACTGTGTAGAAAAAAAAATGCAACACCCACCATTTTATTCTGTAGGGCCTTTGCTTTAAAAATATATATAATGTTTGGGGGTTCAACATAATTTTCTTGCAAAAAAAAATATGTTTTCATGTAAACAAAAAGTGTCAAAAAGGGCTTTGTCTTCAAGTGGTTAAAAGAGTGGATATAAGCTTCCTAATGTTGTGTATAAAATGCCAGAACAGTTCAAAACCCCCCCAAATAACCCCATTTTGGAAAGTAGACACCCCAAGCTATATACTGAGAGGCATGTCGAGTCCATGGAATATTTTATATGTTGACACAAGTTGCGGAAAAAATACAATTTTTTTTTTTTTTTTTGCACAAAGTTGTCACTAAATGATATATTGCTCAAACATGCCGTGGGCATATGTGGAATTACACCCCAAAATACATTCTGTTGCTTCTCCTGAGTACGGGGATACCACATGTGTGAGACTTTTTGGGAGCCTAGCCGCGTACGGGACCCCAAAAACCAAGCACCGCCTTCAGGCTTTCTAAGGGTGTCAATTTTTGATTTCACTTCTCACTGCCTATCACAGTTTCGGAGGCCATGGAATGCCCAGATGGCACAAAACCCCCCCAAATGACCCCATTTTGGAAAGTAGACACCCCAAGCTATTTGCTGAGAGGTATTGTGAGTATTTTGCAGATCTCGCTTTTTGTCACAAAGTTTTGAAAATTGAAAAAAAAAAGAAAAAAAAAATGTTCTTTCTTCATTTTTAAAAACAAATGAGAGCTGTAAAATACTCACCATGCCTCTCAGCAAACAGCTTGGGGTGTCTACTTTCCAAAATGGGGTCATTTGGGGGGGTTTTGTGCTATTTTGGCATTTTATGGCCTTCAAAACTGTGATAGGTAGTGAGGAGTGAAATCAAAAATTTGCGCCCTTAGAAATCCTGGAGGCGGTGCTTGGTTTCCGGGGTCCCGTACGTGGCTAGGCTCCTAAAAAGTCCCACACATGTGGTATCCCCGTACTCAGGAGAAGCAGCAGAATGTATTTTGGGGTGCAATTCCACATATAACCATGGCATGTGTGAGCAATATATCATTTAGTGACAACTTTTTGTAATTTTTTTTTTTTGTCATTATTCAATCACTTGGGACAAAAAAAAAATATTCAATGGGCTCAACAGGCCTCTCAGCAATTTCCTTGGGGTGTCTACTTTCTAAAATGGGGTCATTTGGGGGGGTTTTGTGCTATTTTGGCATTTTATGGCCTTCAAAACTGTGATAGGTAGTGAGGAGTGAAATCAAAAATTTGCGCCCTTAGAAATCCTGAAGGCGGTGCTTGGTTTCCGGGGTCCCGTACGTGGCTAGGCTCCTAAAAAGTCCCACACATGTGGTATCCCCGTACTCAGGAGAAGCAGCAGAATGTATTTTGGGGTGCAATTCCACATATAACCATGGCATGTGTGAGCAATATATCATTTAGTGACAACTTTTTGTAATTTTTTTTTTTTTTGTCATTATTCAATCACTTGGGACAAAAAAAAAATATTCAATGGGCTCAACAGGCCTCTCAGCAATTTCCTTGGGGTGTCTACTTTCTAAAATGGGGTCATTTGGGGGGGTTTTGTGCTATTTTGGCATTTTATGGCCTTCAAAACTGTGATAGGTAGTGAGGAGTGAAATCAAAAATTTGCGCCCTTAGAAATCCTGAAGGCGGTGCTTGGTTTCCGGGGTCCCGTACGTGGCTAGGCTCCTAAAAAGTCCCACACATGTGGTATCCCCGTACTCAGGAGAAGCAGCAGAATGTATTTTGGGGTGCAATTCCACATATAACCATGGCATGTGTGAGCAATATATCATTTAGTGACAACTTTTTGTAATTTTTTTTTTTTTTGTCATTATTCAATCACTTGGGACAAAAAAAAAATATTCAATGGGCTCAACAGGCCTCTCAGCAATTTCCTTGGGGTGTCTACTTTCTAAAATGGGGTCATTTGGGGGGGGTTTTGTACTGCCCTGTCATTTTAGCACCTCAAGAAATGAGATAGGCAGTCATAAATTAAAAGCTGTGTAAATTCCAGAAAATGTACCCTAGTTTGTAAACGCTATAACTTTTGCGCAAACCGATAAATATACGCTTATTGACATTTTTTTTACTAAAGACATGTGGCTGAATACATTTTGGCCTAAATGTATGACTAAAATTGAGTTTATTCGATTTTTCTTATAACAAAAAGTAGAAAATATCATATTTTTTCAAAATTTTCGGTCTTTTTCCGTTTATATCGCAAAAAATAAAAATCGCAGAGGCAATCAAATACCATTAAAAGAAAGCTCTATTTGTGGGAAGAAAAGGACGCAAATTTCGTTTGGGTACAACATTGCATGTCCGCACAATTTACAGTTAAAGCAGCGCAGTGCAAAATTCTGAATTCACCTCTGGTCCTTTAGCTACCAAATGGTCCGGGGCTTAAGTGGTTAAAACTTCTTTTTGCATTGATACATGTCCCCTGGGGCAGGACCCGGGTCCCCAAACCCTTTTTTAGGACAATAACTTACATATTAACCGTTATAATTAGCACTTTAGACTTCGAACGTTCGCATCCATTATATTTAATAGGGTTCTAAAGTTCGCGCGAACTTTCGGTCCGTTCGCAGGTTCTGGTGCGAACTGAACCGGGGGGGGTGTTCGGCTCATCCCTCATCCGACAATGAACTCTGTCCTCGTGGAGACCCTGGATACAATCAGCTCTACAAAATTCGGCCCCTCGTAAACCACTTCAACAAACGTTTTGCAGCCTTGTTTACTCCCAATCAAGTTGTGTGTTGATGAGTCCCTGATTACATTTTCTGGTCACTTGTCTTTCAAAGAGTGTCTTCCCATCAAGTGTGTCATATATGGGGTCAAGATGACAAGAAGACAGGGCAACAGGCTATACATATAGTTTTATGTTTTATGAGGGAAGAGATAGTCACGTAGAGCCGGAGAACTGCCCAGATTACATAGTGAGCGCTGGCAAGATTGTGTGGGACTTGGTGTCACCCTTTTTCGGAAAAGGGTACCACTTGTATGTGGACAATTATTACACGAGCGTGCCACTTTTTAGTCACTTGTTTGATCATCAGATTGGCGCATGTGGCACCGTGCGACCTAATCGCCGGGGCTTACCCCAGAGGCTTGTAGATTCCCGTCTTAGGCTGGGGGAGAGAGCCTGCTTCAAGTGTAATAACTTGCTCGCTGTGAAGTGGAGGGATACTAAGAATGTTTTCGTTCTGTCCTCCCTGCACGCAGACACGACGGTCCAAATTCCTACGGCGACTGGTGTTGTGGAGAAACCCCTCTGTGTCCACGAATATAACCAAAATATGGGAGGGGTGGACCTCAACAACCAGTTGTTGGCACCGTACCTAGTTGCCCGTAAGGCCAGACGCTGGTACACAAAAGTGTCTGTATACTTATTTCAATTGGCTTTGCTAAACGCTCATGTGCTATACAGAGCTTCAGGACGGACTGGATCCTTCCTCAAATTCCAGGAAGAGATCGTCAGAGCCCTTCTGTTTCCAGACGGCGCTTCACCTCACCATCCCAATCCAAATGCAGTAAGCCAGCTGCATGAGAGGCATTTTCCTTATGTCCTCCCTGGTACCCCTATCCAACAAGCCCCCCAAATAAGATGTTGTGTCTGTAGCAAGTGCGGATATAGGCATAACACCCGCTATTATTGTCCCTCCTGTCCTGACAATCCTGGTCTTTGCATTGGTGAATGTTTTGAACGCTACCATACACTAGTGGAGTTTTAGCGTAGGGTACAGCACTGCACAGAATAGGACACACTTTCACAGGGTCTCCCAAGATGCCATCGCATTTTGAGAGACCCGAACCTGGAACCGAACCGTTACAGTTACAGTTACAAATAAACGTGTAAAAAAAAAAAAACACAAAAAATATAAGAAATAAAAAATAAAAATAGTTGTCGTTTTATTGTTCCCTCTCTCTCTCTATTCTCTCTCTATTGTTCTGCTCTTTTTTTACTGTATTCTATTCTACAATGTTTTATTGTTATTATGTTTTATCATGTTTGCTTTTCAGGTATGTCATTTTTTTATACTTTACTGTTTACTGTGTTTTATTGTTAACCATTTTTTTGTTTTCCGGTACGCCATTCAGTTGCAGCGCGGATTTATTTATCTTGACAGCAACAGCGTTTGCTCCCACGATACATAAAGCCGTGACTGTAGGAGGTGATTTCACCACCACAGTTAAAAAAAGAGCATATATGCCCAAGCATGGGGGCAGCAGGGGTGGAGGAGCGATTTGCTCCTAACTTTTGGGGCGATTGCCCCCATGGTTCGGCATATATATATTTTAGGCACAGATTGCGTTAAAAAATGTTTTATTTTTTACTGCTTTTTTTTATTTGCTTTGCAGGTATGGTATGTCTTAAGCCCCGTACACACGATCGGATAACCTATGGATTTTCGTCCGATGGATTTGTCCATCGGAAATCCGATGAAACTGTTTTTCATCAGTCTTGGCCACACACCATCAGTCAAAAAACCAACTGTTCCAAACGCGGTGACTTAAAACACTCCGATGAGCCGAGAAAAATGAAGTTTAATGCTTCTAAGCATGCGTCGACTTGATTCTGAGCATGGGTGGGTTTTTTAACTGATGGACTTGCCCATAGACGATCGGAAATTCCCATCGGTTTTTTATCTATCGGAAAATTTTAAAACAAGTTCTATTTTTTACAACCGATGGAAAAAAGACCGATGGGTACCATACACGATCGGTTGGTCTGATGAAAATCATCCATCGGACGGTTTTCATCAGTCAAACCGATCGTGTGTAGAACTGGGTGGATGAAGGGAGGTATTCTAATGGTGGGCATACCCACCGATCAATCTCTTTTTTTTTGTTCAGCCCACAGGCTACATGAAAAAATATATATATATATGCCCAACAAGAACCAGCAACGTACTGGTATGTTGCTGGACTTTGAGTGGTTATACCAGAATGATGCCTGCGGGTTTAGGTATCATTTTGGTATCATTCTTTTCAGCCAGCGGCTTTCATGTAAAAGCAATCCTAGCAGCTAATTAGCCTCTAGACTACTTTTACAAGCAGTGGGAGGGAACTTCCCCCCCCCCCACCGTCGTCCATGGTTTTCTCTGGCTCTCTTGTCCCAACAGGGAACCAGAGAATGCAGCCGGTGGTTCCGCCAGCTAACCATAGAACTGATCAGAGACCAGAATGGCTCCAATCATCTCTATGGCCTAAGAAACCGGAAGCTACAAGCATTTCATGACTTAGATTTCGCCGGATATAAACAGCGCCATTGGGAAATTGGGAAAGCATTTTATCACACCGATCTTGGCGTGGTAAGATGCTTTGAAGGCAGAGGAGAAAAAAAGAGTACCTGTCACTACCTATTGCTATCATAGGGGATATTTACATTCCCTGAGATAACAATAAAAATGCTAAAAATAAATAAATGAAAGAAACAGTTTAAAAATAAAATAAAAAAGCAAAAAAAAAAAGCACCGCCGCAAGGTATCACCGCGAAGGTCAGATTGAGGGCAGTAATTTTAGCAGTAGACCTCCTCTGTAAATCGAAAGTGGTAACCTGTAAAGGCTTTTAAAGGCTTTTAAAAATGTATGTAGTTTGTCGCTGCTGCACGTTTGTGTGCAATTTTAAAGCATGTCGTGTTTGGTATCAATGTACTTGGCCTAAGATCATATTTTTTATTCCATCAAACATTTGGGCAATATAGTGTGTTTTAGCGCATTAAAATTAAAAAAGTGTGTTTTTTTCCCCCAAAAAATGCGTTTGAAAAATCGCTGCGCAAATACTGTGTGAAAAAAAAATGCAACACCCACCATTATAATCTGTAGGGCCTTTGCTTTAAAAAAAATATATAATGTTTGGTGCTTCAAAGTAATTTTCTTGCAAAAAAATTGTTTTTTTCATGTAAACAAAAAGTGTCAGAAAGGGCTTTGTCTTCAAGTGGTTAGAAGAGTGGATGATGTGTGACATAAGCTTCTAAATGTTGTGCATAAAATGCCAGGACAGTTCAAAACCATACCAAATGACCCCATTTTGTGCTATCTTGGTATTTTATGGCCTTCGAAACTGTGATAGGTAGTGAGGAGTGAAATCCAAAATTTACGCCCTTAGAAATCCTGAAGGCGGTGATTGATTTTCGGGGCCCCGTACGCTGCTAGGCTCCCAAAAAGTCTCACATTTGTGGTATCCCCGTACTCAGGAGAAGCAGCAGAATGTATTTTGGAGTGTAATTCCACATATACCCATGGCATGTTTGAGCAATATATAATTTAGTGACAACTTTGTGCAAAAAAAGAATAAAGTTTGTAATTTTCCCGCAACTTGTGGCAAAATATAAAATATTCCATGGACTCAAAATGCCTCTCAGCAAATAGCTTGGGTGTCTACTTTCCACAATGGGGTCATTTGGGGGGGGGTTTGTGCTATCTTGGCATTTTATGGCCTTCGAAACTGTGATAGGTAGTGATAGGTAGTGAGGAGTGAAATCAAAAATTTACGCCCTTAGAAATCCTGAAGGCGGTGCTTGGTTTTCGGGGTCCTGTACGTGGCTAGGCTCCCAAAAAGTCTCACACATGTGGTATCCCCATACTCAGGAGAAGCAGCAGAATGAATTTTGGGGTGTAATTCCACATATTTCCATGGCATTTCTGAGCAATATCTCATTTAGTGACAACTTTGTGGAAAAAAAAAAAAAAGTTTGTAATTTTTCCGCAACTTGTGGCAAAATATAAAATATTCCATGGACTCAACATGCATCCCAGCAAATAGCTTTGGGTGTCTACTTTCCAAAATGGGGTCATTTGGGGGGGGGGCGGGGAGTTTGTGCTATCCGGGTATTTTATGACCTTCAAAACTGTGATAGGTAGTGAGGATTGAAATCAAAAATGTACACCCTTAGAAATCCTGAAGGCGGTGCTTGATTTTTGGGGTCCCGTACGCGTCTAGGCTCCCAAAAAGTCTCACACATGTGGTATCCCCGTACTCAGGAGAAGCAGCAGAATGTATTTTGGGGTTTAATTCCACATATAACCATGGCAAGTGTGAGCAATATATCATTTAGTGACAACTTTTTGTAAAAAAATAATTTTTGGGTAATTTTTCAATCACTTGGGACAAAAAAATTAAATATTCAATGGGCTCAACATGCCTCTCAGCAATTTCCTTGGGGTGTCTACTTTCCAAAATGGGGTCATTTGGGGCAGTTTGTACTGCCCTGCCATTTTAGCACCTCAAATGCGTAAATTCCAGAAAATATACCCTAGATTGTAGACGCTATAACTTTTGCGCAAACCAATAAATATTTGCTTATTGACATTTTTTTTTTTACCAAAGACATGTGGCTGAATACATTTTGGCCTAAATGTATGACTAAAATTGAGTTTATTGGATTTTTCTTAACAATAGTAGAAAATATCATTTTTTTTTTACATTTTGGTCTTTTTCCATTTATATCGCAAGGCTACAATACGCTTACTCCATCTCCGCTCATTACACTCAGCGGTTTGTGAGTGACATCCATTGGAGGTGTCCTTCACCTACATCATTACGATGCTTGCGTTGCCGCAGGGGATTATGGGATTGTAGGCTGGAGGTGCGTCACATCTTGGCGCATGCTCAATGGGCACTTCATTGTGTCCACGCTCGCTCGGTGGCGTCAGACGCCTGAGCAAGCGGGGGGTTTAAAAGGCTGACATTTTGCCAGCTCCATCATGCTGGAATACAGGGGCGACCTCACTTTTTGCACTTGCTGTACAGGTACAGAATCTTTTGCATTTTAACTCTTATATACGGTACTCTTGCTACTTTGCAGTTATTCTCGGTCATTGCGACCTTATCTTTGCATTACCATGGTATGCTATGCTGGACATCTCTAACCCTATGATATATTGATCCCCTATACTATTTATTATTACAAATTATATACATATCAATGAGCATTTTTTTTGTATTCATATTTGGATGCCCAGCATGGAATATACTATGCAATCTTTTTCAAAACTCCCTTATATTATCTTATCTTCCTTGAATGTTTCTTTTTTAACCACTTGTCCACCAAGGACGTCATATGACGTCGCTGACTTTGAGGGGGGATATCTGAATGATGCCTGCAGCTACAGGCATCATTCAGATATCATTGTTTGCAGCCAGCTATTCTGCGCACCATAAGAACAATCATAGCGGCAGTTCCACCGCTTGATCGTTCTTATTGGTGGCGGGAGGGGACACCCCCCTCCCGCCGCCATCCGGTGCTTCTCCGGGCTCTCCCGTGCCATCATGGACCCGGAGAACGAATCGGCCGGCGCCGGCTCACAATAGAGATTTCCGGTGACCAGATGGTCACCAGTCATCTCTATGACCGTCAGAGTCACGGGCGTGACGTTCTAGCACTAGACCTCCCCTGTAACTCGAAAATAGTAACCTGTAAACATTTTTAAAGCGTCGCCTATGGAGATTTTTAAGTACCGAAGTTTGGCGCCATTCCATGAGTGTGCACAATTTTAAAGCGTGACATGTTAGGTATCTATTTACTCAGCGTAACAGCATCTTTCACATTATACAAAAAAATTGGGCTAACTTTACTGTTTTGTTATTTTTTAATTTGTGAAACCGTTTTTTTCCCAAAAAAAGGCGTTTGAAAAATTATTGCGCAAATACCGTGCAAGATGACCGCCATTGTATTCCCTAGGGTGTCTGCTAAAAAAAAATATATAATGTTTGGGGGTTCTGATTAATTTTCTAGCAAAAAAATAATGATTTTTACATGAAGGAGAGAAGTGCAAGAATCGGCCCGGTTGAGAAGTGGTTAAACATACCCCCCCAAAATAATAAACTCTACATTATATTTATTTTTCATTGTCCCTTTAGTGCTTGCTGACTTGCTAGATCATTTTTTGATCACCTATGTCTTTGAGAATCAACCTCTGTCCGCCCCCGCAATTGTCTGTGTCTTTACATATTAAACAGAGTAAGTTCTCCTTTGAGCCTTTTGGCCTTCCACTCTTTGCTCTCTGTTCATTATGATCTTTAATGTTTGGAACTTAGTATTCATTAGGTTATTTGTTCCTTATAGCTGGGTCCCTTTATACCCTCTACGGCCGAACACTGCCTCTTGCACGATCACACACTTTTGGAAGCTTTTTCCACACTCCATGTGGGGCCCCACATGTAGATTCCTTTTTGTCCTGGCTGAGTGAAGGTGGGTTCCTCTCTTGGTGTGTTGGTGGCACACATTTATGTATATATGTAAATATATATGTAGCAGAAGGTAATAGTACAGCGCTACATATAGGCCAGTAAAAACTGGACTGTAACTCAAATGTGACCATAAATGGAAACACACAAAAAAGTGAAAAGGGGCAGGCTGAACGCCCTACCCAATATATATAAAATGTCCACAATAATAAACAAAAACAAAAAAATGTAAGAGTGTCCAAAACAGTGGGTAAATAACAAGGAATAGATGTAAAACTTCTGTCACAATTCTTCACGTGGATGGTGACATTCATGTGTGCTTACCAGAAACGTTGGACCCGAATGTCATAAGACAGCGGATCAATCGAGCTTCAGAGTATCTCCAACGGCTGCTCCACAGGAATGTCCCCGAATCTCTGATGGATGTAGAGGTATACCGGCTAGACGATCGGATGTCTTCAATCCTGGGTGGAACTGATGGATGCAGTACTTCTCGGGTCTCCAATACCCCCAAGGCTGGAGATCCCACCAGAAGACTGGCACTCTGGATCCGGGTATTCAACCGGACGATGGGATACGATCAAGCTTAAATGGAAAATACCCCGACAAGGGTATTGTAGAAGGACCAACTGGAGAAAACTGAAAAAACTTTTCCTCACCGATTTCATGCAAAGAGAAGAAAAAAATAGGGGGCTCCAATGGTGTAGGTCAAAAAAAATTGGGTTTTTAATCAGAAAAACACCAACATACAAAAGATAAAAAGTGATCACAGTTCATATATTAAGAGACAACATGGGAAGCAAAATGCATAGCCCGACGCGTTTCATTCCTAACAGGACGTCTACAGGGGCAATGCCGAAACGCGTCGGGCTATGCATTTTGCTTCCCATGTTGTCTTTTAATATATGAACTGTGATCACTTTTTATCTTTGTAATGTTGTGGAGATTTTTATGGAGATGTATTTAATATGTATTGTCATAGTGTCACCCAGTGTTAGTACTTCCGCAACCCGCTCTAAAAGAGCTCATTGGGGTAGTCTGAGGCTGGTTGAATCCCGTCTGATAGGGGAAAACGTCTTGAGGTTGGAGTGTGATGTTTGCAGGGTGCGGATATGTCCACCGACGGGGGCCCTCTGTGCATTAGCACGGACGATCGTTGAGGAGGGGATGTCCTCGCTCTGCAACAACATCATTGGTTATGAGCAGATGCGTGCTCTTGTCTCTGCTGTGTCTGATCAACATTGGTTGGGATTCGTAGTGCGCGTCTGCAGATAACCTCCCTCCCCCATTCAATAATAGTATAATCTGAATATGCGTTGTTCTATGGAATAGCGCAGAATAAGAATTCCTATCAACGGTAACTTTAGCCATCATACGTTATTGTATTCATTGTATGTATTATTGTATTAAATCATTTAAACTATATTTCTTGAGTGGGATTCATGTATGGCATCTCCTGTTGGAAGGGATGTCCTTGTCATTTTCCCTGTGTGAAGGTCACATGCTGTGACCTCACTTCCTGTTGGTAACTTCTTTAGTGAGGATCACATGCTGTGACATCACTTCCTGTTGGGATTTTAATCCTGTGGGGATTTCAATAAAAGGAGAGACACACAGCTCCCAGACACACTATGCTGGGAGGCTGAGATGAGAACATAAGATCTGTGTTGGTGCCTTTCTTGGGATGAATGATGGAATGAATGGTGAGTGGATTTAAGCAAACTTAGCTAAAGATAGCATTATTGCAAAAAGATGAATCTAAAGTGTGTGCTTAGATAGCACAGGAATTATGGGCTGTGTGCTCTGCAAACAACCAATAATTCCACGACAGAATGGCGACTCTGATTGGACCAATTGCGGCCTCTTTGAGCATCACATCAGCAGAGGGGGGAGAGTGGACCTGCGATGTGATGCGTGAAGAGGCTGTACTTTGTAAAAGAACAAAAATTTTCGTCTTTTTGAAATAATGCTGTTTGCAGTACGAGAGATGTGTGTGTGATTTTGTCATGGATCGTATGCCTGTGAATTTGATTGTGTGTGCCTGTGTGGGTATGCCTGGGTGTGCCTGGATGTTTGTGTGAGAGAAGCTGAAAATGCTTGCCCCCATGAGGTTTAGCGGGGCAGGGACAGGCAGCATGGCTATCACTGCCAACATGTTTGAAAGTTGTGTATATCTGACTTTCCAATTTTCAGAACAAAGTTGTGTGTAGTGTTTGAGCCTGAGTGAATTCTGATGGAAACTGTATATTGTGTATGAAATGAAGGTATAGCTGTGATTATTTAGTGCAGCCTGCACTGAGAAGTTTGTAAATGGATGATTGTTTGTAAACCATGTGCTTGAATGGGGGAAGGGCTTGCCCACTGCTTT
Organism: Rana muscosa; assembly: GCA_029206835.1. Classification (NCBI taxonomy): domain Eukaryota; kingdom Metazoa; phylum Chordata; class Amphibia; order Anura; family Ranidae; genus Rana; species Rana muscosa. The sequence continues at coordinate 44,160,382 of CM055127.1, forward strand.
GTATTGCTGGGGCTATGCCCCGAGGGAAGGAATCTCTGAGCAGACATGTAGGACAACAATATACTGTATGTGTGTGGTGTTTGTGATTTCTATGAAAAATAGAAATGGATAGATTGTGATTTTTGTAGGGGACAAAGACATATGTCTCCATAAGTGTAAAAATATTTTAACAAAAGTGTTTGGTTTTTGAGTTGAAAGTTCCCGCCGCATATCCAAGTGGCCAGGCATTGCTAGAAGGCAGACAATAGTATGTCTCTGCGATGGCTTGTTATGGAAGCTGAGGCCACTGTGTGTGTGAACTTTAGGTAGAGAAAAGTGGTGAATATCTCAGAGTATATTAACTTAGAGAAATTAATATGTTTTTAATATTGTCATGTAACTAACATTTTTTTAAATGTGTTGTTTAGTGGCCAAAGGGTTTTTAAAATGTTTAAGTGTACATGTGGTCCTTGTAGAGTGTAGGTGACTCAAGACACACATTTTTCAGTGGATTATGTTGGTTTTGGCGGAAAAAAATACATGTGCTAATGGCGCCATTCTTGGCTTTTGTTAGCCTTGCAGGTTTGTCTGCCATTTTGAGGCACAGTTTTTCCTTAGCCTGTGGGTATCCTATAAGGGAAGGCGCAGCCACCTTTCCTTTGGGTATGATATTATGTGACCATGTTGTGCCATTCATCTGCTATTTCGCTGGTGGAATTTCTCAGCCTTTGGGGCAGATTTTGATGGTTGGTGCGAATGTAGTGCGGTCTTTTCTGCGTTGAAACCTGGTGGAGGCCATTTGTGTTTTTCTTTGTGTGTGGGAACCAATGTGGTGTTCATTGTGACGTCCCATGCTGGTTTTGGTGGGAAAAATTGCATGGCGCCATTGTTGTTGTTGTCCATGAGGCTTGCGATGGTTCATCCACCATTCATGGGCTTGCCTCTGGTAGGCTGTTGCCTTACCTTTGTTTGCTGATGTCACTGTGTGTTGCATGGTCATCTGCTGATCTCAGTCTGTGATTTTGCAGGATTTATGCCTTTGCAGTGGGAGTATTAATCCATCATTTTTAGTTCTATAATTCAGTATTGTGGTTTAATTTTTGGGGTTTTTATTGCATCATCTGGGCATTCATCTGGACTTTTGTCATATGTTTTATAATCATTGGCCATTGTTTTTTTGGTATCTAGTGGTTGGTGCACATAAGCCCCTGGATACTGTGTTGGCATTTGTTGATTGGCGCAGTTTTGTCCTGTTTTATGCGTTTGCTAGATTAAATAGTTTTTCTAAGCATCGCCTTTTGAGTTGAGTAGTGGTATCTTGAGATAGCGCGGTCTTGCCCCAAGGGGCCACAACGTGCTTGCAGACACACGCACATGCTGGGGCCTATTTATGGATGGGATCTGGCTGACCTACCAGCATTTGGAGTGTGGGGGGAGGCCAACGCAGACACAGGGAGGACATGCAAACTCCATGCACATGATGTTAGGAGGGGGATTTCTCTGTTTTCATTTAAGTGAATGTAAGCTATTGCCGGGTCAGCTGACTTTGCAGTATAGAGCGGCGGTTTTTGTATTGGATTTCGTTTTTAAGTAAAAACTCCACTTTGCACTGAATTTTGCACAATGGTGTGTTTTTATGTTTAAATTGGAGTCTTGATAAGACACAGCAATGTGGCTGGGCTCCCCCCTCCCCCTCCCTCTTCCTGAACAATTGATATGTAAATAAACCAGTTTTTTTTTTAAGTAGCTGGGCATGTAACCGGAGGTTTCTTTTCAGCATTTATATATCAGCAGAAAGTTGGTGGGAGGAGCTTGGGGTTGTCTGAAAGGTTGGCAAATGAGATTTGTGTTTGGAAGGAAAATGGAAAGCATTTTTGCGTTTAAAAGTGTTTTATATTTTGTTCCAGTTTTGTGAAGTTTTGTACTGTAATACAGTTTTGGGTAGAGAGAAAAACAGGGGGGCATCACCATTATTGTAACATCTAGATACAGAGAGAAGCCACATTGTTCTGCAGGTGGTAAACTGGCGTAAGTGCTCTGTGTGGTTCAGTCTGACAACGCAGTGTATGGGTGTATAGCGGAAAACGCTTGTGTATGCATGCACTGTGAGGGGTAGAGGCCTAATTCGGGGGTTGATCTGTGGTTGTTCTGTAGTTCCAAAAGTGTTGGAACAACAAGCCATAGAGTTGACACCTCGGTTAGGGTTTCTAGTTGGAGGACTTGACCATATAGTGGTTGTAGTTCTTCAATTCACCGTATAAGAAGACACCGGGCGGTGATCTCCGAAAATGGGTGCAACGGTTTAACCTGGACACAGGTTTAAAACGATAAGCCGATTCGAATCGCCATGGACACAAGGAGGTCTGTGCAAAGGGAAGGAATGGAGGCTTCCCATAGTCAGACAGTCACACAGTGCACGAAGCCTAGTTTTGGGGCAAAGGCCTTTGAACCCCAAAAAGATTAACATAGGTGGTCCAAGGATACTATTTTGGGTATCCCTCTGGAATGGATGTAGTTGAGCTGCGGCTTCAGAAATCTGTAATGATGAGTGTTGATGGAGGTGTAGTACACGTTTTTGTGATTCTCAGAGGAGGAACGGTGGTTAAATTCTCATGCCCGTTTGTTTGAACTTTGTATGGCTGGTCCATGTAAGGTTCTCGAGCTGCTCTCATGTTCCCATTGTATTTTTTTCTATTGCTGAAAGAGCAAAGGGAGAATTCTGGCTGTTTTTGTTTTTTTCATTTGTGGTTTTGGAAACTGGGAAGTATTTCCCCCACGTTTGTATCGGAATGTTTGTATGTAGTAACGTGAATATGTTCGAACTTACCGCGGCGATCCTTCGATGCGTCGCGGCTGTTGTATTTTTGTAGGAACGGGAAAAGTAAGGGTTACAGAGGGTTTTGTTTGAATCGGTTTTGAAAGAATGTCATTGACAATTTACCAATGTACAGGAATGTCATTATCATTTACCATTCTTTGCAGGTTAAATATGAAGGATAGAGTAATGATTTTGCTTATAAGTATTTTTCAGGTCCAAGGAGTTTGTACATAGAGAACAGGTGTATGTAGACAGCGGTACATATGGATAAATATGAGTCTAAGGGAGGTAAAAGTATCATAGGTTATTTCATTGTTTCTTTTTTCCTGCACCACGCATTTCTTCCTTCAGTCTGTAATGAGGAAGAAAAGGGGGGAGAAGTGATAAATGTAAGAGTGACAGTTTTTTTCAAACTAATAATAACCTCTGTAATTCTAACCAAGTTTGTGCCAAGACTGTCTTTCTTTAATAGAATTTGAATCGGCAAGCAGCAGTCTGGTGAAGTAGGTTCCCATCCCAGAGGCTAAGAACCTTTTGTCAATGGTTCCAGGTATTGTAAGCCACGCACAGGTTATGCAGTGACCACAATCCCGATGTCTGGGTTATTGTCATATGAGGGTTGTTTGGAGGTCAATCAAAACCAGGGTCGTACTCTCCTCATTAGCTGTCACTTATATTCTCGGCTGATGGGGTGGGTGCGATCGTTGTGACATGAACTTCAAAATGTCCACCACAGGGTTCACGAGTCCCTCCTGGACCCTGACTCAATAATCAGTTTACATTCTTTCCAACCAGGTGACTGGGTTGTTGTAAAGAAGCTTGAGGGATGAGACCACGCCAGCCACTGCAAGAAGCGGCTCAACCACACCAAAGAATGAGGAGTATCTTTGTTTATTTATATTTTTGTTGTTTAATAAATTTTAGCAAGGGTAACGGTGAAAAGCATCCCAAGTTATTATGTAAAGTGTATATCCTGACTAGCTCAGAAAGCGAACAGGACCGATGGTCTGTTCTGAGTCTTCACCAAGTTTTAGCCCCCAGCGATGACAGCGGTACATGCCATTTATGATGTTATTATGGGTATGAGGAGTTTTGACAAACTAGTGAAGACTCCAAACAGACACTTGTCAATGGAATCTAACGATGCATTTTTAGAGGGTAAAATTGGTTAGTTTTAATGGCTCTGCCTCTTGTCGGTTTGGGTATCTAGGCAGCCCACAAGTGTGTTTGAACTTTAGTTTGGTGTTTATGCGGATCTGCAGCTTATAAAGGTAATTCCCCCAAAGCAAGAAGTTCATGCGTGATGGTGAAGCTGTCCCAACATCTTAGGTCGCGGCCGATCGTGAGGATCTGATGGCGCAGGAAATTAAGAATGGCAGGGACAGCTAGAAGGGATTTGTTCACCAACCCCGACCAGGTCTGGGCATGGGGTCCTGGATGTACAAGGTTGGGGGGCTCGGGCTTGGGATACGATTGAACAATTCTCATCCGTTAAGGATAGGGTTCTTCATGTAATTGTTGAAGCCAGAGCTGTAGCTAAGTGAAGGTTGGGAGTCTATTTTAAGGGTCTGGGAATCTTTGGGGATCTAATTTTTATTTTACAGCGGATCGTGGTTAAAGGAAGTGGGAATATATATACTCATGTTGTTTTATTTCTTTTCTTTCTATGTCGTGACGAGGTGCTCCTGTTGCCGGATTTGACGCGTGACCAGAGTTTCCTTGATGAGACGCCCCGAAACCGGACCCACATACAAGACACAGAGGATCACAGACCGATCGGCGATTACTACAGCTCACCATGTCGTGTCCTCCTTTATAAGTCATGCCCCTGAAGAGTAGAGTCTACATGTCAAGCCGTGTTTTCCTTTTTATGGACTAAGGACTGATTCATCTCCGGGTGTAAGAAGCAGATCAACTTTCATCGAGGGACACATGGAGTGCATATGACAAAAAAGGGAGGACTGTTGTGGAGATTTTTATGGAGATGTATTTAATATGTATTGTCATAGTGTCACCCAGTGTTAGTACTTCCGCAACCCGCTCTAAAAGAGCTCATTGGTGTAGTCTGAGGCTGGTTGAATCCCGTCTGATAGGGGAAAACGTCTTGAGGTTGGAGTGTGATGTTTGCAGGGTGCGGATATGTCCACCGACGGGGGCCCTCTGTGCATTAGCACGGATGATCCTTGAGGAGGGGATGTCCTCGCTCTGCAACAACATCATTGGTTATGAGCAGATGCGTGCTCTTGTCTCTGCTGTGTCTGATCAACATTGGTTGGGATTCGTAGTGCGCGTCTGCAGATAGCCTCCCTCCCCCATTCAATAATAGTATAATCTGAATATGCGTTGTTCTATGGAATAGCGCAGAATAAGAATTCCTATCAACGGTAACTTTAGCCATCATACGTTATTGTATTCATTGTATGTATTTTTGTATTGAATCCTTTAAACTATATTTCTTGAGTGGGATTCATGTATGGCATCTCCTGTTGGAAGGGATGTCCTTGTCATTTTCCCTGTGTAAAGGTCACATGCTGTGACCTCACTTCCTGTTGGTAACTTCTTTAGTGAGGATCACATGCTGTGACATCACTTCCTGTTGGGATTTTAATCCTGTGGGGATTTCAATAAAAGGAGAGACACACAGCTCCCAGACACACTATGCTGGGAGGCTGAGATGAGAACATAAGATCTGTGTTGGTGCCTTTCTTGGGATGAATGATGGAATGAACGGTGAGTGGATTTAAGCAAACTTAGCTAAAGATAGCATTATTGCAAAAAGATGAATCTAAAGTGTGTGCTTAAATAGCACAGGAATTATGGGCTGTGTGCTCTGCAAACAACCAATAATTCTACGACAGTATGTTGGTGTTTTTCTGATTAAAAACCCAATTTTTTTTGACCTACACCATTGGAGCCCCCTATTTTTTTCTTCTCTTTGCATGAAATCGGTGAGGAAAAGTTTTTTCAGTTTTCTCCAGTTGGTCCTTCTACAATACCCTTGTCGGGGTATTTTCCATTTAAGTTTGATCGTATCCCATCGTCCGGTTGAATACCCGGATCCAGAGTGCCAGTCTTCTGGTGGGATCTCCAGCCTTGGGGGTATTGGAGATCCGAGAAGTACTGCATCCATCAGTTCCACCCAGGATTGAAGACATCCGATCATCTAGCCAGTATACCTCTACATCCATCAGAGATCCGGGGACGTTCCTGTGGAGCAGCCGTTGAAGATACTCTCAAGCTCGATTGATCCGCTGTCTTATGACATTCGGGTCCAACGTTTCTGGTAAGCACACATGAATGTCACCATCCACGTGAAGAATTGTGCCAGAAGTTTTACATCAATTCCTTGTTATTTACCCACTGTTTTGGACACTCTTAAATTTTTTTGTTTTTGTTTATTATTGTGGACATTTTATATATATTGGGTAGGGCGTTCAGTCTGCCCCTTCTCACTTTTTGTGTGTTTCCATTTATGGCAACATTTGAGTTACAGTCCAGTTTTTACTGGCCTATATGTAGCGCTGTACTATAACCTTCCACTTTGTTTGAATTTGTCACATTCCAGCACAGCTGCTTCACCTCCCTCTATAGAGTTGTTATTATTTATGTGTTTTTTGGGTAGCGCATTTATTTCTTTTTATCAATATATATGTAGCGACCTCACCCCTCTCACCCCTTCTTCTTCTCGGCTTGTTGTCTCGTCTAGGGGGGAGTGTGGGAGGAGGGATGTGATACACCACGGCCCATGTCCTCTTTTGGATAGAGGTGAAGGCCAGAACCTATTTTACCATCGGGTCGTGTGTATAACCCAGAGCCAAGTCTTTTCTGCAAATGACCCCCTCTGCTCCCAGTAACTGGAGTTCCACACCACTGAAAAGGTCCAACTCGTATTTATTCTCCAACAGCAATAAATCGTCATTTAGCACAGACAGGTTGTGACCAAAAAACAGTTCAGTATAGGTGGGGAGTAAGTCGAGGCACAATCCTTAGATAGAACCAACCATTGTGGTGTCACCAACGGTTATGGCGTACAGTCGCTGCCACTGACTGTGTAGAACAGAGAGTGAATTACCTTCGCTAAGCGCAGCCCCTGTCAGAGGGAAGACATCCGTCCAAGAGAGTTACCAGAGGCCCCGCCATCACCAGCAATGCTGCACCGGACTGTTCGGAGGGGTTACGCTTCCTGGCCTCCTCATCTCAGACTCGGGCACCCAAGGCTTTAGGGCCCCCTCGGATTCCTGCACCCTTGCGGGACCCAGTCGAAGGTACCGGGCCCCAGGCCTCCTCAATAGTACCTCAACCCAGGCTAAAGGTGCCTGGGATGGACTCCATCTCCCGCTCCGGCCAGGTCAAGGGCACCTGGGCCCGGAACTCCGGAACGCCGGCACCCAGGCTGAAGGTGCCTGGGCGCGACCCTGACCTCCGACTCTGAACCCCGTGTTCAGGGCGTCTGCCCCCCTTTTATCTCCTCTCCCTCAGCGTCACCGCAGGTTCCCCGCCCTGCGATACAACCACCGGAAGAGGACAAAAAGGGTACAGTACTGCAGTGAGGGTTCAACCCCGGCCCAGTGCGACATAGCCACCCACAGGCCGAAGGGAACCTCACACCACAAGAGTCCTCCAGGAACAACAAATGATCCCAAATTCCCTAACAATCCGTACATCTGGGTTACACTACCACCCAGATGCCTCCCCTAAATTCAAATACCCGCTACATATATCATATGTAACTGTAATTCTTTCTTATGTAGCGCACCAACCCCAGACTTTACCTGCTTTTCTTCTGCTTGGCTCCTCCGCAGGAAAAGAATGAGGCACACCGCACCACAAGGCCGTACCCTCCTGAATAGGGAGGTTGAGTGGTGTTAGATTCTCGGGCCTGCTTGCAGCCGGTGTCAAAAAGCCTCCAGTGCTGACCTCGTTTCTGCAGTAGTCAGAAACAAGTCTTTGATTCTCCCCAGTAAGCAACTGTCCACACCAACTGAAAGGTCCAACACTTATTTATTCCTTTTAGCACAATAAACAGTCTCTTTGAGAGCAGACAGGTTGGGACAAGACACGGGTCAGATAAGGTGGGAGGAGGTCCAGGCACAAACTTGAATTTGGGTTTCTCCTGTTCTGATCAGCATGAACAGGTTTGGCGCACGGTCTCTGCCACAGACCATGAGGTTGGTCACTGCCACTGACCGGGTGAAAAAGGTGAAAGTCATTGCTACTGACCTTGGGTGCGTAGTGTCACTGCCACTGTGATTTAGAGAACACGCACTTCCTTCCGTTAGTGAACTAGCCCTTATAGGACAACAACATCCCTCCGGAGAGTTACCAGAGGCCCCATCTGTCACCACGACTCTGCGCTGGGTCTTCAGAAAGGGTCACCTCCCTGGCCTCCTCGTCCTGGATACGGGTCCCCTCGCAAGGCAGATCCCTGGGAGTCTCGGTCCCTGGCGGATCCCAGCCTAAGGCTGCTGGGCTCCGGGCCTTTCTCCAAAATACCTCACCCCAGACTGAAGGTGTCTGAGATGGAACAGCAGCTCCGTCTCTGGGCCTAGGGCACCCAGAGACAACCCGACCAGGCCTCTGGGCTTAGAGCACCCGGAGGCGACACACACGCACCCAGGCCTAAGGTGCCTGAGCGCGGAACTGACGACCCCTCTGGAAGATGGCTGCCCCCTTTTATATCCTCTCCTGACAGGCACAACAGGTTCCCCGCCCCGCCGCACTGCTGCCGAGAGGGGACAAAAAGGACACAACCTCGTACTGCGGTTCAACCCGGGCCCATGGCAACAGCGCCACCCATAGGCCCCAGTGAACTTACACACCAGAACTATCTCCCAGGGATAGAAATGGTCCATGAGACCTAACAATTAGTGTATCTGAGCCTAGTTACCACTCAGATGCTTCCCCCTAAATGTAACCACCCGCTACACTTATATGCTGTTTTTGATCTTTTGATAGAGCTGGCTGTTAAAAGTAGTGTATAAAGAAAGAAAATACTGCGCTAATCTAAAATAGTGAATAAAAATAAAGCTGCTACATATGCCCCCCACGGAATGAATGTTGAATGGGATATCAATTCATTCATCAATAAGGCTTGAGTGCCCTTCCCTTCTTTCCGTGGATTAATAAGATTTTTCGCTATGTGTGCGTATGCGAATCTCCTTGTATTTGGCTTTGTGTGCGCCCTCTTTTAGGTTCTGGTCCATTTTTTATTTATTTTCTCTAGGGTGTCTTAAGTGCTCCCCATATTTGTAGTTTATTTTGGTGTTTAGGTTATTTTTATGTACTGTCTACTGATCCATTGACCTGGTAGACTTTTAGATAATTTTATTCCAGCACTTTTCTTTATTTACCACAAGATGGTGCTGTTACTTTAAGGTCTTTTTAGCCTGTTTGATATTACTTGGTGGTGTCCATGCGCTCCAGGCCTCTTTGTGAGAGAGAGGCTTGGCAGACTTTTTAGTGACAGATGAGTGTTTATGTACAGGAAGCGAGGCTTTCCAAGCCTCGCTTTGGTTACATGACACTTCCTGTTTCTACTCATCGTAGAGTGTCCATGCGCTCCAAGCCTCTCTGTGAGAGAGAGGCTTGGTAGACTTTTTAGTGACAGATGAGTGTTTTACATACAGGAAGCGAGGCTTTCCAAGCCTCGCTTTGGTTACATGACACTTCCTGTTTCTACTCATCGTTTGCATGATACTATTTGTCCCGGATTGGATACAGTGCGAGTTGTACCGTGTATGTAAGTGGCGTTTTAGCCACACATATTTGTTTTTATATATTGCATATTATTTATTATGTATACTGCTGCATTGCATGTTTGGGTGGGCGTTGAGATGTGGTGTGGGCGTTGAACGCCGCACGTCGTCTCCAACCCACTTTCTCATGGCGGGCTTTTTGAACAAAGGTTATTGGCAGTCGCTTGGGTCCATCTCCAGCTCGGCCTATCATGGTTTGCTTCCTGGGAGGTGCGAACCGTATAGCGAACTTGGTAGGTTGACCTGGAGGTGGAGACTACCCACCTTGGATCTGGTGAGCTGTTTACCCAATCATATGTTGTAATCAATTATCTGTCTGATTGGTTGAGAACCTTGTTAGATTGTATTTGTTCACTATATATATTTCTGCAGTGGAAGAGGTTGGTTGATGCCCCTGTTGAAGAACATTTGTTCGAAACGCGTAGGGCTTGGTACACTACCGCATTCACTGCCCCTTTTTAAACGTTTTTATTGTTTGTGATCACTTTTATGTTGGTTGAATAAACCCCCATTGACCTGCACCATTGGAGCATTCCTTCCCTTCTTTTCTCCTCACATGGGTGGTTGGTCAAGTAATAGCTTCCTTTGGCCACTGGTTACTAATATTCACTGTGGTAAAGAGTCTCCTTGCTGAATGGCGGTTCTAGTTCCATCGGAGGACCACCTGGATCGGTGTAAAACCCAGAGTCTGCTGTCAAGTCGGGGAGCCTACCGGACAGTCTACATTGGGGACCCATCTGATCCAGTTTCCAGACTAACTGATGAGGAGTGCCACTGGGATTTCGTATGCCTATTTGACCTGCCTAAACCACAGGTCTAATGTTCCGGTAAGAGTATTCTACCTCTCTTTTTCTACAAGAGTTATGTGATGACCCTTCAGTGCTACATGTTCTTTCTTCACAACACGAAAATTTTCTATGGACACTGTATGGACTCATTATATTGATATTATTTATCACTTTGGTTTGATTGGAGGCCCAAATTATTGGGCTTCATTTCTTCACTTAGCGCTACATCTTCATTCCATGTTAAAAGTAGTGGTCGCAGTGTATTCCCCTGAGGAAGCCAAGTTGGCAAATTATATAGGGAAGTGACATCATACCTGACCACCATTGTACTCTACGTGGGAATACCAGCGACCCACACAGTCTACTATATCTGTTTGAATACATTTTTTTTAATGAATTCCTTTTCTATTATGTATTTTGTATAATACCTACATGATATTTTAATAAATAATTAAAAATAATTTTTATGTTGACATTGTACTATTTGAGCACCGCTATAATCCCATTATTCTCCTCTTCTATAATTAGAATACCTCCCTTCATCCACCCACTTCTAATGATGGGCATACCTGCACCATTTATATATGCCAAAGCATGGGGGCATCCACCCCAAAAGTTAGAAGCAAATCGCTCCACCACCCCTGCTGCCCCCATGCTTCGGCATATATGCTCTTTTTTTTAACTGTGGTGGTGAAATCACCTCCTACAGCGTTGGAGTCACGGCTTTATGTATCGTGGGAGCAAACGCTGTTGCTGTCAAGATAAATAAATCTGGGCTGCAGCTGAATGGCGTACCTGAAAACAAAAAAATGGTTAACAATAAAACAAAGTAAACAGTAAAGTATAAAAAAATGACATACCTGAAAAATAACATGATAAAACATAATAACAATAAAACATTGCAGAATAGAATACAGTAAAAAAGAGCAGAACAATAGAGAGAGAGAGAGAGAGAGAGAACAATAAAACAACTACTATTTTTTTTTTTTGTGTTTTTTACACTTTTTTTGTAATTGTAACGGTTCGGTTCCAGGTTCGGGTCTCTCAAACTGCGATGGCATCTTGGGAGACCCTGTGAAAGTGTGTCCTATGCTATACCCTACGCTAAAACTGCACTAGTGTGTGGTAGCGTTCAAAACATTCACCAATGCAAAGACCAGGATTGCCAGGACAGGAGGGACAAAAATAGTGGGTGTCACGCCTATATCCGCGCTTTCTACAGTCACAACATTTTCTTTGGGGGCTACTAGGGAGGACATATGGAAAATTCCTTTCATGCAGCTGGCTTACTGCATTTGGATTGGCAATGGTGAGGTGAGGCACCGTCTGGAAACAGAAGGCCGTAGGGATGAGCTTCGAGTTCGAGTCGAACAGCGAACAAATTGGGGTGTTCGCGGCAAATTCGAAAAATCTATGGGTGAAATCTAAAGTGCTAATTATAAAGGCTTATATGCAAGTTATTGTCCTAAAAAGTGTTTGGGGACCGGGGTCCTGCCCCAGGGGACATGTATCAATGCAAAAAGAAGTTTTAAAAACGGCCGTTTTTTCGGGAGCAGTGATTTTAATAATGCTTAAAATGAAAAAATAAAAGTGAAATATTCCTTTAAATTTCATACCTGGGGGGTGTGTATGATATGCATGTGAAGTGGCGCATGTTTCCCGTGCTTAGAACTGTCCCTGCAAAAAATGTCATTTTTGAAAGAAAAAAATGCATTTAAAACTGACTCGCGGCTATTAATGAATTGTCGGCTCCCGGCAATACATACAAAAGTCATTGATAAAAAAAAAAAAAGCGTGGGGGTTCCCCAGAATTCAATTACCAGGCCCTTCAGGTCTGGAATGGACCCCCAGATCCCGCCCCCCCTATGTGAATTGGTAAGGGGTACATTGTACCCCTACCATTTCACGAAGAAAGCGTAAAAAAATGTTTAAACAAACACCTTGAAAAAGTCCTTTATTTAAAAAAAGAAAAAAAAACATTCCAGCGGTGAAATCCAGTGTCCCGCGGCGATCTTGATGTCCAGCGCTGTCCTTCATTGGTTGTGCCTGAGCGGACCTGATGGGGAACTCCCTCTCAGTATTTTAAATGTATAGACCCGCCCCTTCTAAAGTTCCCCATCAGGTCCGCTCAGCGGACCAGATGCGGAACATGAGAAGGGGCGGGTCTATACATGTATTACCAAAGTGAGAGCAGTTCCCCATCAGGTCCGCCCCCTCGGTATGTCGGACCCGCCTACGTCATTGGCTTGAGCGGGGAACTTCCTTCACTGTGTAATTTAAATTTACATAGTGAAGGAAGTTCCCCGCTCAAGCCAATGACGTAGGCGGGTCCGACATACCGAGGGGGCGGACCTGATGGGGAACTGCTCTCACTTTGGTAATACATGTATAGACCCGCCCCTTCTCATGTTCCGCATCTGGTCCGCTGAGCGGACCTGATGGGGAACTTTAGAAGGGGCGGGTCTATACATTTAAAATACTGAGAGGGAGTTCCCCATCAGGTCCGCTCAGGCACAACCAATGACGGACAGCGCTGGACATCGGGATCGTCGCGGGACACTGGATTTCACCGCTGGAATGTTTTTGTTTTTTTTTAATAAAGGACTTTTTCAAGGTGTTTGTGTGTTTTTTTTTAAACATTTTTTTACGCTTTCTTCGTGAAATGGTAGGGGTACAATGTACCCCTTACCAATTCACATAGGGGGGGCGGGATCTGGGGGTCCCCTTTGTTAAAGGGGTCTTCCAGATTCCGATAAGCCCCCCGCCCGCAGACCCCCACAACCACCGGGCAAGGGTTGTGGGGATGAGGCCCTTGTCCCCATCAACATGGGGACATCCTCCCCATGTTGAGGGCATGTGGCCTGGTACGGTTCAGGAGGGGGGCGCTCTCTCGTCCCCCCTTTTCCCCTGCGGCCGGCCAGGTTGCGTGCTCGGATAAGGGGTCTGGTATGGATTTTTAGGGGGACTCACGCCATTTTTTTTTAAATTTGGGGTGGAGTTCCCCTTAAAATCCATGCCAGATCTGAAGGGCCTGGAATGGATATTTGGGGGAACCCCATGTCAATTTTTTTTTAAATTTGCGGCAGGGTTCCCCTTAATATCCATTCCAGACCTGAAGGGCCTGGTAATTGAATTCTGGGGAACCCCCACGCTTTTTTTTTTTTTTTTTATCAATGACTTTTGAATGTATTGCCGGGAGCCGACAATTCATTAATAGCCGCGAGTCAGTTTTAAATGCATTTTTTTCTTTCAAAAATGACATTTTTTGCAGGGACAGTTCTAAGCACGGGAAACATGCGCCACTTCACATGCATATCATACACACCCCCCAGGTACGAAATTTAAAGGAATATTTCACTTTTATTTTTTAATTTTAAGCATTATTAAAATCACTGCTCCCGAAAAAACGGCCGTTTTTAAAACTTCTTTTTGCATTGATACATGTCCCCTGGGGCAGGACCCGGGTCCCCAAACACTTTTTAGGACAATAACTTGCATATTAGCCTTTATAATTAACACATTAGATTTCGAACGTTCGAGTCCATTGTATTTAATAGGGTTCTAAAGTTTACACGAACATTTTGTCTGTTCGCAGGTTCTGGTGCGAACCGAACAGGGGGGTGTTCGGCTCATCCCTGCAGAAGGGCTCTGACGATCGCTTCCTGGAATTTAAGGAAGGATCCAGTCCATCCTGAAGCTCTGTATAGCACATGAGCATTCAGCAAAGCCAATTGAAATAAGTATACAGACACTTTTTTGTACCAGCGTCTGGCCTTACGGGCAACTAGGTACGGCGCCAACAACTGGTCGTTGAGGTCCACCCCTCCCATATTTTGGTTATATTCATGGACACAGAGGGGTTTCTCCACAACACCAGTCGCCGTAGAAATTTGGACCGTCGTGTCTGTGTGAAGGGAGGACAGAACGAAAACATTCTTATTATCCCTGCACTTCACAGTGAGCAAATTATTACACTTGAAGCAGGCTCTCTCCCCCAGCCTAAGACGAGAAACTACAAGCCTCTGGGGTAAGCCCCAGTGATTAGGTCGCACGGTGCCACATGCGCCAATTTGATGATCAAACAAGTGACTAAAAAGTGGCACGCTCGTGTAATAATTGTCCACCTACAAATGGTACCCCTTTCCAAATAAAGGTGACACCAAGTCTCACATAATCTTGCCAGAGCTCCCTATGTAATCTGGGCAGTTCTCTGGCTCTACATGACTAACTCTTCCCTCGTAAACCATAAAACAATATGTATAGCCTGTTGCCCTGTCACATAGCTTATACATCTTTTTTTTCTAAATTCTTTATTTTTCCATAGATTTCACATTACAAGTTTTCACGTTTTATACCTTCTGCTTATATCAATCAAAAAATCAAACACAAAAAAAAAAGAGACTACAATCTTGTATTCTCCCACCTCCTTTATGCTTCATTAATTCAATGTGACTTCTCTTTTCCTCTTTAACCTCTGCCTTTCTTTTCCGTGAAGCCCCCCCTCCCTCCCTCCCCCAACCAAACACAAAAAAAAGGGAAATAAAGAGGGCGGGAGAGATTACACCCTCCCACCCTCACACCTCCTCTCTCTCCTCCTCTCCCCGATCCCCACCCCCTCCCCGCTCCTCCCGTCCGGTATCTCCCATCTTGATCTTTCATTGCCATCGTGAGGTTCTCCATCTGTTGAATCTCTGCGATTCTAGTGATCCATTGTGCTCTAGTTGGTGGACTCTCCTTTTTCCACAGGACAGGGACACACGCCCTCGCGGCTATAATAAGATGTCTTAGTAGTGAATTTTTGTATTTTTCCACTGATATAGGTATATCTAGTATTAGAATGGCTGCTGGTCTGTCTTCTAAAGACACTCCTGTAATTATTTTGATAGTTTCTATTACCATTTTCCAAAATTCCTGTATTTTCACACATTCCCAGAAAATATGTGTAGCGGGGTGTTACATTTACGGGGCAGGTGTCTGAGTGTAATGTGGCTCAGATGCACTATTGCTAAGGTCTATGGACTATATTTTCCTGTGAAGGAGATCAATGGTGCCTAGTTCCTTGCAGTCTATAGGTGGCACTGTCGCCATGGACTGGGGTTGAACCATCATTGTAGGGTTGTGCCTTTTTGTGTCCCCTGTCGGCGGTGGTATGGCGGGGCGGGGAATCCACTGTGCCTGCTGGGAGGGGGTATAAAAGGTGCGGCCATCTTCCACATGGGGCTGAGTCCCAGGCACCTTCAGCCTGGGGCTGCTGTTCCGGTTCACCCGCAACCAGGTGCCCTTGGCCTGGGTGTAGTGGATTGAATGCCATCCCAGGCACCTTCGGCCTGGCGTGAGGTACTGCTTGAGAAGGCCTGGGCCCAGTACCTTTAACTGGGTCCCGCGAGGGATCGAGGAATCCTAGGGGTCCACCGAGTGAGGGAACCCGAATCTAGGACGAGGGGGACCAGAGAGGTTACCTTTCCCGAAGACCCATTGCAGCAATTTGGTGACAGTGGGGCCTCTGGTGACCGTCCGGATGGATGTCTTCTCCCTGACAGGGGTCACAACTTTTTGAAGGTAGTCCACGTTTTCATGGTCTGTGGCAGGGACCAACCTCACGGTCGGTGGCAGCGACTGTGCACCATAACTGTTGTGAAATCCTAACAGTTTAGTTTCATTGATAGGATTGTGCCTGGACCTCCTTCCCACTTTGTCTGAACTGTTCTGTGTCTGACCAGTTGCTCTCAAAGGACTATTTATTTATCTGAAGAATAAATAAGTGTTGGACTTTCAGTGGTGTGGAACTTGACTTTCTGGGAGCTAAAGGGTCCTACCTCCACCTGCTTGGAGGGCGGGAGTCATACTCGAGGGAAGTTTTGGCTCCGGATGGGGGCACAGGCCCGAAGGTAAAAAGTTATAGCTCACACCTCTGCACACAAGAGGATACGAGCTGGTGGTGCGCCACACTCTCCTCCCTGGTGCCCTAGACGAGAGCCATTGACCGAGAAGAGAAAGAGGGAGTGAGAGGTGAGGTCGCTACATATGTAATAGAGTCCCTTCTGCCATGTGACATCTCCAGCAGGCATCTGACGTCTGAGGATTAGGGATGGGCCCGGTGCTCGATTCGAACCCATGTTCGAATCGAGCATCGGGCGTTCGCTCGCTCGTCGAGCCCAGAACTATTTGGGCCGTTCGCATCACATTCGTGTGATGCGAGCGGCCCCGCAATGCATTGCGGCCGGCGCGGCCGGCGCAGTGCATTGCTGGCTGATGATTGGCCAAGCATGCACTGTGACCCCGCATGCTTGGCCAATCACAGCGCCCGAAACTCGGAGAGCAATAATTGGCTACAGGCAGGACGCCTGTAGCCAATTACAGCTCAGGGGCTTTAGTACACGCCCCACCATTTAAAAGGCCGCCACGCCATCGGCCCCGGTCACATGAGTTCCGGCTTTAGGAGAGATTAGTCTGCTGATTCTGTCTTTGCTTGATACTGAAAGATTTGCTCTTCTTTGCTAAACCATTGGCTATTTCTTTGCTAAACCATTGCTACCTAAGTCATTGATCGTTCATTGCTGCTGATTGCACAGTTAGTGTGTTATTAGCTGCTGCTGGGGATTAGTCTGGTGCGTGCTTACTGTTAGTACAGTATTGCAGTAGTACCAACCGCAGTGCTGTTAGCACAGCATTGCACCCCAACAGCACCCATAGGACTTCTAGTGTGTTAGTGGCAGCAAACAGAGCTCCTATATTTTCTTCTCAGCAGCACCCATAGGACTTCTAGTGTGTTAGTGGCAGCAAACAGAGCTCCTATATTTTCTTCTCAGCAGCACCCATAGGACTTCTAGTGTGTTAGTGGCATCACACAGAGCTCCTATATTTTCTTCTCAGCAGCACCCATAGGACTTCTAGTGTGTTAGTGGCAGCAAACAGAGCTCCTATATTTTCTTCTCAGCACCACCCATAGGACTTCTAGTGTGTTAGTGGCATCACACAGAGCTCCTATATTTTCTTCTCAGCAGCACCCATAGGACTTCTAGTGTGTTAGTGGCAGCAAACAGAGCTCCTATATTTTCTTCTCAGCAGCACCCATAGGACTTCTAGTGTGTTAGTGGCATCACACAGAGCTCCTATATTTTCTTCTCAGCAGCACCCATAGGACTTCTAGTGTGTTGGTGGCAGCAAACAGAGCTCCTATATTTTCTTCTCAGCAGCACCCATAGGACTTCTAGTGTGTTAGTGGCAGCAAACAGAGCTCCTATATTTTCTTCTCAGCAGCACCCATAGGACTTCTAGTGTGTTAGTGGCATCACACAGAGCTCCTATATTTTCTTCTCAGCAGCACCCATAGGACTTCTAGTGTGTTAGTGGCAGCAAACAGAGCTCCTATATTTTCTTCTCAGCAGCACCCATAGGACTTCTAGTGTGTTAGTGGCATCACACAGAGCTCCTATATTTTCTTCTCAGCAGCACCCATAGGACTTCTAGTGTGTTAGTGGCAGCAAACAGAGCTCCTATATTTTCTTCTCAGCAGCACCCATAGGACTTCTAATGTGTTAGTGGCATCACACAGAGTTCCTATATTTTCATCTCAGCAGCACCCATAGGACTTCTAGTGTGTTAGTGGCATCACACAGAGCTCCTATATTTTCTTCTCAGCAGCACCCATTGGACTTCTAGTGTGTTAGTGGCAGCAAACAGAGCTCCTATATTTTCTTCTCAGCAGCACCCATAGGACTTCTAGTGTGTTAGTGGCAGCAAACAGAGCTCCTATATTTTCTTCTCAGCAGCACCCATAGGACTTCTAGTGTGTTAGTGGCATCACACAGAGCTCCTATATTTTCTTCTCAGCAGCACCCATAGGACTTCTAGTGTGTTAGTGGCAGCAAACAGAGCTCCTATATTTTCTTCTCAGCAGCACCCATAGGACTTCTAGTGTGTTAGTGGCAGCAAACAGAGCTCCTATATTTTCTTCTCAGCAGCACCCATAGGACTTCTAGTGTGTTAGTGGCAGCAAACAGAGCTCCTATATTTTCTTCTCAGCAGCACCCATAGGACTTCTAGTGTGTTAGTGGCATCACACAGAGCTCCTATATTTTCTTCTCAGCAGCACCCATAGGACTTCTAGTGTGTTAGTGGCAGCAAACAGAGCTCCTATATTTTCTTCTCAGCAGCACCCATAGGACTTCTAGTGTGTTAGTGGCATCACACAGAGCTCCTATATTTTCTTCTCAGCAGCACCCATAGGACTTCTAGTGTGTTAGTGGCAGCAAACAGAGCTCCTATATTTTCTTCTCAGCAGCACCCATAGGACTTCTAGTGTGTTAGTGGCATCACACAGAGCTCCTATATTTTCTTCTCAGCAGCACCCATAGGACTTCTAGTGTGTTGGTGGCAGCAAACAGAGCTCCTATATTTTCTTCTCAGCAGCACCCATAGGACTTCTAGTGTGTTAGTGGCAGCAAACAGAGCTCCTATATTTTCTTCTCAGCAGCACCCATAGGACTTCTAGTGTGTTAGTGGCAGCAAACAGAGCTCCTATATTTTCTTCTCAGCAGCACCCATAGGACTTCTAGTGTGTTAGTGGCATCACACAGAGCTCCTATATTTTCTTCTCAGCAGCACCCATAGGACTTCTAGTGTGTTAGTGGCAGCAAACAGAGCTCCTATATTTTCTTCTCAGCAGCACCCATAGGACTTCTAGTGTGTTAGTGGCAGCAAACAGAGCTCCTATATTTTCTTCTCAGCAGCACCCATAGGACTTCTAGTGTGTTAGTGGCATCACACAGAGCTCCTATATTTTCTTCTCAGCAGCACCCATAGGACTTCTAGTGTGTTGGTGGCAGCAAACAGAGCTCCTATATTTTCTTCTCAGCAGCACCCATAGGACTTCTAGTATGTTAGTGGCAGCAAACAGAGCTCCTATATTTTCTTCTCAGCAGCACCCATAGGACTTCTAGTGTGTTAGTGGCAGCAAACAGAGCTCCTATATTTTCTTCTCAGCAGCACCCATAGGACTTCTAGTGTGTTAGTGGCATCACACAGAGCTCCTATATTTTCTTCTCAGCAGCACCCATAGGACTTCTAGTGTGTTAGTGGCAGCAAACAGAGCTCCTACATTTTCTTCTCAGCAGCACCCATAGGACTTCTAGTGTGTTAGTGGCAGCAAACAGAGCTCCTATATTTTCTTCTCAGCAGCACCCATAGGACTTCTAGTGTGTTAGTGGCATCACACAGAGCTCCTATATTTTCTTCTCAGCAGCACCCATAGGACTTCTAGTGTGTTAGTGGCAGCAAACAGAGCTCCTATATTTTCTTCTCAGCAGCACCCATAGGACTTCTAGTGTGTTAGTGGCATCACACAGAGCTCCTATATTTTCTTCTCAGCAGCACCCATAGGACTTCTAGTGTGTTGGTGGCAGCAAACAGAGCTCCTATATTTTCTTCTCAGCAGCACCCATAGGACTTCTAGTATGTTAGTGGCAGCAAACAGAGCTCCTATATTTTCTTCTCAGCAGCACCCATAGGACTTCTAGTGTGTTAGTGGCAGCAAACAGAGCTCCTATATTTTCTTCTCAGCAGCACCCATAGGACTTCTAGTGTGTTAGTGGCATCACACAGAGCTCCTATATTTTCTTCTCAGCAGCACCCATAGGACTTCTAGTGTGTTAGTGGCAGCAAACAGAGCTCCTATATTTTCTTCTCAGCAGCACCCATAGGACTTCTAGTGTGTTAGTGGCAGCAAACAGAGCTCCTATATTTTCTTCTCAGCAGCACCCATAGGACTTCTAGTGTGTTAGTGGCATCACACAGAGCTCCTATATTTTCTTCTCAGCAGCACCCATAGGACTTCTAGTGTGTTAGTGGCAGCAAACAGAGCTCCTATATTTTCTTCTCAGCAGCACCCATAGGACTTCTAGTGTGTTAGTGGCATCACACAGAGCTCCTATATTTTCTTCTCAGCAGCACCCATAGGACTTCTAGTGTGTTAGTGGCAGCAAACAGAGCTCCTATATTTTCTTCTCAGCAGCACCCATAGGACTTCTAATGTGTTAGTGGCATCACACAGAGTTCCTATATTTTCATCTCAGCAGCACCCATAGGACTTCTAGTGTGTTAGTGGCAGCAAACAGAGCTCCTATATTTTCTTCTCAGCAGCACCCATAGGACTTCTAATGTGTTAGTGGCATCACACAGAGTTCCTATATTTTCATCTCAGCAGCACCCATAGGACTTCTAGTGTGTTAGTGGCATCACACAGAGCTCCTATATTTTCTTCTCAGCAGCACCCATAGGACTTCTAGTGTGTTAGTGGCAGCAAACAGAGCTCCTATATTTTCTTCTCAGCAGCACCCATAGGACTTCTAGTGTGTTAGTGGCATCACACAGAGCTCCTATATTTTCTTCTCAGCAGCACCCATAGGACTTCTAGTGTGTTAGTGGCAGCAAACAGAGCTCCTATATTTTCTTCTCAGCAGCACCCATAGGACTTCTAGTGTGTTAGTGGCAGCAAACAGAGCTCCTATATTTTCTTCTCAGCAGCACCCATAGGACTTCTAATGTGTTAGTGGCATCACACAGAGTTCCTATATTTTCATCTCAGCAGCACCCATAGGACTTCTAGTGTGTTAGTGGCAGCAAACAGATCTCCTATATTTTCTTCTCAGCAGCACCCATAGGACTTCTAATGTGTTAGTGGCATCACACAGAGTTCCTATATTTTCATCTCAGCAGCACCCATAGGACTTCTAGTGTGTTAGTGGCATCACACAGAGCTCCTATATTTTCTTCTCAGCAGCACCCATAGGACTTCTAGTGTGTTAGTGGCAGCAAACAGAGCTCCTATATTTTCTTCTCAGCAGCACCCATAGGACTTCTAGTGTGTTAGTGGCAGCAAACAGAGCTCCTATATTTTCTTGTCAGCAGCACACATAGTACCTATAGTGTGTTAGTGTCAGCACCCATAGGACCTACAGTGTGTTGTGAGCACACATAGGAGTTCTATTTTTTATACTATATACACTACCGACTACAATGGCTGGAAGACCGCCAAGGAGAGGCAGAGCGTGCCGAGGCAAGAACACAGGGCAGGCAGGCTCTGTTTCTAGAGACAACAGTGCTGGCCGTGGACGTGGTCGTGCATCGTCATCAGCACGTGGCCATGGGACACGCTTGTCTTTGTTTTCGGCAGCTGGACATGTGGAGCCGCATCATGCTGAAGGCTTGGTAGAATGGATGACCAAGCCCTCCTCATCCTCCTCATCCTCTCTCACCCAGGCTCAGGGTACTGGCAGAGCAGCTGCCAACGCGTACTCAATGGCATCATCAGCCACCCCTTCCCTAGACCCACCATGTCCTCCTGAGGAGTCCCCCGAACTGTTTGAGCACAGTGTTGGGTACATGCTCCAGGAGGATGCCCAACGATTCGAAGGCTCGGATGATGATACCCAGCTTGAGGAAGTCAGTAGTGTGCGCGCAGAGAGAGGGGATGCTGAAGGACAGCAATCTGGCAGTAGTGTTCCACCAGCTGCAGCTTACTGCCAGGTTTGCTCTAGTGGTGAAGAGGGAGGGGATGATGAGGTCACTGACTCCACGTGGGTGCCTGAAGGGAGAGAGGAGGAGGAGGAGGAGGATGCAGCGTCACATGTCCAACGAGGCAGGATGCCCCCTGGAGGCCAGCTAGAGGCCAGCACAGCAACTGTACCACACCGCAGAGCTCCGCCTGTGCAGGGCGCTGCCTCTGCACGTTATCACAAAAGTTCTTTGGTGTGGGCCTTTTTTGAGACGAGTGCATCAGATCGCACCACTGCTATTTGCAATATTTGTCTCAAGCGTATCTCGCGTGGCCAAAACATCAGCCGCTTGGGCACCACAAGCATGAGCAGACATATGTCGACCTGCCATGCAGCTCGTTGGCAAGCACACATAAAAGACCCACACCAAAGAACAAAGCGGACCTCTCCTTGCTCCTCATCAGCTGGGATCTCCATCCCCACTATATCTTCAGTCCTCTCTGAAAGCTGCTCTGAGAGGACTGAAGGTGTAGAATTAGGTGTGTCACAACCAAGTACTTGCAGTACACCGACGTCCGATTGTAGCAGGCAAATTTCCCTGCCCCAGCTGCTGGACCGTCGAAAGAAGTATACTCCCAGCCATCCACATGCCCAGCGGTTGAATGCTAGCTTGGCTAAATTGCTAGCACTTCAACTGCTGCCTTTTCAGTTGATAGACTCGGCCCCCTTCCGTGAGTTTGTTCAATGTGCGGTTCCTCAGTGGCAGGTTCCCAAACGCCACTTTTTCTCACGGAAGGCGATTCCGTCTCTCTACTGGCATGTGGAAGGCAATGTCCATGCCTCGCTGGACAGGGCGGTCAGCGGTAAGGTGCATATTACCGCTGACTCATGGTCCAGCAGGCATGGACAGGGACGTTATCTTTCTTTCACGGCCCATTGGGTCACTCTATTGGCAGCTGGGAGGGATGCAGGACAAGGTGCAGTAGTGTTGGAGGTTGTTCCGCCACCACGCCTCCAAAATGCTACTACTGGTTGTGACACACCTCTCTCCTCCACCCCCTCCTCTTCTTCTTCCTCCATGTCCTCTTCGAGTGCTCTGTCCTCGGAACCAGCGGTGCTCCGTAGGCGTACAAGGGGCTACGCGAGTACGCAGGCAAAAAGATGCCATGCCGTGCTTGCGCTGGTGTGTTTGGGGGACAGGAGCCACACTGGGCCAGAGGTTCTGGCAGCTCTGCAGGGGCAGGCCGAGAGGTGGTTGACGCCACGCCAGCTTAAGCCAGGAATGGTCGTTTCTGATAATGGCACCAACCTCCTCTCCGCCCTGCGACAGGGGCAGCTCACCCATGTGCCCTGTATGGCTCACGTCCTCAACCTGGTGGTGCAGCGGTTCTTGGGCAGGTTCCCAGGCTTACAGGATGTCCTGAGGCAGGCCAGGAAAGTCTGTGTGCATTTCCGCCGATCTTATAATGCCAGTGCTCGGCTGACTGAGCTGCAAAAGGAGCTGAACCTGCCCAAGAACCGCCTAATATGTGACATGCCCACCAGGTGGAACTCAACGTTGGCCATGCTGCAGCGACTGCACACGCAGCAGAGGGCCATCAATGAGTACCTTTGCGACTACGGCACCAGGACAGGGTCAGGGGAGCTTGGCTTTTTTTCCCCACGCCAGTGGAGCATGATCAGGGATGCATGCACTGTCCTCTCACCATTTGAGGAGGCCACGAGGATGGTGAGCAGTGACAGTGCATGCATCAGTGACACTGTACCTCTTGTCCACCTGTTGGAGCATACGCTGCGTGGGATAATGGACAGGGCACTTGAGGCAGAACAGAGGCAGGAAGAGGAGGACTTCCTTGTCTCTCAAGGCCCCCTTTATCCAGACAATGTTCCTTCTGTCCCACCCATCACACAGGAAGAGGAGGAGGAGGAGGAGGAGGAGGAGGATTGTGTGAGCATGGAGGTGGAGCCTGGCACTCAGCATCAGCAGCAGCAGTCTTTTAGGGATGATGTACAGTCCCAACAAACCAGTGGACTTGTACGTGGCTGGGAGGAGGTGGCTGGCGATCATGTCATCCTCAGTGACCCAGAAGACTCCGGACCGAATGCCTCAGCTAACCTACGCTGCATGGCCTCCCTGATCCTGCAAAGCCTGCGGAAGGATCCTCGTGTTCTTCGGATCAAGGAGAGTGACCATTACTGGCTGGCCACTCTCCTTGATCCACGGTACAAGGGTAAGGTTGCGGACCTTATCTTGCCGTCGCAGAGGGAGCAGAGGATGAGACATCTCAGGGAGGCCTTGCAGAAAGGTCTGTGCAACGCGTTCCCAGAAACTGGGAGGTTACAAACTCCTGGTCCTGGACGACGAGTTGCTGAGGCTTCGGTCAGTAGCAGAAGGAGCGGTGGGGAAGGTGGACGTCTGACCGATGCGTTCAGACAATTTTTTAGTCCGCAGCCCCAAGGTATGATCGGTTCCAGCAACCATCGCCAGCGTCTGATATACATGGTGCAGGAATACCTAGGGGCAAGGTCAGACTTGGACACCTTTCCCACCGAAAATCCTCTGGCTTACTGGGTCCTGAGGATGGATCACTGGCCAGAGCTTGCACAGTATGCAATTGAGCTACTGGCCTGTCCTGCATCCAGCGTTCTTTCCGAACGCACATTCAGTGCTGCTGGAGGATTTGTCACCGATCATAGGGTGCGCCTGTCCACCGACTCGGTTGATCGACTGACCTTCATAAAAATGAATCAGTCTTGGATCACCACCAGCTACCAGACACCTGAAGCGGATATAACGGAATAATTTATAATGTCACATCCCTTCAAGACTGCCTATGCTGATGCTGAGTGACTGTCCTGTTATGTTCACTGACTATCCTCTTCCTCCTCCTCAATGATCCATGCCACCACACCAGTGCCTAAGGCACAATTTTTCAGCCCCTGTATAACAGGGGCGTGTAATTACAATTTTTTAAAAAGATGCTTCGCAACAGGTGTGACTGCTGTGCTCAGAGTACAGTATCTGTGAGGGGTTGCAGTGTTGTGGCACCAGCACCAGTGCCTAAGGCACAATTTTTCAGCCCCTGTTGGGGCGTGTAATTACAATTTTTAGGCAATGCTTTGCAACAGGTCTCATTGCTGTGCTCAGAGTACAGTATCTGTGAGGGGTTGCAGTGTTGTGGCACCAGCACCAGTGCCTAAGGCACAATTTTTCAGCCCCTGTATAACAGGGGCGTGTAATTACAATTTTTTAAAAAGATGCTTCGCAACAGGTGTGACTGCTGTGCTCCAAGTACAGTATCTGTGAGGGGTTGCAGTGTTGTGGCACCAGCACCAATGCCTAAGGCACAATTTTTCAGCCCCTGTTTAACAGGGGCGTGTAATTACAAATCTTGATCTAATAGTTCACAGCAGGGCCCATTCCTGCGCCCACCAAGAGTAACTATGAGGGCCTACAGTCTTGTGGCAACACCGTCCACCACCACCACCACCACCAAAGGCCCAATTTTTCTGCCCTGTTCAACAGGTGCATGCAATTACAAATCTTGATCTAATAACTCACAGCAGGGCCCATTCCTGCACCCACCAAGAGTAACTGTGAGGGCTTACAGTCTTGTGGCAACACCGTCCACCACCACCACCACCACCACCAAAGGCCCAATTTTTCTGCCCGGTTCAACAGGTGCATGCAAGTACAAATCTTGATCTATTAACTCACAGCAGGGCCCATTCCTGTGCCCACCAGTCTTGTGGCTACACCAACATCTAATAGGGCAAATTTCTGCAGAGTATATACGGCAGGCCCCTACTTTCAAACATCCAACTTACAAACGACTCCTACTTGCAAACGGCAAGAGAAAACAGGAAGTGAGAGGAAATCTACCCCTAGGAAGGAAAATTCTATCCTGTTAGATTTAATTTGGGAAAAAGGTATCTCCTCTCTACTGATGCTTTATCACCAATCCTTGTTTCAATTAAAACCCCACTTTTCCAAAAACATTTGTCATTGGGACGGAAAGTGAGGTGACATGTTCTGAACAGATGTGCAAAGACAGCAAATGTTACAGGGGTGATAACCCCTCCCTATGTTCTCCAAAAAGCTTAAAAATTGATTTTTTTGGGATGTAGCTACACTTCATAATGTACCTGTTCAGATTCTACTTAAGAACAAACCTACAGTCCATGTCTTGTTTGCACCACCTATATACTGCTGTTCAGAGTATATAGGGTTGTAGGTATAGGGTTTTATTTTGGGTGCGGGGTCCCCCTTAGTATCCATACAAGACCCAAAGGGGTTGGTGTCGGGGGGGGGATGATGGGGTAGCCATGCCATTTTTCTCAAGGATTTTCAGCCATATGGCGGCCAGGACAAGACATGACATTAAAGCCGCAAGTGGTTTTAAATGGCTTCTTTTTTTCCTTTACAAATGTCATTTTGTGCAAGGACAGTTCTAAACATGGGAAACACATGCCACTTCACAGGTATACTTTAGACACCCCCCAGGTACCGTATTTAAAGGAAAATTTCACTTTTTTTTTTTTCACTTTATGCATCATTAAAATGACTGCTCCCGAAAAAACTTTAGTTTTTAAAATTTCTTTTTGCATTGATATATGTCCCCTGGGGCAGGACCCGGGTCCCCAAACCTGTTTTATAACATTAACATGCATATTGGCCGTTGTAATTAGCAATTTTGATTTCGAACGTTCGCGTCCATTATAACGAATAGGGTTCGAAAATTCGCGCGAACTTTCGGTCCGTTCGAAGGTTCTGGTGCGAACCGAACCCGGGGGTGTTCGGCTCATCCCTACTGAGGATATATTTGATGCAGTACTGTTGGTGTTCTATACCATCTAGTTAAAAATTTGTATCCTCCCTCCTGGTATCTGCTCGCTACTGAGGCCTTGTGTGTAAATAACAAGATCCTGTCTCTCTGTTCTTGGGAGAATGTTAACCCTAAGTCCCTCTCCCAAGCCTGAAGGAACATAAGTTCTTGTGGTATGTCTAAATTAATTAGTATTGCATAGAAATAAGACAGTGAGTGTCTCAGGGGGCTCCCCTTCAGGCATATCTGCTCAAATTTTGACAATGTTCTGACTTCTGTATATATCTTTGCCTTTGTTCATAAGAACACTTCTAATTGCAGCATCCGAAAAAAAAACTAATTCTCGTGCTACCTCTCTTTCAATCTCTCTCTTTGTCATTAGTCGATTATCTTTTGAAAAGTGAGTAATTCTACTAATACCTCTTTGTCGTACCTCTTTGTCGCATTGAATCTTTGATCTATCAAACCTGGCTAAAATTCCCTGGTGCCCAGGATTGGAGTCATTGGACTCGGGTATTTAGACATATTTGTTTTTTCAAAAACCTTTTTAATTGTTCGTATAGTGGCCCCTATCGTCGGGTGTTTCTTTATTTCTGCTGGCATTTCCGCTTCTGGGATCCACACTAGGGCTTCCAGGGGTATATCCACTGTTGCCTGTTCCATTTTTATCCAGGGTTTCTTATTAAGCCCACACCACTCTACTACTCTAACTAAATGAGATGCTTCCTGATACTTTACTGGGTCCGGGAGCCCAATCCCTCCTTCCCCTTTGGGCAATGACAAAAAAGTTCTACGTATCCTTTCCGGTTTCCCTGCCCAAATGAATTTCAGGAACCTTGACCTCAAAAATCTTTGTGGGATCTTAATTGGTAAAGTCTGTATTAGATACAGAAGTCTCGGTAACACGTTCATCTTTATTATATTTGTCCGCCCGAAAAAAGTAAAGATTTCTTTATCCCATCTCAGTAAGTCTAGTTTTATTCGTCTACCCAATGCTACATAGTTAAGTTTGAATAATTTGTTTAAGTTTCTCGATAGCTTAAATGGGAATCTGTCCATCTAAAATCAAATTGCGTAGTTATCTGATGTAGTAGTGAGGATTTTATTTCCATTCCCATTGCCTCTGATTTCCCATAGTTCACCTTAAAATTTGACAATTTTCCATATTCTCTTAGTTCTGCCAGCAGGGAAGGCAGGGCTATAACCGGGGATGTTATAAAAAAAATGAAGTCATCGGTATATGCCGCCAGTTTCTGTTCTTCCCCCTTCGTTATTATCACCTTAATGTTTGGATTTGCCCGTATCTTCCTTAACCACTTAACGACCGCCCACTGTAGATATACGTCGGCAGAATGGCACCGACAGGCAAAGTCACGTATATCTACGTGATTGCCTTTTGTATAGTTGGGGGGTCCGATCGGACCCCCCTCCTCTACAGTGAGCGGCCGTTTTCCGTTCGGGAGCGATTCGAGATGAGGGGACGGCCGTTCGATTCCGGCCACCCCCCCGCGATCGCTCCCGGCGAATGAGAGAGCTTCCTCTGCTGTGTAATGTTTACACAGGCAGAGGAAGTGATGTCATCTCTCATGCAGCGCTCACATATACAGAGTGCCGTACAAGAGAAGACACAGAGGTTAGTGCACAAACAGCACACTGACACCAGGACACATAGGCACACAAATCGCCCCCCCCAGGCCCCCCAGACACCCCCCAGATCACCCCCCAGCCCCCAGTCACAGTGTCACTGATTGCAGTGACCATTTATTTAGTGATCACTGCAATCAGTGACATTTGTGACTGTAAAAGTGTCACTACAGTTTAGTTTTAGGTCCAGTGTAGCCCCCTGATCGCCCCCCCCCAGATATCCCTTTCACCCCCTAGCACCGCCGTCGCTAAGCGATCGTTTTTCTGATCGCTGTTTTATTGTCGGTGATGGCGATCGGTAGCCAGTTATTTTTTTTAGGTTCGCCGCAGGTTTTTATAGCGTCAGGTACCCCCATATATTACCTAATAAAGGTTTAACCCCCTTGATCGCCCCCCAGGTAACCCTTTCACCCCCTATCACCACTATCGCTAAGCGATCGTTTTTCTGATCGCTGTTTTATTGTCGGTGATGCCGATCGTTAGCCAGTTATTTTTTTTAGGTTTGCCGCAGGTTTTTATAGCGTCAGGTACCCCCATATATTACCTAATAAAGGTTTAACCCCCTTGATCGCCCCCCAGGCAGGGCCAGCGCTACCACTAGGCGGACTAGGCAGCCGCCTAGGGCGCACTGCCGCCTAGGGCGCCCGGCCGCTGGTTATCCTACTACTCCCGCACTGTCCACAGAGCTTGCACTATACAGCAGGCAGCCGCTCTGAGCCTCTGACACCTCCCCCGTCGCCCTCAGCTCTGACAAATTTCCAGCGGCTATCCCACCCCCAGCCCGCTCTGCGCTCTGACTCGGAGCGGAGATAGTTCTGAGTGACGTGTCTGTGTCCAGCAGCACCAGCCCCCCACGCTCTCCGCTCTGACGTGTGTGTCCAGCGACCATCCCCTCCGAGGACGGTCTCCTGGACTGGCCGTGTCATACTGGACTGAGTGGAGCGGAGTATATCATGGGACAGTCACGTAGCGTGGCGCCTGGAGGCGGCTCTCCGGACACAGACAGAGGCAGGTATGGGTGTACAGAAGAATTTTAGGTGCGAGCGAGGAACAGGCAGCGTCAGCAAGCAAACACAAGTTCACGTCCTCAGATACAAGTTTGCTGAGCCGAACACTGTTGCTGTCTTAGATGGCAAGTCTGTACCGAGCACTCCCCCCCCCCCCCCGTGAGGCTGCATTAATTGACAGTGGTGAAGCAGCATTCATGGGCAAAGCTGAGACTGTACTTGATGGGCGCAGGTGAGACTATTTGATGCGCACAGGTGAAGCAGCATTAATGGGCACAGGTGTGACTGTATTTGATGGGCTCTGGTGAGTGAGGCTGCATTTGATGGGCGCTGGTGAGACTGCGTTTGATGGGCGCTGGTGGGGCTGCCTGCATTTGATGAGCACAGGTGAGGCTGCGTTTGATGGGCGCAGGTGAGGCTGCATTTGATGGGCGCAGGTGAGGCTGCATTTGATGGGCGCAGGTGAGGCTGCGTTTGATGGGCGCAGGTGAGACTGCGTTTGATGGGCGCAGGTGAGACTGCGTTTGATGGGCGCTGGTGAGACTGCGTTTGATGGGCGCTGGTGAGACTGCGTTTGATGGGCGCTGGTGAGACTGTGTTTGATGGGCGCTGGTGAGGCTGCATTGATTGGTACTGGTGAAGCGGCATTGATGGGCATCCCTTACAGTCACACACAGACACTGAAACACACAATGCATCCCTTGGACACAGAAAAACCTCTGGTCTGGTCCCCTCATTCAAAAGGTGGGGTGTACATGGGCAGGGCAATGGGGGTGGAGCCAGGGGGGGCGGCAAAATTAGGTTTCGCCTAGGGTGTCAAAAATCCTTGCACCAGCCCTGCCCCCAGGTAACCCTTTCACCCCCTATCACCACTGTCTCTAAGCGATCGTTTTTCTGATCGCTGTCTTATTGTCAGTGATGCCGATAGGTAGCCAGTTATTTTTTTTAGGTTCGCCGCAGGTTTTTATAGCGTCAGGTACCCCCATATATTACCTAATAAAGGTTTAACCCCCTTGATCGCCCCCCAGGTAACCCTTTCACCCCCTATCACCACTGTCGCTAAGCGATCGTTTTTCTGATCGCTGTCTTATTGTCGGTGATGCCGATAGGTAGCCAGTTATTTTTTTTAGGTTCGCCGCAGGTTTTTATAGCGTCAGGTCCCCCCATATATTACCTAATAAAGGTTTAACCCCTTGATCGCCCCCCAGGTAACCCTTTCACCCCCTTTTGCCAGTGTCACTAAGCGATCGTTTTTCTAAACGCTGTATTAGTTATGCTGGTGCCGATAGATAGCCAGTTATTTTTTTTAGGTTTGCCGCAGGTTTTTATAGCGTCAGGTACCCCCATATATTATCTAATAAAGGTTTTAACCTCCTAATTGCCCCTAGTTAACCCTGCGTCACAACCCAGGCAGCGTCAGGTTAGTGCCAGTAATGCCACCACCCATGCGTGAAGCATACACCTCCCTTAGTGGTATAGTATCTGAACAGATCAATATCTGATCTGATCAGATCTATACTAGCGTTCCCAGCAATTTAGGGTTCCCAAAAACGCAGTGTTAGCGGGATCAGCCCAGATACCTGCTAGCACCTTAGTTTTGCCCCTCCGTCCAGCCCAGGCGACACCCAAGTGCAGTATCGATCGATCACTGTCACTTGCAAAACACAACACACATAACTGCAGCATTCGCAGAGACAGGCCTGATCCCTGCGACTCCAGTGCTGTAGGAGGTGATTTCACCACCACAGTTAAAAAAAAAAAGCATATATGCCGAAGCATTGGGGTAGCAGGGGCGGAGGAGCGGAGGAGCGATTTTTCTCCTAATGCCGCGTACATACGGTCGAAATTCCGACGGAGGCTTGCCCGTGGAAAAGTCTGACCATGTGTACGCGGCATAACTTTTGCGGGAAGATGCCCCCATGCTTCGGCATATATAAATGGTGCATGTATGCCCATCATTAGAAGTGGGTGGATGAAGGGTGGTATTCCAATGGTGGGCATACCCACCGATCAATCTTTTTTTTTCGTTCAGCCAACAGGCAATACATGTCCAACAAGGACCAGCAACGTACTGGTATGTTGCTGGACTTTGAATGGTTATACCAGATTGATGCCTGCGGGTTTAGGTATCATCTTGGTATCATTCTTTTCAGCCAGCGGCCGGCTTTCATGTAAAAGCAATCCTAGTGGCTAATTAGCCTCTGGACTGCTTTTACAAGCAGTGGGAGGGAATGCCCCCCCCGGATATAAAAAGCGCCATTGGGAAATTGGGAAAGCATTTTATCACACCGATCTTGGTGTGGTCAGATGCTTTGAGGGCAGAGGAAAGATCTAGGGTCTAATAGACCCCAGTTTTTAAAAAAAAAAAGAGTACCTGTCACTACCTATTGCTATCATAGGGGACATTTACATTCCCTGAGATAGCAATAAAAATGATAAAAAAAAAAATATGGAAGGAACAGTTTAAAAATAAAATCAAAAAGCAAAATTAATAATAAAAAAAAAAAAAAAAAAAAAAGCACCCCTGTCCTGCCCTGCTCTTGCGCAATGGCGAACGCAAGCGTGGGTCTGGCGTCATATGTAAACAACAATTGCACCATGCATGTGAGGTATCACCGCGAAGGTCAGATCGAGGGCAGTCATTTTAGCAGTAGACCTCCTCTGTAAATCTAACGTGGTAACCTAACATAATCAACATAATTTTCTTGCAAAAAAAAATAGGATTTTTATAACAGCTTACCTGTAAAATCCTTTTCTTGGAGTACATCACGGGACACAGAGCGACATAGTCATTACTAATGGGTTATATAGATACCTTCAGGTGCTGGCACTGGCAACTTCCAAAACCGGAAGTACCCTCCCCTATATAAGCCCCTCCCATCCGGGAGCACCTCAGTTTTGTAGCAAAGCAATAAGTGTCCCTAAAGAGGGGTGGGAGCTCTGTGTCCCGTGATGTACTCCAAGAAAAGGATTTTACAGGTAAGCTGTTATAAAAATCCTATTTTCTTTCTCGTACATCACGGGACACAGAGCGACATAGTCATTACTAATGGGATGTCCTAAAGCAATGCCCAATGAGGGGGGGGATACACCATACATAAGCTGAGCGCTAACAGACATGAGGATCTTTTGCGGCCTGCAACACACTGCGCCCAAAGGCGACATCCTCCTGACTTCTAACGTCCACCTGGTAGAACCTAGTAAACGTGTGTACTGAAGACCATGTTGCGGCCTTACAGATTTGAGCCAGGGAGGCCTGGTGATGCGCTGCCCATGAAGTTCCAACTGCTCTCGTGGAGTGCGCTCTAACTTTGAACGGAGGCGGTCTCCTTCTCAAGCCATAGGCTTGCATTATGACCTGTCGAATCCACTTGGCTAACGTAGATTTTGACGCTGCCTGACCCTTTCTGGGGCCTTCCGGCAGAATAAACAAAGTATCCGTTCTGCGAATCTGAGCAGTGGCTTTTAGATAAGCTTTAACTGCTCTTACTACATCCAAAGAATGCAATAACTTTTCCTCTACCGAAGTAGGTTTGGGGAAAAAAGAAGGAAGAACCACATCTTGGTTCAAATGAAACCTCGATACCACCTTAGGAAGAAAGGCTGGATGAGGACGTAACACTACTCTGTCCTTATGGATAACCAGATATGGCTCTTTACAGGACATAGCTGCTAATTCCGACACTCTTTTAGCCGAACAAATGGCTACTAGAAAAATCTATTTCCTGGTGAGAAGAACCAAAGAAATATGCTGTAATGGTTCAAATGGTTGTTTCTGTAGAACCGACAGAACCAGGTTTAGATCCCATGGACATATGGGAATATTAACCGGAGGACTAATACGCATCACTCCTTATCTAAAGGCTTTGACTAGTGAATGCGAAGCCAAGGGCCTTTGAAAAAATATTGACAAGGCCGAAAACTGACCTTTGATAGTACTCAAGGCAAGCTTCCTATCTACAGCCCACTGTAGGAAGTCCAGACTCCTACCTATTACGTACTTATGTGGATGCCATTTCTTGGCCTCACACCACGCGATGTACGCCTTCCAGATTCTATAGTAGATCTGCCTGGATACCGGCTTCCTGGCATTGATCATGGTAGATACCACAGGATTAGAGAGCCCTCTATTTTTTAGAATGTGGGCTTCAATAGCCAGGCCGTCAAACCTAGGGCTGGTAAGGAAGGGTGGTATATCGGTCCTTGCGAAAGCAGGTCCGGACGACGTGGGAGAGTCCAAGGACTCCCCACTGACATTTTACAATCTCCGCGTACCATGCTCTTCGGGGCCACGCTGGAGCCACCAGAATCACTGGTTTCTTTTCTACCCTGATTCTGCGGAGTAATCGAGGTAACATTGTGGCGGTGGGAATGCATATATCAGCTTGAACTGATCCCAAGGGAACACTAGGGCATCCGAGCCGCAAGCTAGGGGATCCCTTGTCCGAGAGACAAACCTGTCCACCTTTGCGTTGAATCTGGATGCTAGAAGATCTACATCCGGTGTTCCCCACCGCTGACATATTGTCCAGAAAACCTCGGGGTGAAGGGACCATTCCTCTGGGCATAATTGCTGGCGACTTAGAAAGTCCGCCTTCCAATTCTCCACTCCTGGAATGAATACCGCAGATATGGCTGGGACATATCTTTCTGCCCATTTCAGGATGTAATTTACTTCCCTCTGGGCTGCACGACTCCTGGTGCCCCCCTGATGATTGATATATGCCACTGCTGTGGCATTGTCTGATTGAATTCTGACAGGGGACCCTTGGAGTTTGGATGTCCATGCTACTAGGGCATACCGGGCTGCTCGTATCTCTAAGAGATTGATGGGCAGGGCCTTTTCTGCATCCGAACATCTGCCCTGGAGAGACCATTGCTCCAGTACTGCTCCCCAGCCTATAAGGCTGGCATCTGTAGTGACCACCTTCCAAGAAATCGGACTGAAGGATTTCCCTTTTACCAGATTCTGGAGAACCAACCACCAACGGAGGCTCTTGCGAACGGAAGGGGACAAGGACATTGTAAGTCTAGGGCCTGAACTTTTTTGTTCCAGGCTGACAGTATGGCCCCTTGCAAATTCCTTGAATGGAATTGACCGTAGGGTACTGCTTCAAATGATGCCACCATTTTTCCCAGCAGCCTCATGCACAGGCGTATGGATGGCTGTCTTTTTTGTACCCACTAAGTGGATCAAATCTTTCAAAGACAACACCTTTCCTCGAGGCAAGAATATTTTTCTCTGGCCTGAATCCAACCTTAGCCCCAAGTATTCCAGACTTTTGACTGGTTTTTAGGGCTGACTTGTCTCGGTTGATAATCCAACCGTGAGATTCCAGATATTTGATTGTCTTGTGAACGACCACGTCTAGTTTTTTCACTGAGTGGTCTATCAGCAACAAGTCATCTAGATATGCCATTATCATTACACCTTGTGTTCTTAGATTGGCCAATAAAGGGCCAGAATTTTTGTAAACACTCGTGGTGCTGTGGCCAGACCAAAGGGTAAGGCTCTGAACTGAAAATGGCGCCCTTCTACTGCAAAGCGTAGAAATTTTTGGTGGACTGGAAAGATGGGAATGTGCAAATAAGCATCTTTGATGTCGATCGCGGCTAACCAATCCTCCCCTTGTAGGGCAGTGGCCACCGATCGGATCGACTCCATCGGAAAGTCCTGATATACAGGAATTTGTTTAGCCCTTTTAGAATTAATATGGGCCTCCCGTCCCCGTTTGCTTCGGGACTGTAAAGAGGTTTGAGTAAAACCCGAACCCCCATTCTTCCAGGGGAACCTCCATAATTACTCCTTGGAGCAATAGTTTTTCTAGTGCCAACAGGAGGGACTCTCTCTTCTGGGGATCCCTTGGCACGTTTGACCTCAAAAATGGGAAGGAGGAGAGTCTTTTAACTCCAATCTGTATCCCAAACATACTGCGGAGAGCACCTATCTGTTTTGATCGTGTCCCGCCAGGTCTCTTGCGAACAACTGGAGTCCTCCCCCCACCCGACTGAGTGGGGGCAACCCTTCAATGAATTTAACTTTGGGGGAGGTTTTGTACCTCCCCTGACCCAGGGTTTCTCATTACCCTGCGATTGTCCCTGTTTTTTACCCCCGGGAATTGACCGAGGAGGCCGTCGGAACTGTTACACAGCCGATGCCCTAGGGACTGGAGAAGCAGGCCTCTTAAAGAGGGACCTCTAACTCTGTTTTTAACCGGCAAGAGTGTATTTTTACCGCTGGAAATTTTCTGGATATATTTGTCCAGGTCTTCCCTGAATAAGCGTTCACCATGAAATGGGACGCTAACCAGCCATTCTTTACAGGGAGCTTCAGCAGACCAGTTTTTGAGCCATAGAAGCCTACGCATATGTACTACAGACAGCGTAAGGCGGGAGGCCTGATGAATTGAATCCTTTATGGCGTCAACCGCAAAGCCTAAGGCTCTAGGTAGATCAGCTAGGGCAAGGGCCTGCTGATCTGTCAAGTCCCTCAAGACCTGTTTCAACTGATCCTTCACTGCTTAGCAGACCCCACTGCTGGTTGTGTCACCAAGCTTGCTGTAGAAAGAAGCAGACTTTCATAAGGACTCCAATCTTTTATCTATTGGGTTCTTGAACATTTGGACATTATCCACTGGACATGTCAGTGATTTATACACACAAGAGATGGCTGCGTCCACTGTAGGGACCTTCCATTTTTTGATGAACTTATCCTCCATGGGATAGACCACCGGAAATCTCTTGGGGGGAATAAATATTTTCTCAGGATGTTCCCAATCCTGGTAAATGAGCCCTTTCAGTAAAGGGTGAAGTGGAAAAGAACAGACAGTCTGGGGGCTTCTAGCGACCCCAACGAGGATACAGTAGTGGTTGATGGTTCCGCAAGGTGCATTTTTAAATGCTGATCGGACCATGTTAGTCAGAGACTGAACCCATAATCTTTCAGCTTGAGATGCTGAGAAAAAGTTCCCCCACTGTTGATTCCTCTATAACAGAATCAACCTCATCCTGATCCCCTTCAGGCAGGTCGATCCCTGTATGGGACTGTTGCTCTGCTAACAGGCACTCTGAAGAAGGAGATAGAGATCGGGCGTGCTTTCCCTGACAGGGAGGCAGCGATCAATGTTGACAATCTCTCTCTAATCCTCCCAGAGCTGAGGAAAAAACCTCCTCTGTTACATACACAGGAGCAGGTGAACTGAGGACAGCCACAGTACCAAGTACCCCTGCGGGGTCTCTACGGTCACTTACCTCTGAACTTCAGGGGAGACTGGTGCAGCAGAAGCATGCCCAAGATCCTCAGAGCCCGATGAGACCCCCTTCGCTTCCTGGAAGACTCAGTTCCGGAGCTTCTGGACGGCATATTCCTAAGCCTAAAGCTGAGGTATTCTAGCCGTAATACACCACTTTTACTGAGAATAGTCTAGCACAATTGCTGCTATATGACAGTTGGTGTCTACTAAAGTGCCTTTCTAGGGGATGCCTGCATCAACCGCCTCTGTGTGCCTTTATACTGTTGCTAGCTCTGTCTGTGCACTTCAATAGCCAGCTATGATTGTGCTTTAAAACACGCTGGACGCCCGCACATGCGCAGTAGCGCCGCGGCGCACACCGAGCGTCATCCACCCGCTCCGCCCCTTTTCCAGATTGCCTCTATATATAGAGGTGCGTGCACGCGCACGCGCGTGGGCACGTGCGCCTTCGGCGCCTTTTTTGAAAAAAAATAAGGAGCTAGATGGGAGCCAGGGTCCCTGCCGCAGGGCCCGGGGATGGATGAGCGCAGCAACAGGGCAGAGGAGACAGCTTCCCAGCAGAGAACTTACCAACTGCCTGGATTTGATTTTGGAAGAAAAAAATCCACATTACAAGAAAAAGAACCATAGCGGCCTCTAGTGTCTAACACAGGTACCGCGGTCTTACATTTTTTTTTTTTTTTTTCTTGCCTACTATTAAAATTTTTACATTTTCTCAGTAGTAACAGGCATACACAGAATATTAGCGGGAATACCTTAGGTAACAGGCAGAAAGACAAAATAGGCTTGGGGTCCCTCAATAGAACCAAGTTCCCGAGGGCCCCCACTTACCTTTTCCTCGCCGCAGGACTCTGTTTGGTCCACAGAAGCCCAAACTTCACCTATCACGGCAGGCATTGTAATTAAACCTTCAGGGACCGGGTTCCCAAGGATTCCACTCCCCTGGACCTGTATAGCACCCTGCACAGAAAACATCTTGGTCGTGGGTATGACCAGAGCTCTGGAACCCAGGGTCCAGCCCTCCTAAGAGAGGCATTACAGGCAAAACCTTGCTCTTCTCTTGCAAGGCCCGGGTACCGACCGTTTAGCTATGAAGCTTTTTTGGTCGGATCCGGAATAGCTTACGGAGGCCCAAAAGAACCTGTACGCAAGCTCAGTGAAAAACACATGTTACTTCTTGGCCAACACCTTAGACACTGGCAAAAAACTGAGGTGCTCCCGGATGGGAGGGGCTTATATAGGGGAGGGTACTTCCGGTTTTGGAAGTTGCCAGTGCCAGCACCTGAAGGTATCTATATAACCCATTAGTAATGACTATGTCGCTCTGTGTCCCGTGATGTACGAGAATTTTTTTTTTTTTCATGTAAACAAAAAGTATCAGAAAGGGCTTTGTCTTCAAGTGGTTAGAAGAGTGGATGTAAGCTTCCTAATGTTGTGTATAAAATGCCAGGACAGTTCAAACCCCCCCCAAATGACCCCATTTTGGAAAGTAGACACCCTAAGCTATATACTGAGAGGCATGTCGAGTCCATGGAATATTTTATATGTTGACACAAGTTGCGGAAAAAAGACAATTTATTTTTATTTTTTATTTTTTTGCACAAAGTTGTTACTAAATGATATATTGCTCAAACATGCCATGGGCATATGTGGAATTACACCCCAAACTACAGTCTGTAGCTTGGGGTGTCTACTTTCCAAAATGGGGTCATTTGGGGGGAGTTTGTGTTATTTTGGCATTTTATGGCCTTCGAAACTGTGATAGGTAGTGAGGAGTGAAATCAAAAATTTGTGCCCTTAGAAATCCTGAAGGCGGTGCTTGGTTTTCGGGGCCCCGTACGCGGCTAGGCTCCTAAAATGTCCCACACATGTGGTATCCCCGTACTCAGGAGAAGCAGCAAAATGTATTTTGGGGTGCAATTCCACATATAACCATGGCATGTGTGAGCAATATATCATTTAGTGACAACTTTTTGTAATTTTTTTTTTCTTTTTTGTCATTATTCAATCACTTGAGACAAAAAAAAAAAATATTCAATGGGCTCAACATGCCTCTCAGCAATTTCCTTGGGATGTCTACTTTCCAAAATGGGGTCATTTGGGGGGGTTTTGTACTGCCCTGTCATTTTAGCACCTCAAGAAATGAGATAGGCAGTCATAAATTAAAAGCTGTGTAAATTCCAGAAAATGTACCCTAGTTTGTAGACGCTATAACTTTTGCGCAAACCAATAAATATACGCTTATTGACATTTTTTTTACTAAAGACATGTGGCTGAATACATTTTGGCCTAAATGTATGACTAAATTTGAGTTTATTCGATTTTTCTTATAACAAAAAGTAGAAAAATAGGATTTTTTACTCACCGTAAAATCCTTTTCTCTGAGTCCATGGACCGACACAGCTTCTCTATTGACAAAGTGGGTATTATCCGTTAATTAGGAGTGACTAGGCAGAAAAACTTGTAAAAAGTGTTGCATCACACCTTCTACAGTACCGCCCAGGGGGCGGACCCTCTGGGTATACCCTCTCAGTCTGCATCTTCGCATATCAGTTCGTCAAAAAGCAGTACAAACTTAAAAGGAGGGGTGGGTGCTGTGTCGGTCCATGGACTCAGAGAAAAGGATTTTACGGTGAGTAAAAAATCCTATTTACTCTTTCGTCCATGGACCGACACAGCTTCTCTATTGACAAAGTGGGACGTCCCAAAGCAGTGTCAGAGAAAAAACGAGGGGTGGTAACAGCATAAAAATAAACTTCACCCCAAACACAAAACAGCACTCCTCCAATGGAGGAGTTGCAACTCTAAACAGCCGCTTGCAAAACCTTGCGGCCAAAAGAGGCATCCGAAGATGCACCTACATCAATTTTGTAGAATTTTGTGAAAGTGTGAGCGGACGACCAAGTCGCCGCTTTACCTAATTGGGAAACAGACGCTTGATGTCGGAAAGCCCAAGAGGCACCTATTGCCCTGGTCGAATGCGCCGTGACAGGAAAGGGGGGCGCCTGACCCTTTAAGGCGTAAGCCTGGATTACTATCTGTCGGATCCACCTAGAGATGGTGGCCGATGAGACTGCTTGGCCCTTCTTGGGACCAGCCACCGAAACAAACAGTGAGTCTGACTTCCGGAACAGGGAAGTAGCAGATAGGTATACTCTCAAAGCTCGGACAACGTCCAAGGAATGCAACTCCTTAGGATTCGACGGCTGAGGACACAAGGATGGAAGTACAATGTCTTCGTTGAGATGAAAAGCCGAAACGACTTTCGGAAGAAAGGAAGGCTGCGGCCGCAGCACCACCTTATCCTTGTGGAAAATCAAATAGGGAGCCTTGCAGGACAAGGCTGCCAGCTCAGAGACTCGTCTAACTGACGTAACAGCCACCAAAAAGACCACTTTCTGAGAAAGTGTCAACAGGGGAATATCTCTAATATTCTCAAACGGTGCCTTCTGAAGCACCGAGAGGACCAGGTTCAAGTCCCACGGAGGTAACGGGGGACGGACCGGAGGGGCCACATGTCGGACCCCCTGCACAAATGTACTCACGAGAGAGTGAGTCGCCAGGGGTCGCTGAAAAAAGACAGCCAGGGCAGATATCTGTCCCTTAAATCGTACTTAGGGCAAGCCCTTGGTCCACCCCATGCTGTAAAAACAGCAGGATTCTGGAAACCAAATAGGTACGCGGATGCCATTTCATTTCCTCACACATGGAGATGTAGGCCCTCCAAGTGCGGTGATAGACCTTCCTAGAGGACGGTTTTCGAGCACTTCTCATAGTAGAGATTACTGAGTCTGACAGGCCCCGGTCTCTCAGTACCTGGTTCTCAACAGCCATGCCGTTAAAGCCAATGACTGTAAAGCAGGATGGAATATGGGACCTTGCGATAGCAGGTCCTTCCGTAGTGGTAGGCGCCAGGGGAGTCTGCTACCAGACGTACTAGATCGGCGTACCAAGGACGCTGAGGCCAATCTGGAGCGATTAGGATCATTGGAATTCCCTCTGCCTCCACTCTGCGGAGCAGAAGAGGAAGAAGCCTTAAGGGAGGGAAGGCATAGATTAGCCGATACTGACCCCACGATGCTACCAACGCGTCCGTTGCGTCTGCCCATGGGTCTCTTGACCGGGCCACAAATCTCAATACCTTCCGATTGAGTCGGGAAGCCAGAAGATCTACGTCTGGTGTGCCCCATCTTTGGCAGAGGAGTTGGAACACCTCCGGGTGTAAGGACCCTTTCTCCCTGGTCCAGCATCTGGCGGCTCAGGTAGTCCACCTGCCAGTTTTCCACACCCGGAATGTACACGGCCGACAGTGCCGGTACGCTCCTCTCTGCCCACTTCAGGATGCGAGCGATCTCCGATGTTGCAGCTGAGCTTCTTGTTCCTCCTTGATGATTGACATATGCCACTGCTGTGGCGTTGTCTGACTGGATCCTGACTGGACGCCCTTGCAGCCTCTGAGACCATTTGAAGAGGCACAGCCTGATCGCCCGGATTACCAGGACATTGATCGGCAGGAGGGCTTCCTCTGGGGTCCAGCGACCTTGCACCGACTGAACACCCCAGACTCCCCCTCAACCTGTAAGGCTGGCGTCCGTCGTGATCACTATCCAGTAAACCGGAAGAAATGACTTCCCGGCCATTAGAGCCGGTGCTGTCAGCCACCATACCAGGGATCTCCTGACTATGTGGCTCACTCGGATTTGATAATCCAGAGATGATGGACATCTGTTCCATCTGGACAGAACTTCCTTCTGTAACACTCGAGTGTGGTATTGAGCATATGGAACCGCCTCGAAGGAGGCTACCCTGAGGCCCAACACTCGCATGCAAAAAACGGAGTGACGACCAATTCCTGGAAGTCAGCTGCCGTACTGCAGCCCGGAGGGTCTGCAACTTCTCCACAGGGAGGAATACCTTTGCCTCTGAAGAATCCAGAAACAACCCCAGGTACCCTAGGCGTTGAGTGGGCACCAATACTGACTTTTGCGTGTTTAGTATCCAACCACAGTCTCAAAGAGTCTGACAGGTAATGGACACGCTTACCTCTAATTCTGAGCTTGAAGGGGCCTTCAGCAGAAGGTCGTATAAGTAGCCTGTGATAGCGATACCCCGCTGTCTTAGAAGTGCCAGAATCGGAGCGAGCACCTTGGTGAACGTCCTGGGTGCTGAGGCCAAGCCCAACGGGAGGGCCACAAACTGGTAGTGGTCCTTCCCGATAGCAAATCGCAGAAACCTCTGGTGTCTGGAGTATATGGGGACATGCAGGTATGCGTCCTTGATGTCCAAGGAGGCCAGAAAGTCCCCCGGATGGAGAGCCGTGACTACAGATCGAACCGACACCATCCGAAAACTTTGTACCTTCACAAAGCAATTGAGGGCTCTGAGATCCAAGCTTGGACGAACCCCCTCCTTCTTCGGCACAATGAACAGATTTGAGTAAAAACCCCGTTCCAGTTCTGGAACTGGAATAACTACCCCGCGTTCCAGTAGACCCTGGACCGCCCCATACAGGGCCTCCCGACGGGTCGGTAGTAGCTGGAGATTGGAGGTGTTGAATCTGTCCGGTGGACAAGAGAGAAACTATCTTGTAGCCTGAGGAGATTACTTCGCAAACCCACCTGTCGGAGATTAGTGCTGTCCACTGAATTTGCGAAGACGTCTCCCCACCCGAGAGCTGGGTGGGGGTGGACCTTCATGCGGACGCAAATTTGTCCGCAGGCTTATTGGGTATGCGGGACCAGGGACGTTTTTGTCCTTGGGCAGGCGCTTTATCGGCCTGGGGTCTTTTCCCTGTCGCCCTAGGGGGACGAAAAAACCACTTGTGTGCAGTAAAGGAGGGCCCTTGCCCTTGGCGTGGCCCCTTACCCTTGCTAATTTGGGGAAGCAAAGTGCTTTTACTTCCTGTGGCATCCTTGATGATGTCATCCAGAGAAGCCCCAAAAAGTCTGTCGCCCTTAAAAGGCAGATCCAACAGGGCTTTCTTGGAAGTCTGGTCCGCAGACCAGCCTTTTAGCCAGATCAGGCGGCGTCTTGCTACTGCATAAACCGAAGTTTTAGACAGCAGGGGAATAGTATTCATGTCTGACTCGCAGACAAACCTAAGGCCCTGGACCAACAGGTCGGCCAATGTTATCTCATCAGGAGGAGCATCTCACTCCTTAACCCCTGGAGTAGCAATCTTGCCCATTCAGTAAGTGTGTGAGACACTAGGGCCCCCGCCAATGCCGGGCGTACTGCCGAGCCTACCACTGAGTATAGGTAGCAAGCAAGTGCTTCAGCCTTCTTATCCACAGGGTCCTTGAAAACAGGAGCCCCTTCTACAGGAATTGTGGTGGCTCTATTAAGTCTGGACACCGGAGGGTCCACTATAGGGGGGAGAGGTCCATTTCTTCAGAAAACTCTCCTCAAAAGGGGTACCGTACCGCAAACCTCTTTGGGGCTGTAAAGACCCTCAGTGGGTTCTCCCATTCCTTGTATAAGAGTTTATCAAAAGACACACAAGGGAACACCTTAACAGTGCGGGCAGGTCTATGAAACCCAAGTGGACCGGAGTCTCTGCTGCTTCTGCAGTATTTTCCAATTTTAGCATCTCCCGCACTGCAGTAATAAGGTCAGATACCAAAGCCGTCTCGCGTACTGACCTGGACTTTGAGTCATTCTCACTGTCCGGTCACGGTCTGCAGTCTCTGATGCGTCAGAATCTGGGCCCCGAGCCGTAGCTGGACCTGGTTCTGCACCAGAATTATCCCCAGAAGCTTGCAGGGGATGGGGCGTTTACTACCCCCTGTATTCCCGTGTGCTGCTTCCACCCAGGCAGCAAACGCCTCTAGGATTGCAGTCATAGCATTCATAGACACCTCAGGGGCACCAGCTGCTAAATCTGGTGTTTCAGGGGAGAAGACATCTGGCTCAGATGCCATGCTGACAACACGCTGACACTCACAGGGCTCCAGGCAAGATATCAATAGGCCACATTCCTGTGCTGCAGAGAGGCTGGGTCACCCAGAGGACTCACCACCCTGGATAGGTACTGCTATGCTGCGCCTGTGATGCTGTCCCCCTGCTGCTGTGTCAGTCTGCTTCTTTTATCAGCACTTCCTGTGTGAATTTTCGCGCCAGTGTAATGCACCCTAGAGGCCGGAGGCTCTCGAAAAATGGTTGCCAAAAACGTCTGTATGGAAGATAATGTGGGCTCTAAGAAAATGGCTGCCGACAGAAGATAGAGGTCAAGCAGCCATAGCCCACAAAAAGATGGCCGCCGAACGGCAATATCTGCATACAGGGTGGACAAACATGGCCGCCGATCAGCTGATAGGGGCCAGTGGGTGTGGCCGAACCACAGGAAGATGGCCGCCGGGCAGTCACAAGAGGCCAAACTTGGCATGGACCACCTCAAAATGGCCGCCGACAGCATGGAGGAGGAAGGACACAAACACAGGTAAGAAAAAATGACATTTCTTTTAAATGTTAGTTACAGCCAGCCCCGCTCCAGTGGGACCCACTAGGTGACCCCCAGCACCCAGCAACCTTTAGCTAGAAGCCCAGGGAGGAGGGAAAGGCAGGGAGAGAGGGAAGAAAGGGGCCACAACCACTTACTTGATCTCTCCAGGAATGTCCAGCTAAATCACCCAGCCGAGGCAGGGGAGTTTTACTTACCTATCCTGCATGTATTCTGCTGGAAGACATTCCAAACAGATCATCGTCCGCGCACGGAAGGTGACTGTTGGCCAGGCATGCTTTGATTGGACCCAGAAGGGACGATCATATGTATGCCCTGGAGCATGACGCTCACCGGACAGGCTGCTGCGACTCGGCCGTAAGGTCAGCCGAAGCTGAGCGGTCCGATGCAAGCCTTGGAGCGTAAGCTCACCGGCCAGGCTGCTGCGACTCGGCCGTAAGGTCAGCCGAAGCTGAGCGGTCCGATGCAGGCCCTGGAGCGTAAGCTCACCGGCCACCCGTGGAGCGACGGGCATGTCGTGAAAAACCCAGCGCGTAGCTAGGGTCGGCACACGCTCGATGGCCGAAACTGGGGAGACTACAAGGATCGAGGATCCAGCCTGTCACCCAGTCGGCAGTTGATCGAAGATCGCAGGAAACAACAAATGTAGCAAAAAAAAAAAATTATATATATATATATCTTTT
This sequence comes from Rana muscosa, assembly GCA_029206835.1. Taxonomy (NCBI): domain Eukaryota; kingdom Metazoa; phylum Chordata; class Amphibia; order Anura; family Ranidae; genus Rana; species Rana muscosa. Next base: position 44,205,089 of record CM055127.1, read on the forward strand.
TTCCCCGGACCAATCGGCCCGAAGGGAGCCATGTCCTACTCCTTGCTAGACAGAAAAAAACTGATCTGCGAAGATACAGACTGAGAGGGTATACCCAGAGGGTCCGCCCCCTGGGCGGTACTGTAGAAGGTGTGATGCAACACTTTTTACAAGTTTTTCTGCCTAGTCACTCCTAATTAACGGATAATACCCACTTTGTCAATAGAGACGCTGTGTCGGTCCATGGACGAAAGAGTAATATCATTTTTTTTCAAAATTTTCGTTCTTTTTCCGTTTATATCGCAAAAAATAAAAATCGCAGAGGCAATCAAATACCATTAAAAGAAAGCTCTATTTGTGGGAAGAAAATGACGCAAATTTCGTTTGGGTACAACATTGCATGTCCGCACAATTTACAGTTAAAGCAGCGCAGTGCAAAATTCTGAAATCACCTCTGGTCCTTTAGCTACCAAATGGTCCGGGGCTTAAGTGGTTAAAAAGGGTTCTATTGTCAAAATAAAAACAATAGGCAACAGTGGGCAACCTTGTCTTGTCCCATTTCGAATAAGAAATGGCTCCGATATTTTATCATTTATTTTAACCCTCGCTCTCGGTTCTGAGTATAGATTATCGAACCAGCTCATCATTCCTTCTCTCAATCCTATATGCTGTAGCGTTGCTTTTAGAAACATCCATTCCACTCTATCAAAAGCTTTTTCTAAGTCAGCAGATACTAATATCATTTGCATCCTCTGTTTTTGTGCTAGATAAATCGCACTCACCACCTGTTGTGTGTTTTCTCTTCCCTCTCTCCCAGGGGTAAATCCCACTTGATCTGGGTGTATTAAATCCAGGATATACACTATTAATCTTGTGGCAAGAATCTTAGGGAACACTTTCAGGTCCACATTCAGCAGTGATATAGGGCGGTAGCTAGCGCATTGTGATGGTTCTTTACCTTCCTTTGGGATGACTGTTATATGTGCCAACAGTGTCTCATTTGGTATTTTCTTTCCCTCTCGCAGTGAGTTATAAGCTGATATAAACCTGGGAGCCAGTTTCTCAGCAAACATTCTGTAGTATAATAGGGTGTATCCATCCGAACCTGGTGCCTTACCCAATTTTAATACTTTTATTGCTTCCATGAACTCCTCTATTGTAATTGGTTCATCCAATTTTTGTTATTTCCTCTGTTAATTTTGGCATCTGTGTTTCTCTAATATACCCCCTAGCTGCTTCCAGTTTCTTTTGAGCATTTTCTGGCATGAGTTTTTCTTCTAACTGGTATAATTTCTCGTAATACTCGAAACATTGTGCGATTTTCTGTGGGGCATTAATCATTTCATCATTTTGTGTCTTAATTTGTGCGATATGGTTACGTGTATTGGCTTCTCTCAGGGCATTTGCTAACATTCTACCTGGTTTGTTCCCAAACTCTTAGAATGTTCGCCTCCCTCTGGTTAATTTGGCTTTCGCTTTATCGATTAGTAATAGGTTCAGCTTTTCCCACATGTCGTCTAATTCTTGTTCTATTGATTGTGCCTGGGATTATTTATGTACTGTTTCTAGCTCTCCAATACGTTTAAACATCGAGTCTATCTGTTCATTTAATTTCTGTTTCCTATGTGCCCCCATCGAGATAAAATTACCTCTCATTACACATTTATGTGTTTCCCACAAACAAAAGGGTGTTGTTTCTCCTGTGTCGTTCCGTGCAAAAAAACAACTCTAATTCCTCCCTCAGTTTCCCCTCATATTCACTGTCTTTTAATAGAGTCTCATTTATCTTCCAGTGCCATCCCTTCATATCAGCCTCCCCTAAATTTATTGTGCAGCTGTGCTATCTGTCGTACCTCCCTCCAGAAATGTAGTAGCTTCGAGCATGACCAAAAAACATGGCGCAATGTCCCTCTTTCCTCCTGGCATCTCCAACATTTATCCGGAATCTCCGGCAAGTATTTATTAAGCAATGAGGGTGTTTGATACCATCTTGTCATGATTTTAAAGTTCGTTTCTTGGGCCCTCGTACATATAGAGGATTTTAACGCCAAATTTATAATCTGCCTATGTTGTACCTGAGTAAATGTCCTGTCCAATGTTATTTCCCACTTCCTTATATATGGAGGAACATAGTCCTCTGGGGGGGCAATCAGTAATCTGTATATTTTTGAAAGTGTATGATAACAGGGGCCTGTTTCTTCACACAACTTTTCTAAGGGGGTCAATGGTCTTAAAAAACCCTCCAAAGGTGGAAGAATATTAAAAAAATGTCTCAGTTGTGCTCCACTCCAGAAATCCAGGCAAAAACGATCATTAGATGAAGTTAATTCCATCAATGATGGCCAATTACGCGTCGTTCCTTGCACAAAGTTCGAGGCCTGAAATATCTGTGAATCTAAAAGTCTTCTCCATGGGCCCTCCTGTAATCCCGGGGGGAAACGTGGGTTCCCCACAATGGGGTACAGGGGGGAGTTGGCTGATGATAGTCCGGTGGTGGTGCATATCCGAGAGCAGATCCGCAGGGTAGGGCCCAAGTTTGGGTGCTTTTTGAGGTCAGAACTGAGGTCTCCAAAGCACCAAACCGCTCGACGCAATGGGACTCTACACTGTGATTGCTCGATCTTTGGCCATATTTTAAGACTTGTATGTCTACACCAGTCTATTAATCTCACCATATGGGCCGCTTGATAATATTTCTGAATATCTGGAACTGCTACCCCCCCATATTGTTTAGGCATGGTCAATATTCGGCGTTGTAGTCTTGGCCTCTATTGTCCCCAGACAAAGTCAACTATCAATGCATTCGTGCGTTTAAAAAATTCTAGAGGGACATGGATTGGCAGTGTTTGGAATAGGTATGATAATTTAGGCAAAATTGACATTTTTATTATGTTGCATCTGCCAAACCACGAAAAGGTACCCTTGTCCCATTTAGCCAATAAAGTTTTTACTCTACTTAATAATGGTAGAAAATTCAACGTGAAAATTTGATCCAATTTAGGTGGCATATAAGTACCCAGGTATTTAATAGCCGTCGGGGACCATCTAAATTTAAAATTTGCTTTCAGGGTACTGATTTGTGGTAATGACATAGATACCCCCATTGCTTCTGATTTTATCATATTAATTTTTAAATTAGATAGGGCACCATATCGATCCAGTTCTCCCACCAGGTTCGGCATTGATATTGTTGGCTTTGTCAAGGAAAACAAAAGGTCATCCGCATAAGCGGAGACCTTATAATCCGTATCTCCACTTCTTATCCCTGATATATCGGGGTTCTGCCTTACTTTACAAAGTAGGGGTTCCAGCAAAAGCGCGAAAAGGAGGGGTGATAGAGGGCACCCCTGACGGGTGCCATTAGAGATAGAAAAAGGATCAGATATGTATCCATTTACTTTAATTTGTGCCTCTAGTCTTGTGTATAGACTCGATATCCATCCAACCATCCTCTCCCCCATACCCACATATCGTAAAACTGAAAACAAAAAAGGCCAGCTAACCCGGTCGAATGCCTTTTCGGCATCTGTTCCTAAAAACACAGTGGGCATGTTGGAGAGGCCGGCTACATGGATAAGGTTCAATGTTTTAATGGTATTATCTCGGGCCTCTCGACTTGGTATAAAGCCTACCTGATCTGGGTGTATTAAATCTATTAGATGTGGTTGAATGCGAGTGGCCAATATTTTTGTAAAGATTTTTAGATCTACATTTAGTAGAGAAATAGGACGATAACTACCACATGCTGATGGATCCTTATCCTCCTTTGGTATAAGAGTGATGTGTGATTTCATCGTTTCTGGTGTAAACCTTGTCCCCTGTCCTATTACATTGAATATTTGTACCATCTGCTTGCCCAGAAGGGGAAAAAATTTCTGATAGTATTTATATGTAAATCCATCTGGACCCGGGGCTTTACCTGGTTTAGCTGACTTAATGGCCTCTTGCAGTTCCTCTAATGTAATAGCCACTTCCATATCTTTTCTAATCTGTTCTGACAATTGGGGGATACCCGACGAGGCAATATATTCCTCTATATTATTTTTATTATTTTGGGGTTGCATTGTGATAGGTAAATTATACAAAGATTGATAAAACTTACGGAAAGTCATAGCAATCTGAGTAGGAAGGTATATCTTGCTCCCCTTTGAATCCACCAAATATGGAATATAAGATTGAGTTTTCTGATCTTGTAAAGCTCTAGCCAATATACGTCCACATTTGTCTCCTGATTCATAATAGTATCTCCGACATCTCTGTACTGCTGCCTTAGCTCTATAATGCAATAAGGCCCCTTTCACACTGAGGCGTTGAAAAAACGCTCAAAAATTATGGGATTTTGTACCTCTAGTTTACCGCGATTTTACCGCGATTTTACCGCAATCGCGGTAAAAATAGCGCGAACGCGGTAAAAACTCACACGCGTTAGCGCTATTTTTTAAAATAACGCTTATGCCTATGCGTTTTTACCGCGTTTTTACCGCGTTTTTACCGCGGTTCCCATTCATTTCAATGGGGATAGGCGTTTTTACAGCGCTATTTTATGCACCCTAAAGTTGCTCTAAAAAAGCGGTTTGCAGGATTTTTTCCAACGCCCAGCCAGCATAACGCCTCAGTGTGAAAGCCCTCAGGGCTTTCACATTGAGAATGCTGGGGCAGGATTATTTCAGGCGTTATTACAGCGCTATTTTTAGCGCGAAAACGCGGTAAAAACGCCTCAGTGTGAAAGGGGCCTAAGTCAGTCACTTGTCTACGGAGGGCTAAAAGTTCCCTCTCTCCCGCTCCTCTCGCGTCTTGTTTGTGTTTGGTCTCCAGTACTTGTATATCTGTGAGTAATTTATTCAATTGCTTTTCCCTGTCCTTCTTTATCCTGGAGCCGTGCTTGATAAGAATCCCTCTTATTACAGTTTTATGCGCCTCCCATGTTATCCCTGCATCTATCTCTGGTATAGAGTTATATTGAAAATAGTATTCTAATTCTCTCGTAACCTCTTGAACCGTTACCTCATCCTCAAGCAGGTTCTCGTTCAGTCGCCACTGTCTCATCTTTCCCTCCGAGTGTTTATTCATAATCAATGTCATGGTGATCGGGGCATGGTCAGACCATGTGATACTCCCTATCTCTATTTCTTTAATCTCCATTATCATGCTATGTGGAACAATAAATAGATCAATTCGAGAGTATCCCTTATGTGGAGTTGAATAAAAGGTATAGTCCTTTTCATCTGGATGGTACACTCTCCAGGCATCAATAAGTTGATAATTATGGAAGGTCTGGAGGACCCTCTTACGAAGGCCTTTAGCTACTGAGGATCTTCCTGCTGAGGTATCCACGTTAGGATCTAGGGGAAGATTAAAGTCTCCCCCCAGAAGTAATTTCCCTTCTGTAAATTTCATATGTTTATTGAGGGTGGAGCAAATGAATTGATCTTGGTTAATATTAGGTGCATATATCGTGGCCAAGGTCACTTTATTACCATCAATCATGCCTTTAAGGAACAAAAATATGCCCTCAGTGTCTATTCTTTTATCTATTAGTTTCCAATGTACTCGTCTTGTTATTAGTATAGACACCCCTCTCGATTTACTTGCCCTATTAAAGGCATGGTATACCAAGGGAAAAAGATTGTTCTTCAAAATTGGTGCTTTACCCTCTCTAAAGTGTGTTTCTTGGATGTATGCCACATCCGACTGTAATCGCTTCAAATCTTGAAGGAGCATCCTCCTTTTTTCTGGCGTATTAAGCCCCTTGGAGTTTAGGGAGATAACTCTCAGCTCCTCCATCTCCCCCGCCGGGCCAAAAAAAAGGCAAAAGGGTTCTAACAACCCTAATGTGTTACAGTGGGTAAGAGCACCCCTGTATCCCCCTTTTAAGAGTAGGGGGATTCAAATTGAAAGTTTTTTTTTGTACTCACATTCGATTTACCACTTAAGTGAGTACTTACCTAAGTGGGGGTACAGTCAAGTATATGCGAGTGAGGTCCCTCCCCCTCCCTCCCCCTTCCCTCCCCACCAATCACCTCAACATTATTATCTGCCCTATTACAAATAGCTTATCTTACAATATATATATATATATATCAAAACTATTAAACATCTTACAATTTCCCTTCTATATCCAATATTAACCATATTATAAATACTGTCCCCTAGAATAGGAAAAAAAAAAGATATTTATCCTCTCTCCCCTTCCCCTTTTTCTTCCCCTCCCCTTCCCTTTCCCTTCCCTTTCCCTTTCAAAATAAGTTAAATAAAATATATTACCCAAAGAAACCCCCCCATTCCATTCAATTCCCAATTCCCAAGACAGGACAAGACAATTGCCATGGTTAAAACACTAAAGCCCTGTACAAACGATCAGATATCCTATGGATTTTCGTCTGATGGATTTGTCCATCAGAAATCCGATGAAACTGTTTTCCATCAGTCTTGCCTACACACCATCAGTCAAAAAACCGACCGTTCCAAACTTGGTGACGTAAAACACTCCGATGAGCTGAGAAAAATGAAATTCAATGCTACTGAGCATGTGTCGACTTGATTCTGAGCATGCTTGGGTTTTTTATCTGATGGATTTCCCCACAGACGATCGGAAATTGCCATCGGTTTTTTATCCATCAGATAATTTTAAAACATGTTCTATTTTTTAAAACCGATGGAAAAAAGACTGATGGGTCCCATACACGATCGGTTTGTCTGATGAAAACAATCCATCGGACGGTTTTCATCAGTCAAACTGATCGTGTGTACAGGGCTTTACACTAACATAACATTTCTAAGTGATAATTAAACCCCGGTTTGGAAGTTCTAAAAAAAAGGAAAATTTTTAGGGGAGGGCAGGGGGTACATTACTATATACCTCTTTAATTAGAATGCTAGAGGTTCCGGGGGGACCCTTTGGGTAAGACCTCCTCCCAACACACAAACCCCCAAAAACCCCATCTCCCCTTAACCCAACTCTCCATCTCTTCCCCTCCCCCCATCCCCTTTAATAGTGAGTTCCATATGTCCCCAAATTAATCTCCCCCCACTTTCTTTCCCTTACTACCCCCCTTTGTCCTATAAAAAAAAAACATGATTACGAGTACCGTATCCATTTACCGTACATTTGCTTAAGTGTCTCCATAGTGTTTACCTCTCTCTTGTGCCCTATATGTGAAAGTGATATTCCCCCCTTTTTTTTCTTTTTTTTTTTTCCCCTTTCTTAGACATTCATTAAATTTGTGTTTTACCCCCCCCCCCTCCTTACCCCCCCTAATTCTCAGAAACACCCCCACTTTATGTATAATTCTATTTCTACCCCACACACCCCCCCCCCCTTTTACCCCCCTTTTACCCAAAAATTTACTGATCATAACCTCCCAGAAGACCCGGCTCTATTCTTGCTGCACGTATCCGAAATACCAGGGGAAACATACAGTGAATCAATTTTACGTCATCTGATTAATGGGGCTAGAGCATGTATTGCTCGGCAGTGGAGAGACACGAATCCCACAACAATTTTCTCATGGTTCAATAGAATCGAATAAGTAAATAGGATGGAGGATTTGACACTTTCACGTCAAAACCGACATGAGATCTACTCTGAAACTTGTGCACAATGGAACACATTTAAATATTCGGAAGAAGGGAAGTCCCTTTTTTGTAACCCGAGAAGAGTGGGGGGGAGCTAGGGCTCCTCTACCTCCCTGGCCGACTCGGGATAATTTTGAACTTTTTTTTTTTTTTGGGGGGTTAAGGTGAGTCAACTGGAATTTTTCAGAAAGGGGGGGGAGAGGGGGGGGGGGGGAGGGGTTTTAGGAGGGGAAGAACCAAAGGAGAAGGAATATCTCAATATAATTAGACTTATGTTGTATTTAAGTTAATAAGAAGGTGGTATATATTGAATAGACCCGTGGGGTATCTATTGGTTTAAACTGAAACAGTAAACGTATTATTTGATTACTCCCCTTGTATGTTGGATAAAGCAGATAAATAAAGAAATTGAAAAAAAAAAAAAATTATTGTGCAGCTTGTTGGAGCATGGTCTGAAAGGGTGATAGATCCAATAGAAGCATCTACGCGAGATGCAGCTAGGCTCTGGGAGATTAAAACATAATCGATTCTAGTATATGTTTTATATCTCGCCGCAAAAAACGTGTAGTCCCTACCCTGTGTGTGGACAGTCCTCCAACTATCTATCAATTGTAAGTCTTGTAATGCCGCGTACACACGATCGTTTTTTCTGATGAAAAAAGACTGATGGACTTTTTTCATCGGACAAACCGATCGTGTGTGGGGAACTCCATCGGAGAAAAAACCCACGCATGCTCAGAATCAAGTCGACGCATGCTCAGAAGCATTGAACTTAATTTTTCTCGGCTCGTCGGAGTGTTTTACGTCACAGCTGTCATGGATATGCATTAATGTCTGTCTGCCATCTTACCTTTCCTCCTCATGTGTACATCTTAGAGGCCAGACTCTCTCTCACCTGGCTTCCTTTATAATCTCCTCCCAGCCTGACTCCACCCCAGGCCCTATCACAGAACACTATATTAACCTGTGCACTGCAAGCCTGCTTTGCTGATCAATGTGTTTGTTATGCATTGTGTGTTTGGGTTCCTGCCTGCCGTGTGCTACGTCTGTCTCTCTGTTACGTTATTGGCTTGTCCCCGACTATCCCTGTCTGCTTGTGACCATTGACCTTCGGCTTGTCCTTCGTTATCCTTGTCTGCTTGTGACCCTTGACCTTCGGCTTGTTATTTGTTCTTGTATCTTGTGCTGCTGCTTCCCCTCTTCTCCCCTTACCCTACGGGGCGTGAGCTAGGAGACTCTAGGGGCCACGACCTGGACCTAGCCTGCAGCGTAACATCCTCACCACTAGAGGCTCTGGAGAAGACCTGCTGGGTCTTAGACTCCGCGCCCTGGGGAATCTTGGCTCAAGCTTCCTGTGGGATCCCGGTTGTGCTCCTCTGGTCCCGTTTTCCACAACCACCCAGTTTCCTATCCGCAGCAGTCAGCCATAGGGTTCACTATCTTGTGGTGCACTCCTGTCCCCCTACGGTGTGCACCTGTCATCTGGCCACAGGTGGCCTGACAGTTTGATCAGCCATGGACCCGGCTGATATGCCGCTCCCCACGGATGATCCATTGCGGGGCATAGTCCGCAGACTTGAAACCCAGGAATCGAATCAGACTCAGGTGATGCGATTCCTCCAGGATCTGGCTTCTCGATTCGAGCAGCTTCAGGCCTCCTTGGGAACCCCGAATCCGCAACCTCAAGTACAACCAGCGGCTGTACCTATCGCACCAGTCGCTGCCACACACTCACTAAAACTGCCAGCTCCGTTCCGTTTCTCTGGGGACTCCAAGGCCTGCAGGGGGTTTCTCAGCCAATGCACGATTTATTTTGAGCTTCAGCCTCAAAACTTCCTGTCTGACCGGGCTAAGGTAGCCTATATAATTTCCCTCCTCTCCGGTGAAGCTTTAGCCTGGGCTGCCCCCCTGTGGGAGAGGAATGATCCGGTGATTTCCAGCCTGTCCGACTTTTTGAAGCTCTTTCGTAATATCTTCGAAGAGCCAGCTCTGGCTTCTTCAGCGGCTAGTGCTGTCTTACGTCTTCACTAAGAATCTAGTTCAGTGGGACAATATGCTCTTCAGTTCCGTATTCACACAGCTGAATTGAGCTGGAATAATGAGGCCCTGGTCGCTACCTTTTTACATGGCCTCTCTGACCGAGTGAAAGACGAATTAGCGGGAAGAGCCATTCCCGTCGGTCTGGACGATGTAATTTCTTTATGCAATCAGATTGACATTCGTTTTCAAGAGAGGTCCCTAGAAAAAAGACACCAGCACTCTCTGGGTCCTAGCCAGTCTGAGCTCCCCTCCCTTCGTCCCGTGAAGCATCCTCCAGCTGCTGAGGAACCTATGCAGCTGGGCCGGACCAGACTAACCCCCGAAGAACGTGCTAGGCGCAGAACTCTGGGCTTGTGCCTCTATTGTGGGGGCAAGGGTCATTTTCGTGACTCCTGCTCGCTTCATACGGGAAACGCTCGGGTCTAATACATTTGGAAGGTGGAGTATTGGACCCAGAAACATCACCTTCTCGCCTTCTCTTGCCGGTGTTCCTTCATGTAGGCACTTCTCCTCAGTCAACCCTTGCATATCTGGATTCCGGGGCTGCCGGCAATTTTATGGAGCTTACCCTTTCACCTCTCACTACCCCATTGGTAGTCTCGGCAATTGATGGCACTGTTCTCCCAGGGGGCCCTGTTCGCTTCCAGACGCTACCCATTAGGATGTCGGTAGGGATTCTCCACCAGGAGTGGATATCCTTTCTTATTCTACCCAAGGCCTCTACCCCCATTGTATTGGGCCTTCCTTGGCTACAACTCCACTCTCCACATGTGGACTGGGTCTCTGGGCAGATCCTGGCTTGGGGTTCCTCTTGTTTCTCGTCGTGTCTTCTCAAGGTGGCCCCCAAGGAGAGTCTTCCGGTTGCTGCCACTTCTGTTTCTTCTGATCTTCCCGTTGCATACAGCGATTACCGGGATGTGTTCTGTAAGAAATCAGCTGAGGTGCTTCCTCCCCACAGGTCTTTTGACTGTGCTATTGATCTTGTCCCCGGAGCAACTCTACCCAGGGGTCGTACCTACTCTCTGTCCATCCCAGAGACCCAGGCCATGTCTGAGTATGTCGCAGAGAATCTGGAGAGAGGTTTCATCCGGAAATCCTCATCGCCTGCAGGGGCAGGGTTCTTTTTTGTTGCCAAAAAGGATGGTACCTTAAGACCCTGCATCGATTATCGAGTTTTAAATGCGGTTACTATTAAAAATCGATACCCCTTACCCTTGATATCTGAGCTATTCGATAGGTTGAAGGGTGCCTCCATTTTCACCAAGTTGGATCTCAGAGGCGCGTACAATCTCATTCGAATACGGGAGGGTGACGAATGGAAGACTGCATTCAACACTAGAGACGGGCATTACGAATACCTGGTGATGCCTTTTGGTCTGTGTAATGCTCCAGCCGTGATTCAAAACGTTGTCAATGAAATCTTCAGAGATCTGCTGTACGAGTTTGTTGTCATCTATCTGGATGACATTCTGATCTTTTCTGAAAGTCTGCTCATCCACAGAAACCATGTCCGCACTGTACTTCAGCGTCTTAAAGAGAACAATCTCTATGCCAAGCTGGAGAAATGTTCCTTTGAATGTTCTGAGGTCCTGTTTCTGGGGTGCTTTGTCTCAGGTTCGGGTCTTCGTATGGATCCTGGGAAGGTCTTGGCTATTACCAACTGGCCTCTTCCTGCTAGCCTCAAGGCCACACAGCGCTTTCTTGGCTTCACAAATTATTATAGGCAGTTCATAAGGAATTACTCTTCCATTGCCGTGCCTATTATCGCTTTGACCAAGAAGGGTGTGAATGCCAAAGACTGGCCTCCCAAAGCTGTCTCTGCATTTCACAACCTGAAACAGGCCTTTGTTTCTGGCCCCCTCTTGAGGAGACCAAATCCTGGGAATGCATTTTTTATTGAAGTGGACGCTTCCTCAATGGGGGTGGGAGCTGTGCTTCTTCAAATCTTTGAGAAGAGACGTCAACCATGTGCGTTCTTCTCCAAAAAAAATTCTCAGGCAGAGAGGAATTATGCCATCGGTGATCGGGAACTTCTCGCAATTAAATTGGCGTTAGAGGAGTGGCGTCATCTCTTGGAGGGTTCCCCTCACTCCATAACGATCTCTACTGATCACAAAAATTTACAATATCTACAGAATGCTAAACGTCTGAATCCTAGACAGGCCAGGTGGAGTCTCTTCTTTGCCCGTTTTAATTTCACGATTACCTACAAACCTGGTTCCTGCAACGGTCGGGCTGATGCGCTCTCTAGGTCATTTGACACTTTGAACCTGAGCCGAGCATTCCAACCTTGTGCATTGTTGCCCACTCTACCACCCTGAAGTCAAAAATTCCGCCTGGTAAGACCTTTGTCCCCACTGAGCTAAGAGCTAAGATCCTTCGTTGGGGACATGATTCCAAGGTGGCAGGTCATTCTGGATTCCTACGATCCTTCCTACTCATCAGTCGTCACTACTGGTGGCCTAATCTCCGCTCAGACGTCAAAGACTACGTTAAAGCTTGTCATGTCTGTGCCCAGTCCAAATCCTCCACACAAGCTCCTGCTGGTCTCCTCATGCCCTTGCCCATTCCTAAGGAGCCTTGGGCTCATATTGCTATGTATTTTATCACCGACCTCCCACTGTCTGAGAATAATACAGTCATTTGGGTGGTAATCGATCGGTTCTCCAAGATGGCTCATTTTGTTCCTCTTCCTGGTCTTCCTTCTGCCCCTGCCTTGGTTCCTATTTTCATTCGAGAAATTTTCCGCCTTCATGGGGTTCCTTCTCATATTGTTTCCGACAGGGGAGTCCAATTCACGTCTGGTTTTTGGGGAGCCTTTTGCAAATCCCTTAATATTGTCTTGGATTTTTCCTCTTCTTACCATCCCCAATCCAATGGACAGACTGAGAGGGTTAATCAGGAGTTAGAGGTCTTTCTTCGCACCTTTGTGTCTTCTCACCATGACGATTGGTCCTCTTTACTCCTGTGGGCAGAATTCTCCCATAACAATCATGTGAATACCAGTTCGCAGAAGACACCCTTTTTCACAGTTTATGGAAAACACCCTCAACTTCCTCTTCCCATGATCTGTTCTCCAGATATTCCAGCTTTGGCTTCGGTTCAGGAGTCTCTCAATTCAGTTTGGGGTGACGTTCATGATTCCCTCCGGGCAGCTGCTGAAAAATTCAAAGGCTTTGCTGACCGCCGCAGGTGTAAACCGCCTTCCCTTCAGCCAGGGGACAAAGTCTGGCTCTCTACCAGGAACATCAAGCTCTGAGTTCCTTCTCTGAAGTTTGCTCCACGATTCATTGGTCCATACACTGTAACTGCTAAACTGAATCCGGTTTGTTTCAAACTCCAGATTCCTAAGAGCCTTAAAATCACTTACTCCTTCCATGTTGCTTTTCTAAAGCCTTTAGTCCTCAATAAATTCTCTCATCCTCTCCCTACCGTGGCGCCTGTCTCTGAGGATAATCAGGAGTACGAGATCAGTCAAATTCTGGACTCCCGACTCTGTAATGGCGTTCTTCAGTACCTCGTTCATTGGAAAGGGTTTGGTCCTGAGGAGAGGTCTTGGATCACTGCATCTGAGGTCTTTGCACCTCATCTGTTAAAGGAGTTTCATCTGAAGTTTCCCTCTAAACCTGGGCCCAGGCGGGGAAGGGGGAGGCCTCGTAAGAGGGAGGGTACTGTCATGGATATGCATTAATGTCTGTCTGCCATCTTACCTTTCCTCCTTTCCTAGAGGCCAGACTCTCTCTCACCTGGCTTCCTTTATAATCTCCTCCCAGCCTGACTCCACCCCAGGCCCTATCACAGAACACTATATTAACCTGTGCACTGCAAGCCTGCTTTGCTGATCAACGTGTTTGATATGCATTGTGTGTTTGGGTTCCTGCCTGCCGTGTGCTACGTCTGTCTCTCTGTTACGTTATTGGCTTGTGCCCGACTATCCCTGTCTGCTTGTGACCCTTGACCTTCGGCTTATCCTTCGTTATCCTTGTCTGCTTGTGACCCTTGACCTTCGGCTTGTTATTTGTTATTATTGTATCTTGTGCTGCTGCTTCCCCTCTTCTCCCCTTACCCTACGGGGCGTGAGCTAGGAGACTCTAGGGGCTGCGACCTGGACCTAGCCTGCAGCGTAACATCCTCACCACTAGAGGCTCTGGAGAAGACCTGCTGGGTCTTCGACTCCGCACCCTGGGGAATCTTGGCTCTAGCTTCCTGTGGGATCCCGGTTGTGCTCCTCTGGTCCCGTTTTCCACAACCACCCAGTTTCCTATCCGCAGCAGTCAGCCATAGGGTTCACTATCTTGTGGTGCACTCCTGTCCCCCTACGGTGTGCACCTGTCATCTGGCCACAGGTGACTTGACAACAGCGTTTGGGACGGTCGGATTTTTGACTGATGGTGTGTAGGCAAGACCGATGGAAGTCAGCTTCATTGGATTTCCGATGGAAAAATCCATCGGATTTTATTCCATCGGAAATCCGATCGTGTGTACAGGGCATTAGAGTTTATTCACTTTTCTTAATTTAGTGTATGACAGATGGGAGATACCTTTCGAGGTGTCCTTTATAGGGTCTAAAGCCATGTTAAGATCGCCACCCACTACCAGAATTCCTTCCCTGTGTTGCTGGACCAATTGCAGGTATGTTCCCAAACAATTTATCTGGTCTACATTCGGTAGGTATATATTCACTAGTGTGACTTTTTGTTGACTCAGAGTTCCCCTCAATATTAAGAGATGTCCTCCCTCATCCCTCACTACCCCTGATTCCTTCCATGCTATCTGCTTGGACATCAAAATAGAGACTCCACAGGATTTTGAACTCTGTGATGTACTATGGTATATTTTCGGGAATCTGTGGTTCTTAAGGTTCGAGGTTTTGTCCCCTTTAAAATGTGTCTCTTGTAAAAAAATAATCTGTGATTTAAGTCTACCTAATACTGAAAGCAGCCTAACTTGTTTCTCTGGGATATTAAGTCCCTTAACGTTATATGAGGTAAAAGTTATTTTAGTCATTTCTGTCCTGATTGGGGCCGCCCAATAGGGGAGGTGAAGGGAAGGCAAAGCAAGAGAGAGGAGGCACGGACGGGCGAGAGGGCGAGAGGGAGAGAAAGGAATAAAAAAAAAAAAAAAAAAAAACTCTTCTTTTACTTTCCCCTGGGAGATCAAACTCCTCGCATGTATGGTGACCTGGTGCAGCACCTGGACCAAGTCACTCAAAAAACAAAAAAAACAAAACAAAAACAAAAAAATAAAAAAAATAAAACCCTTCCAACGCCTCCAACTTATCCTCCACTCAGAGGAGAGGTGTTTATTGTGGGGGGTGTTGTAGGTCAGGCCAGAGTTTGTGCCTGGGGTCCCGAGACATTGCTCTCGCTTTGTACTTCCATAGACTTTTCGGTAATCCACATATTTAATTTGTATCTTTATCTCATCATATAAATACACCTATATACACCTATATACTTATATAAGCTTTTACAATATAGCATTCTTTATAGTCATATATGCCCAACTTGTATTCAGATTCCTCCCTCCTCTCTCCTTTCCTATTTCTCCCATTTCCCTTCTGCTTTATTCGCATCTACATACAAGTCTATTCCCATGAAGAGTCCGGGCTCCCCCTCCCCCCCCCACAACAGAAGTGGTCCCTCCTTTGTGCCCCCCCCTTATCTTCCTCACCAAAACAAACAAAAAGGAGGAAGAGGGGGATCTCCTTCGCCCATATTCCTCTTATTTTATTGTATCTATATACAAATCTGTTCCCGATAGGAGTCCAACCTCCCTCTTTTGCCCCCCCACAAAAATATAAATCCCTACCTGTGCCCATCCCATCCCATTACATTCCTTCAAAATTTTTTTTTATAAAAACACTGTCTTAATTGACCTTGTGTCCAAAAAAAAAACAACAAAAAAAAACACACCACTGCTGGCGTTATATCCAACTTTTCTCTCTCCTTCCTTGGAGGCACTTCAACAGGAGTACCTACCCCCTTAACCCCCCCATCCCTTCCCACCCCCCTTATTCCTTCTAACCCGGTGTTATACCCCAGTGAAAAAATAAATAAAACCTTTTTCAAGTTGTTCATACTATGAACTCTTCTCCTCTTCACCCTTTCCCCTGTCCCCTTTATCCTTTGTGAACAGGCAACTATTGTTGCAATTAATCTGTGTTTAAATTCCCTTCTTCCTTTCTACCAAAAAAACCCCCAAAAAACACGCAAATCCCCCCCCCCCCCAAAAAAAAAGAGACCCATTTTACTACCTATCTCCTCCGTGAATTTACATCCCCATTCTATGATCTCCTCCCCCCCTACTCCCCCTTACTTTACCCCTTACCCCCTTACTTCCCCTCTCCACCCATTACCCCCCCTCCTACCTTACCCTGTTGCTGTACCTCATCCCTTATCATCCCTTATCTGAATTGTATCTGAATTATACCAAATCGCAGTTATTAAAATTATCTTCACGTAAAACTTAATATCTATTTCCACACTAAAAAAAAAAAACTCCCATCACCCAAAAAAAAAAAACCCTCCCACAATCCCATTCCCTCCCCTCATGGTCCAGGGGGAGTAGGGGGGAGAGGGGGAAGCCCACCCTGTCTCCCCCGGGGAGAAAAAAAAGAACACAAAAAATCAAAAATGCAAAAATTGTCCCTACGTTGCCCAGTACATTTAGCTGTTAGAGGTTTACGAGAAACCTTTTATCATTGTCAGAAATGCTAAATAAAAAAAATAAAAAAAATAAAAAAAGGGGGACAAAAAGAGGGGCATATGGAGAACAGATATTCTCCTTTTTAAAGAAAAGATTCTATTTATTTATTAATCAAACTTGTGGAGTAATTCAGTGGTCTGCTGTATGTAAGCGGTGTTGTCCCTTTATTCTGATATGTCTGATATTTCCTCTGCAGGGCTGCTTCTCTCTCTATGTCTGTTGGTAAGTCTATCCAGTTAGGTACTTCGAAGGCCTCTGAGCCCAGGAACTGAAATAGTTCTGGCAACTGCTCTGGGTCATGTAACTTAAATGTGTCACCATCTTTTTTAATTGTCAAAGAAATTGTTTGCCCCCATCTATATGATGCCCCCTTTAGTCGTATATGGTCCAATAAGGGTTTCAGTCTCCGTCGTCTATCCCTCGTTTGATGACATAAATCAGTGAACACCTGAATCTCCTCTTTGTTTAATTCTATTGATCCTTTCTGCCATGCTGCTCTCATTATCTCCTCCTTTATCCTAAAGAAATGTACTCTGCATAAAATATCTCTTGGATTTATTTGAGCGAGATTGCGGGCTGTAGGGATCCTATGCACCCTGTCCAGTTCAATATAATTGTCGGGGGGGGCTCCCCAATATTTCATTAAAGATGGCTACCACTTTTCCTCTTAGCTCTGCAGTTGTAACTACTTCTGAGACACCTTTGATCCGTATATTATTTCTTCTGCTTCTATTTTCATTTTCTTCTGCTTGTAGTTGTAGTGCCTGCAGTCCCTGGTGTTGTATTTTAATTTTCTCCTCCATCAAATCTATACGCTTTTCAGTTAGACCTTGCAATGTTGTACAGCTGTGCATTTTTTCGTCTAATACCTCTGTACTCTGCCGTATCTCATAAATGTTCTCTCTTAGAGGGCCCAGCCACTTGCTCATCATCACTTGAATGTCCTCCTTAGTGGGGAGAGCACCTATTAATTTTCTGATATCTTGCTCCCCTCCCAGGTCTTTTGTCACTATGCCCTGTCCTTTTGATTATCCAATGAGCCATCATCAGGCCTATCTGTCATGTCAGCCATACTTTCCAGCGTTGCCTCTGTACCCTGTACCTTTAGGCTACTAGCAAGTGGGTCATTGTCAGCCATACCTGTCATATCAGCCATGTTTTCTTGCAATATGTTTGCGTCTGGTAACAAAGCTACTGAGGGAGATGCTTTGCTCACCTCTATTCGCCTCTCACCTGACATGCAGTGTTGTACCACCAATGGCTCTTTCACACGCTCCTTCACTCGCTCCTTTACTTGTCGCGTCTGACGGGTCTGCTTCGGCTGTCTCCCCACTGACCGTTGATAGCGTGTGTCTATCCCAGCTTCCTTGTTAATAGCCGCGCCGTTCAGTCCACCGCTCAACGGGCTCACGCCACCACCAGATTGAAACTGCAGGCGTGTGGGGTATGGATGGAATGGATGGGAGGGAGTGCTCAACCCTCCTATCTGTATCTCATGCCTCGGCATGAGCCGCCCGATTCTCCGGTCCAGTCTATCTCAGCACTTCAACTAGTGCTTCTCAGGAGAGCACTGTCAGGACACCCAGCACTGCACGTCTCACTCTCACTCTGCCATGATCAGCCACACCCCCCAGTCAGGTGTTTTCAAGTCCAAAGTGTGGTCAGGAGTAAACAAGGCTGCAAAACGTTTGTTGAAGGGGTTTACGAGGGGCCGAATTAGACCCGATCGTATTCAGGGTCTCCACGAGGATGACAGAGTTGAAGTGCATGAACCACAAGATCTGCTCATATCGTGCCCTGACCATGGAGGCAGAGAACAGGGGCATATGGTAAATTGAATCAATGGACGAATATGACCGCAACGTACTCATTTTAACTATGCCCATGTTGAGGGATAGCCCCAGAATGGTCTTAAATTCAGAAACCGTAACTGTTTCCATTCTCTGGCAAGGGAGGACTGGGGATGAATTGACCAGCATACAAATTACTTTGGTCCACAATATATCTATAGAGATCTTCCATGAAAAACAGCGAATTAAAAATCAAGTGATGTAAAATAAACTTTTCCACCTGAATTCCGGGTTGGCTAGTAAATGGGGAAAGTACGGGTGCTGCAGAAGTGGTGGGCATCCAATTAAGATTGGCGAATTCTGCAGGAAGGACACTATGGGCACGACGGGCCTATCTTTGTCTTCTTGGTGGCAGCGGGACACTACTTGTGCTTGCCACCTCGCCAGCTTGAACTGCACTTATGGGACTCGCCACGTCACCACATGATACTGCAGTGCTGGATGTACGACCAGGGTTTACTAGGCCGCTGGTCAGTGGCGATGCATCCATAGAGGGCGCCGGAGCGCCGCCCCCTCTCGCTCCCGCACCGCCACTAAAAGACAATACACAGATGCATGCATTGCATGAATCTGTGTATTGTCACTGCTGCCGCGCTGCCCACTATACATATGGCCGGCCTCCTGGTGAGCGGCGGCCATATGAATTAGAGCGGCGGCCGGCGGTGGGTGTAACTTGGAAGTGCCTATCAGAGCCAGCTCTCACGCTGTATTCGGCTTCCAAAAACTCCTCCCAGGTACGCACGGGGGTGCGTTCCTTGGAGAAGACTGTGTGGAGGTTTCAGCCAATCAGGTTCACCGGATCTGGTTACCGGTAACCTGATTGGCTGAAGCGACATCGAGGGCGGGAGAACACATCGAGGACGGCGCGGACCAAGGAAGGTAAGTGCAGGGCTGGGGGGGGGGACAGGCTGCATTTGGGGGGAACTGGCTGTATATGGGGGACAAACTGGCTGCATTTGGGGGGAACAGGCTGCATTTGGGGGACAAACTGGCTGAATATGGGGGACAAACTGGCTGCATTTGGGGGGAACTGGCTGTATATGGGGGACAAACTGGCTGCATTTGGGGGGAACTGGCTGAATATGGGGGGAACTGGCTGTATATGGGGGACAAACTGGCTGAATATGGGGGGAACTGGCTGAATATGGGGGACAAACTGGCTGAATATGGGGGGAACTGGCTGAATATGGGGGACAAACTGGCTGAATATGGGGGGAATTGGCTGTATATGGGGGACAAACTGGCTGAATATGGGGGGAACTGGCTGTATATGGGGAACACGCTGGCTGCATTTGGGGGAACTGGCTGTATATGGGGGACAAACTGGCTGCATTTGGGGGGAACTGGCTGTATATGGGGGACACGCTGGCTGCATTTGGGGGGAACTGGCTGTATATGGGGACAAACTGGCTGCATTTGGGGGGAACTGGCTGTATATGGGGGACAAACTGGCTGCATTTGGGGGGAACTGGCTGTATATGGGGGACAAACTGGCTGCATTTGGGGGGAACTGGCTGTATATGGGGACAAACTGGCTGTATATGGGGGCACACTGGCTATATATATGGGGACACACTGGCTGTATATGGGGGCACACTGGCTATATATATGGGGACAAACTGGCTGTATATGGGGGCACACTGGCTATATATATGGGGCACACTGGCTATATATGGGGACAAACTGGCTGTATATGGGGGCACACTGGCTGTATATGGGGACACACTGGCTGTATAGATGTGGGCACACTGGTTATATATATATGGGGGCACACTGGCTGTATATGGAAACAAACTGGCTGTATTTGAGGGGGCAAACTGGTGGCAATTGGGCACAGTGGCTGCGTTTAATGGGCACAGTGGCGGCAATTGATTTTTTTTTTTTTCAGTTTGTTTGCGCCCCCCCAAAAATTTTGAGCACCAGCCGCCACTGCCGCTGGTGCCTGGCAGTTCACCAGAAGGATGAGCAGCATTAGTACTTCTCTGCTTCATACGAGAGTCCTGCGGTTCTTGCACCTCAACAACAGCAGAAGAAGAATGGGGTCAGGTACGCCTGACCTTGGCAGGGACCACAACTCCGTCGTCAGAGCTATCTGTCATGGAGCCGCTGTCGTCTACAGGATCGTATTCTGAGCCTGAATCTGACAGATAAGTGACTTCCTCTTCACTATCTGTCATGCTCAGAAACGTGTAGGTCTCTTCACCTTCGATTTGCCATTTTGGGCTCTAAATATTCTGGTACACTAGTAAGATCCACAGGAAAAAAAGCTCCTAGACTGTCAGCAACTGTATCAAATGCTAACAAAAAAACTGTTAGCGATCACAGGGATCAGGCCTGACGCTGCGAACGCTGAAGTTATGTGTTTAGTGTTTTGTAAGTGACAGAGATCGATCAATAATGCACTTGGGTGGGCTGGGCTGAGGGGCAAAACGCAGGTGCTAGCAGGTATCTGGGCTGATACCGCTAACACTGCGTTTTTGGGAACCATAAACTGCTGGGGACGCTAGTATAGATCTGATCAGATCAGATATTGATCCGTTCAGACACTAACTGACCCTAAAACCTAACTGATATCACCCGTCGCGTGATCAGGGGGTTAAACCTTTATTGGGTAATAAACGGCAGGTGCCCTGACGCTATAAACAACAAACAAACTAACCAGCGTCACCTGTAACACTTATACGTGATGTGATATTGGGGTGTTTTAGCTCAAGTGGATAGATGCATTTTTATGCAGTGAGTCCATATCAGACAGACGTTCTAGTTAAGGGCCTGGTAGCCCACGTTTATTAAAACAGAAAAACAAAATCAAAAAGGTCCATTCAAGATTCCCACGCAGGGGTTTAACTTCATTTAGCAGTCCAAAAATAAGGAAAAACATACCGAGCCACCTGGCTCTCTTGTCAGCAGTTCCTCAGCTCGCTTTCAACAGATTTCACAATTCTTTCCAGCCCCCTGGACTTACTGGCTTCCTCAGTCTCCCCGACTCTCAAGGCTGGCCAGCCTTTCCCAGTCCCTGGGCAAAGAATCCCCTTTACATGGGCTGCAGTCTCCCACAGGGCAGATCGCTCTCCAAACATAGGTCTGTCTTCACACAGCAGTTAGTAAGCTGCTCACTCTCCACCATCCTCCACTCTCTGCCCTCACCAGCCCCTCATTATATTGGTTGTGTGCATCTGAGAACATACCATGCTGGCTGTCCACAAGACCCGGACACAGGGTTGGAGATCCCGTCCCACCCAAGTCTCTTAGGGATCTCCAAACTACCGAGTCCCATACTAAAGTAGGAAAACCTGGAGAAAACTGACAGAGCATTTTTCTCCATTTAAATTCTACACTCGGTAGTCCTGCAGTCTGCAGATATGCAAACCCTGTGTCCCTTTTATCTTCGCTTTCATTGGGACAGAGCCTCGCTCTGCCACAGTGATCACTGGTGACAGGGGGTGAAAGGGTTAACTAGGGGGCCAGCAGGGGGTTAAAACCTTTATTAGGTGGTATATGGGGGTACCTGACGCCAGTGCCGATCCTGACCTCCCTGGGGACCTAAGCAAAATTCTGCAAAGGGGTCCTCTACCTGACCCGTGAATAATGGGCGTTGTTTAAGCGTAATATTGGGCGTGGCTTAAAGGGGCGTGACTCAAAGGGTGTGGTTAGAGTCTGAGATGAACGAGTGATGGAGGGACAAACAAAGGAAGAAAGAGAGAGAGAGAGGAAGTAAAAAAAGAGGGATGGAGGGACAGCAGGCCCAGATCCTACACCGCAATAGAAATATGAGTATTCCAGAAAGTTTAACAATCAGCAGATCAAGTTTCTCCAAACACCTGGTGTTAGCAATTCAATCATCCCTGCACCATGGTTGTTATGGTGTCAGGGTGATTAAAGCGCATTATTTATATTATTACATTGTAATATAAAATGAAATCATTCAACTCACCATAATGCAGAATCAGTGGGAGCCCTGATGTCACTGTCCCCAGCCAGCGGAGTGCCTCCTTACATTTCAGGTGTCCCCAGCCAGTGGAGTGCCTCCTTACATTTCAGGTGTCCCCAGCGGAATGCCTCCTTACATTTCAGGTGTCCCCAGCGGAGTGCCTCCTTACATTTCAGGTGTCCCCAGTGGAGTGCCTCCTTACATCTCAGGTGTCCCCAGCCAGCAGGGTGCTTCCTTACATCTCAGGTGTCCCCAGCCAGCAGAGTGCTTCCTTACATCTCAGGTGTCCCCAGCCAGCAGGGTGCTTCCTTACATCTCAGGTGTCCCCAGCCAGCAGAGTGCTTCCTTACATCTCAGGTGTCCCCAGCCAGCAGGGTGCTTCCTTACATCTCAGGTGTCCCCAGCCAGCAGAGTGCTTCCTTACATCTCAGGTGTCCCCAGCCAGCAGAGTGCTTCCTTACATCTCAGGTGTCCCCAGCCAGCAGAGTGCTTCCTTACATCTCAGGTGTCCACCCCCCCCCCCCTTGAGCCCTTCTATAGCTCAGCAGTGGCGAGAGGCGAGGGGGAACAAATTAGAGGCGGAGCCGGCCGGCTACAGTGAGCTGTGGCACCGCCCACCCCTTTCCCCCACAGGTCACAGTCTCAGATGACAGACAGACCGGGGGTGGGGGAAAGCAGCGCCATTTCTATTTCAGCAGGATCCCTCCCTTCTCATCCTGGTCTTCGGGAAAATGGCGGCCGGCGGAGACATTATCTCCGCCGGCCGCGGACCTCTATCGGCGGTGGCAGCGGTGGGGACCCGAGTATTACTCGGGGCCCTACGCAGCTTGCGTAGTCCGCGTATCGGGCGGAGCGGCTCTGCCTGACGCTATAAAAAGCTGACAGTGAACCTAAATAACTAACTGGCTAACTAGCGTCAGCCGCGACACTAATACGTCAATCAGTATAAGGATCGCTTAGTGACACTGGCGACAGGGGGTGAAAGGGGGGCAATCAAGGGGTTAAACCTTTATATGGGGGGGGTTAGGGGGTACCCTAGACCTAAAGGGGCCTACCACTAACTGCCCTAACACGTTTTACAGTCACAGATGACACCAAATGCAGTGATCAGTAAAAAAATGAACACTGCAATCGGTGACACTGTGACTGTGGGTGCAAGGGGGGTGATCGGGGGGGGTGATTGGGGGGTGATTGGGGGGTGAAAAGTGTGCCTACATGTACTGGTGTCAGTGTACTATTGGTGCACTTACTATGTGATGTCTTCTCTCCTCGGCGCCGGACGAAAAGACCGACACGAGGAAAGTGACATCACTTCCTCTGCTTCTGTTTACAGTTACAGAAGCAGAGGAAGCTTTTCATTCGTCAGGAGCGATCGTGAGGGGGTGGCTATAAATCGGTGGCCTACCCCTCACTCCTGGAACGAAGCCATCCGCCGTAAGCACCGGGGTGGCCCGCCCGCTGGGAGGCAGGGATGTACAGGTAAAAAAACGAAAGCAAAAACTGCGCTATCTACACCAATAAAATGACAGCAGCACCTGTGATTATGTGATAACATAAAAAAGACAAAAAATATAGAAAAACAAAATGCGCTACAATGTGAGTAATTAACCGATAATAAAGCCAGTTAAGTGAAATCCACAAACACACTGATGAATCAAAAAGTCTATAATGTGATGACAGGTGAACAAAGTGAAATGTGACGTGTGTCAGTGATTAAAAAGTTCCATCAGGGCCAAAGATGAGGAGAGACCGTGGAGGAATAGGCAGTTATAAACTTGATGAATGGTGCATGCAACACCCGTGTCCACCACCAACAATATAAATTGCTTACCAGTAGGGATGGGCCGAACACCCCCGGGTTCGGTTCGCACAAGAACCTTCGAACGGACCGAAAGTTCGTGCGAATTTTCGAACCCTATTCGTTACAATGGCCGCGAACGTTCGAAATCAAAAGTGCTAATTATAACGGCCAATATGCATGTTAATGTCATAAAACAGGTTTGGGGACCCGGGTCCTGCCCCAGGGCACATATATCAATGCAAAAAGAAGTTTAAAAAACTAACGTTTTTTCGTGAGCAGTCATTTTAATGATGCATAAAGTGAAAAAAAAAGTGAAATATTCCTTTAAATTTCGTACCTGGGGGGTGTCTGAAGTATGCCTGTGAAGTGGCATGTGTTTCCCGTGTTTAAAACTGTCCCTGCACAAAATTACAATTTTAAAGAAAAAAAAGTCATTTAAAACTGCTTGCGGCTTTAATGTCATGTCTTGTCCTGGCAATATGGCTGAAAATCCTTGAGAAAAATGGCATGGCTACCCCATCAGCCCCCCCCCCCCTACCCCAGCCCATTACCAGCCCCTTTGGGTCTTGTATGGATATTAAGGGGAACCCCGCACACACAAAATAAAAAAGTCCCTATATACTCTGAACAGCAGTATACAGGCGGTGCAAACAAGACAGGGACTGTAGGTTTGTTCTTAAGTAGAATCTGAACAGGTACATTTTTAAGTGTAGCTCCATCCAATTATATATTTTTAAGCTTTTTGGAGAACATAGGGAAGGGTTATCACCCCTGTAACATTTGTTTTGCTGTCTGTGCACCTGTTCAGAACATTTCACCTCACTTTCTGCCCCAATGACAAATGTTTTTGGAAAAGTAGGGTTTTTATTGAAACAAGGATTGGTGATAAAGCATCAGTAGAGAGGAGATACCTTTTTCCCAAATTAAATCTAACAGGATAGAATTTCCCTTCCTAAGGGTAGATTTCCTCTCACTTCCTGTTTTCTCCTTCCGTTTGCAAGTAGGAGTCGTTTGTAAGTTGGATGTTTGAAAGTAGGGGCCTGCCGTATATACTCTGCAGAAATTTGCCCCATTAGATGTTGGTGTAGTCACAACACTGTAAGCCCTCACAGTTACTGTTGGTGGGCACAGGAATTGGCCCTGCTGTAAATTATTAGATCAAGATTTGTAATTGCATGCACCTGTTGAACAGGGCAGAAAAATTGGGCCTTTGGTGGTGGTGGTGGACGGTGTTGCCACAAGACTGTAAGCCCTCACAGTTACTCTTGGTGGGCGCAGGAATGGGCCCTGCTGAGAATTATTAGATCAAGATTTGTAATTACACGCCCCTGTTAAACAGGGGCTGAAAAATTGTGCCTTAGGCACTGGTGCTGGTGCCACAACACTGCAACCCCTCAGATACTGTACTTGGAGCACAGCAGTCAGACCTGTTGCGAAGCATTGCTTAAAAAATTGTAATTACACGCCCCTGTTAAACAGGGGCTGAAAAATTGGGCCTTAGCCACTGGTGTGGTGGCACCCAGAAACAAAAATGTTCTTCCATGCTATCGAGGAATGGATCATTGAGGAGGAGGAAGAGGATAGTCAGTGAACATAACAGGACAGTCACTCAGCATCAGCATAGGCAGTCTTGAAGGGATGTGACATTATAAATTATTCAGTTATATCCGCTTCAGGTGCCTGGTAGCTGGTGGTGATCCAAGACTGATTCATCTTTATGAAGGTCAGTCGATCAACCGAGTCGGTGGACAGGCGCACCCTGTGATCGGTGACAAAGCCTCCAGCAGCACTGAATGTGCGTTCGGAAAGAACGCTGGATGCAGGACAGGCCAGTAGCTCAATTGCATACTGTGCAAGCTCTGGCCAGTGATCCATCCTCAAGACCCAGTAAGCCAGAGGATTTTCGGTGGGAAAGGTGTCCAAGTCTGACCTTGCCCCTAGGTATTCCTGCACCATGTATATCAGACGCTGGCGATGGTTGCTGGAACCGATCATACCTTGGGGCTGCGGACTAAAAAATTGTCTGAACGCATCGGTCAGACGTCCACCTTCCCCACTGCTCCTTCTGCTACTGACCGAAGCCTCAGCAACTCGTCGTCCAGGACCAGGAGTTTGTAACCTCCCAGTCTCTGGGAATGCGTTGCACAGACCTTTCTGAAAGGCCTCCCTGAGATTTCTCATCCTCTGCTCCCTCTGCGACGGCAAGATAAGATCCGCAACCTTACCCTTGTACCGTGGATCAAGGAGAGTGGCCAGCCAGTAATGGTCCCTCTCCTTGATCCGAAGAATACGAGGATCCTTCCGCAGGCTTTGCAGGATCAGGGAGGCCATGCAACGTAGGTTAGTTGAGGCATTCGGTCCGGAGTCTTCTGGGTCACTGAGGACGACATGATCGCCAGCCACCTCCTCCCAGCCACGTACAAGTCCACTGGTTTTTTGGGACTGAACATCATCCCTAAAAGACTGCTGCTGCTGATGCTGAGTGCCAGGCTCCACCTCCATGCTCACACAATCCTCCTCCTCCTCCTCCTCCTCATCCTCTTCCTGTGTGATGGGTGGGAGAGAAGGAACACTGTCTGGATAAAGGGGGCCTTGAGAGGCAAGGAAGTCCTCCTCTTCCTGCCTCTGTTCTGCCTCAAGTGCCCTGTCCATTATGCCACGCAGCGTATGCTCCAACAGGTGGACAAGAGGTACAGTGTCACTGATGCATGCACTGTCACTGCTCACCATCCTCGTGGCCTCCTCAAATGGTGACAGGACAGTGCATGCATCCCTGATCATGCTCCACTGGCGTGGGGAAAAAAATCCAAGCTCCCCTGACCCTGTCCTGGTGCCGTAGTTGCACAGGTACTCATTGATGGCCCTCTGCTGCATGTGCAGTCGCTGCAGCATGGCCAACGTTGAGTTCCACCTGGTGGGCATGTCACATATAAGGCGGTTTTTGGGCAGGTTCAACTCCTTTTGCAGCTCAGCCAGCCGAGCACTGGCATTATACGATCGGCGGAAATGCACACAGACTTTCCTGGCCTGCCTCAGGACATCCTGTAAGCCTGGGTACCTGCCCAAGAACCGCTGCACCACCAGGTTGAGGACGTGAGCCATACAGGGCACATGGGTCAGCTGCCCCTGTCGCAGGGCGGAGAGGAGGTTGGTGCCATTGTCAGAAACCACCATTCCTGGCTTAAGCTGGCGTGGTGTCAACCACCTCTCGGCCTGCCCCTGCAGAGCTGCCAGAACCTCTGCCCCAGTGTGGCTCCTGTTCCCCAAACACACCAGCGCAAGCACGGCATGGCATCTTTTTGCCTGCGTACTCGCGTAGCCCCTTGTACGCCTACAGAGCACCGCTGGTTCCGAGGACAGAGCACTCGAAGAGGCCATGGAGGAAGAAGAAGAGGAGGGGGTGGAGAAGAGAGGTGTGTCACAACCAGTAGTAGCATTTTGGAGGCGTGGTGGCGGAACAACCTCCAACACTACTGCACCTTGTCCTGCATCCCTCCCAGCTGCCAATAGAGTGACCCAATGGGCCGTGAAAGACAGGTAACGTCCCTGTCCATGCCTGCTAGACCATGAGTCAGCGGTAATATGCACCTTACCGCTGACCGCCCTGTCCAGCGAGGCATGGACATTGCCTTCCACATGCTGGTAGAGAGCCGGAATCGCCTTCCGTGAGAAAAAGTGGCGTTTGCGAACCTGCCACTGAGGAACCGCACATTGAACAAACTCACGGAAGGGGGCCGAGTCTACCAACTGAAAAGGCAGCAGTTGAAGTGCTAGCAATTTAGCCAAGCTAGCATTCAACCGCTGGGCATGTGGATGGCTGGGAGTAAACTTCTTTCGACGGTCCAGCAGCTGGGGCAGGGAAATTTGCCTGGTAGAATCGGACGTCGGTGTACTGCTAACAGAGTGCCCGCAAGTACTTGGCTGTGACACACCTAATTCTACACCTTCATTCCTCTCAGAGCAGCTTTCAGAGAGGACTGAAGATATAGTGGGGTTGGAGATCCCAGCTGATGAGGAGCAAGGAGAGGTCCGCTTTGTTCTTTGGTGTGGGTCTTTAATGTGCGCTTGCCAACGAGCTGCATGGCAGGTCGACATATGTCTGGTCATGCTTGTGGTGCCCAAGCGGCTGATGTTTTGGCCACGCGAGATACGCTTGAGACATATGTTGCAAATAGCAGTGGTGCGATCTGATGCACTTGTCTCAAAAAAGGCCCACACCAAAGAACTTTTGTGATAACGTGCAGAGGCAGCGCCCTGCACAGGCGGAGCTCTGCGGTGTGATTCAGTTGGTGTGCTGGGCTCTAGCTGGCCTCCGGAGGGCATCCTGCCTCGTTGGACATGTGCCGCCTCCTCCTCCTCTCTCCCTTTAGGCACCCACGTGGACTCAGTGACCTCATCATCCCCTCCCTCTTCACCACTGGAGCAAACCTGGCAGTAAGCTGCAGCTGGTGGAACATGACTGCCAGATTGCTGTCCTTGAGCATCCCCTCTCTCTGCGCTCACGCTACTGCCTTCCTCTAGCTGGGTATCATCATCCGAGCCTTCAAAACGTTGGGCATCCTCCTGAAGCATGTACCCAACACTGTGCTCAAACAGTTCGGGGGACTCCTCAGGAGGACATGGTGGGTCTAGGGAAGGGGTGCCTGATAATGCCATTGAGTACGCGTTGGCAGCTGCTTTGCCAGTACCCTGAGCCTGGGTGAGAGAGGATGAGGAGGATGAGGAGGGCTTGGTCATCCATTCTACCAAGCCTTCGGCATGATGCGGTTCAACATGTCCAGCTGCCGAAAACAAGGACAAGCGTGTCCCATGGCCACGTGCTGATGACGATGCACGACCACGTCCATGTCCACGACAGCACTATTTTCTCTAGAAACAGAGCCTGCTTGCCCTGTGTTCTTGCCTCGGGACTGTCTGCCTCTCCTTGGCGGTCTTCCAGGCATTGTAGTGGGTAGTGTATATTGTGCTGGAGTCACACAGCACACACACTAACTCCTGCAGATGGCTGCCTTAGATGACAGCAACAGGGCCTTACGGCAGATAGAGGCTGCCTTAGATGACAACAACTGGGCATTACGGCAGATAGAGGATGCCTTAGATGACAACAACTGGGCCTTATAGCAGATAGAGTGACTGAGGTGGTTTTATGTGTGCTGTACTAACACAGCACACATACACACACACGCTAGCTCCTATAAATGCCTGCCTGCCTTAGATGACAACAACTGGGCCTTACGGCAGATAGAGGCTGCCTTAGCTGACAACAACTGGGCCTTATAGCAGATAGAGTGACTGAGGTGGTTTTATGTGTGCTGTACTAACACAGCACACACACACACACACGCTAGCTCCTATAAATGCCTGCCTGCCTTAGATGACAACAACTGGGCCTTACGGCAGATAGAGGCTGCCTTAGATGACAACAACTGGGCCTTATAGCAGATAGAGTGACTGAGGTGGTTTTATGTGTGCTGTACTAACACAGCACACACACACACGCTAGCTCCTATAAATGCCTGCCTGCCTTAGATGACAACAACTGGGCCTTACGGCAGATAGAGGATGCCTTAGATGACAACAACTGGGCCTTATAGCAGATAGAGTGACTGAGGTGGTTTTATGTGTGCTGTACTAACACAGCACACACACACACACACGCTAGCTCCTATAAATGCCTGCCTGCCTTAGATGACAACAACTGGGCCTTACGGCAGATAGAGGCTGCCTTAGATGACAACAACTGGGCCTTATAGCAGATAGAGTGACTGAGGTGGTTTTATGTGTGCTGTACTAACACAGCACACACACACACACACACGCTAGCTCCTATAAATGCCTGCCTGCCTTAGATCACAATAGGACAGAAGGTGATACTGCAATGCTGTACTAACAGCATGCACACACCAGACTAACAGAATCACAGCAGTTAGACTCAGCAGCAGTGCAATCAGCAGAATGAATCAGTGATGCAATCAAATGATCAGTATTCAGTACAGTAATGATAGAGAATCAGCAGCCTGCCTATATTAGAGTCAAGCCGGAACACAGTGCACTAGGCCGACGGCGCGGCGGCCTTTTATACAGTGGGGCGTGTACTAAAGCCCCTGAGCTATAATTGGCTACAGGCGTCCTGCCTGTAGCCAATTATTGCTCTCCTCGCTGCCGGCGCTGTGATTGGCCAAGCATGCGGGGTCACAGTGCATGCTTGGCCAATCATCAGCCAGCAATGCACTGCGACTGGCGCAATGCATTGCGGGCCGCTCGCATCACACGAATGTGATGCGAACGGCCCAAATAGTTCTGGGCTCGCCGAGCGGGCGAACACCCGATGTTCGATTCGAGCGTGGGCTCGAATCGAACACCGGGCCCATCCCTACTTACCAGAAGTAAGAAACATATGAGCCCATCTGCAATCCCAGAAAATGGTCCAATGAAGTCCAATAGACGGCTTAAATCACAGCAGACATTCCAATTCTTAGATGTGGTGGCTGGATTCATTGAATTTTTTAGGCTTTCTTTCTTCTATTTTCATCTGGTAATCTACCAGTAAGTCTGTTGTTTTTCAAGAGAACAAGTTGTATTAGTTACAGGGATGAGACCATTCAACGCTGGCAGGATGCTTAAATTGATCCCTTTTATTTATTTATGTGAAACCTTTATCCTGAAGATTTCTGTGTGATCCCTCAGTCTGTGTCACAGGGATGAATGGAGCTGCCTCAGCTCCAGTGTCTGCCCTGACCAGTTCTCTAGGGATGTACAGGTACGCTCATATGCCTGCCTGTGCCATTCTGTCGATGTGTATGGTCGTGCGGCGGTCGGCAAGTAGTTAATGTAATATATTTGCCATCTATTGCTCCTAGATAGGGATGAGCTTCGAGTTGAACCCATGTTCGACTCAAACATCGTCTGTTCGGCCGTTCACCGAATTTTGAACATCATGAGCCGTTCGCGCCAAATTCGAGTGCAGCGTCATGGCCCATAATTCACTGCGGAATCGCAGTGCATTGCTGGCTGATGATTGGCCAAGCATGCACTATGACCCGCATTCTTTGGCCAATCACAGCGCAGAAAAAACAGAGAGCCATGATTGGCCAAAGCCAGGGTGGCTTTGGCCAATTATATCTCAGGGGGTTTAGTACACGCCCCACACTATATAAGGCCACCTGCGTGGTAGCCTTGTGTAGTGTGTTCCGGCGGTGGTTAAAGACAGACAGAGAGAGAGAGACAGTGTCATTTAATTTGAGTTAGAGCAGGCAGGCGAGTCAGTTAGCTGCAGTTACAGTTTGTAGAGGATATATATGCATCCTAGGTGTTGTATATATATTTATACACTGTATTCAGTTTAGCTTGATCCGCTCCTGTTATTCTCTTCATAATATACTGACAGGCAGGCAGGTGATTGTGCTAATTGCAGTATTTTCACTTAGTGTACTGTGTCCTTTGCACAGTGTGCACCTAAAGTTTACCTGAATACAATTGCTGGTATTCTCATACTAATACAGGCAGGGAGCTGCAGTATGTTGATTTAGTGTCATTTGCACAGTGTGCACCTAAAGCTTACCTGAATACAATTGCTGGTGTTCTCATACTAATACAGGCAGGGAGCTGCAGCATTTTCATTTAGTGTCCTTTGCACAGTGTGCACCTAAAGCTTATCTGAATACAATTGCTGGTGTTCTCATACTAATACAGGCAGGGAGCTGCAGTATTTTGATTTAGTGTCATTTGCACAGTGTGCACCTAAAGCTTACCTGAATACAATTGCTGGTGTTCTCATACTAATACAGGCAGGGAGCTGCAGTATGTTGATTTAGTGTCATTTGCACAGTGTGCACCTAAAGCTTACCTGAATACAATTGCTGGTGTTCTCATACTAATACAGGCAGGGAGCTGCAGCATTTTCATTTAGTGTCCTTTGCACAGTGTGCACCTAAAGCTTATCTGAATACAATTTCTGGTGTTCTCATACTAATACAGGCAGGGAGCTGCAGTATTTTGATTTTGTGTCCTTTGCACAGTGTGCACCTAAAGCTTACCTGAATACAATGGCTGGTGTTCTCATACTAATACAGGCAGGGAGCTGCAGTATTTTGATGTAGCGATACCTTCAACTAAGAAGGCCGCAGATTTAGTTTGGGCCCTGAAGACAGCTCCGCCAACCCCCGGCAATGTACTTGACCCCCTACTGGCACAGTTAGTTATGGCAGCAATATATTTCTTATACTGTATGAGTAAACTCAGACACCAAGGCAATAATGAAAGGGGTATGTAATTTACTTTAAGCTTATGGTAAAAAAGGTTAACAGTGATAACAGTTTACAGGTAATAAGTTGCAGAGCCCTGCAGCAATAAACATGCTATGCATTGAATGAACAGTAAAGGTGCGCCGCGTGGGCGACCGTTAACTAAGCGCCCTGTGGCACAGTAACTAAATGAACTAACTAGCTGACCAGGCCTGGCTCAGATATCTAAAATTCAGTCTATAGGGGATGATGGTTTCTTCACCGGCAATTCTTTAAAGGTGGTGCACATAATAGAATAACATTTGTAATCCAATGGGAAGATTGTAATGGAATAAACACTTTACTGAAGAACCTCTGAGTTCAGCTCTGATATGGATCTCCAGCGAGAGTATCAGATATAAACTTGTGGGCCAAGGCAGTCTATAGGCACATCAGCAACAAACAGTATATGGTCTGAGCATACGCTTGCTCACCCCTCCGGACGCAATCCCAGTCCGGGAACTTCCACCGACTGTGTCCTCACACACAGCGTCTCCAACGATCGGGTCCCCGATCCAACCAAGGCTGTAGATAAGCGAAGTCAGATGCCACCCAGGCTCGCAGTGGGGTGGAAGGCTCTTTGGTGCTGCGCAAGGCCTCAGGCTTCAGGCCTTGCACTCCGGCACATCCGCACAGGAGGATCAGTCACTGAAGTCTCGTGTCCCAAAGAGGCCGAGCCCAGCCTCGCCTCCTCCTTTTATAACCCCTCCCATGAATCTCTGGGGTGGAAACATGCCGAAAAGGATTCTGGGCAAGGTAGTCCCGGGAGTCTTAAAGGGGACCCTGCTACATTGATTTAGTGTCCTTTGCACTATGTGCACCTAAAGCTTACCTGAATACAATCGCTGGTGTTCTCATACTGATACAGGCAGGGAACTGCAGTATTTTGATTTAGTGTCCTTTGCACAGTGTGCACCTAAAGCTTACCTGAATACAATTGATGGTGTTCTCATACTAATACAGGCAGGGAGCTGCAGTATTTTCATTTAGTGTCCTTTGCACAGTGTGCACCTAAAGCTTACCTGAATACAATTGCTGGTGTTCTCATACTAATACAGGCAGGGAGCTGCAGTATTTTCATTTAGTGTCCTTTGCACAGTGTGCACCTAAATCTTACCTGAATACAATTGCTGATGTTCTCATACTAACACAGGAAGGGAGCTGCAGTATTTTCATTTAGTGTCCTTTGCACAGTGTGCACCTAAAGCTTACCTGAATACAATTGCTGGTGTTCTCATACTAATACAGGCAGGGAGCTGCAGTATTTTGATTTAGTGTCCTTTGCACAATGTGCACCTAAAGCTTACCTGAATACAATTGCTGGTGTTCTCATACTAATACAGGCAGGGAGCTGCAGTATTTTGATTTAGTGTCCTTTGCACAGTGTGCACCTAAAGCTTACCTGAATACAATTTCTGGTGTTCTCATACTAATACAGGCAGGGAGCTGCAGTATTTTCATTTAGTGCCCGTTGCACAGTGTGCACCTAAAGCTACCTGAAGACAATTGCTGGTGTTCTTCTGATCCTATTAATACCACAGGCAGGCAGCTGCAGTATTTACAGTTAGTGTACTGTTTCCTTTGCACAGTGTGCACCTAAAGCTATCTGAATACAATTGCTGGTGTTCTGATCATATTAATACCACAGGCAGGCAGCTTCAGTATTTACAATTAGTGTACTGTGTCCTTTGCACAGTGTGTACCTAAAGCTACCTGAAGACAATTGCTGGTGTTCTCATACTAATAATACTCAGGGCTTTTTTTCTCAAACAATAGGTGCTGGAACTTAACCACGGCCCCACAAAACCCCTCCCCCTACACACACCCTCCAAATCACATCAAATAATGGGTGCATTCAGTCAAATTTCACAAAAAGAGTAGGAGGGTCTTAAAGGGGCATTAAATACCAGGATTGCATTACATACAGAGTGCAGAGCTTTCACTTGTAAACACAGAAACAAGACTTCTGTGTTTACAAGTGATTGTGGTGAGCAGGCACCAAAGGGTCTGAGCCAGAGGTGGTGGAACTGAGTTCCACCAAGTTCCCCCTGAAAAAAAGCCCTGATAATACTACAGGCAGGCAGTTGATTCTGCTAGCTGCAGTATAATCAGTATATATATACATCCCAGCTTTGTGCAGCTACATCTCACTGCAGGCCATTAGTATGTCTGGAAGGCCAACAAGGAGAGGTAGACAGTCACAAGCCTATAAAAGAGGGCAAGCAGGCTCTGTGCTGGTCGTGGAAACGGTGCATCCTCATCAGCACGAGACCGTGGGACACGCTTGTCCTTTTTTTCGGCAGCTGGCCGCATTGAGCCGCAACATGCCAAAGACTTGGTAGAGTGGATGACCAAGCCATCCTCCTCATCCTCTCTCACCCAGGCTCAGGGTACTTTGTCTGAGTGAGTGAGTGAAAACTTGTATAGCAATACAATTGAAACCAAATCGCCTCATGCCTGTGGTATTAATATGATCAGAACACCAGCATCTTGTGTCTGGCAAAGCATCTGCCAATGTGGCCTCTTCCCTTGGCTCAATGGCATCAGTCACTCCTTCCCTATCCCCACCATGTCCTCCTGAGGAGTCGCCCGAACTGTTTGACCACAGTGTTGGGTATATGTTCCAGGAGGATGCCCAGAGTTTTGAAGGCTCCGATGATGGTACCCAGCTAGAGGAAGGCAGTAACGTGAGCCCAGAGAGAGGGGGTGCCCAAGAAGGACAGCAATCTGGCAGTCATGTTCCCCCAGCTACAGCATAATGCCAGGTTTGCTCCAGTGATGAGGAGGGAGGGGATGATGAGGTCACTGACTCCACGTGAGTGGCTGATAGGAGAGAGGAGGAGGAGGAGGCACATCTCCAACGAGGCATGATGCCCTCCAGGGGCCAGCTTAAGGGCAGCACAACGACTGCATCACACCGCAGAGCTCCGCATGTGCAGGGCGCTGCTGTCTTTGCGCGTTATTACAAAAGTTCTTTGGTGTGGGCCTTTTTTGAGACAAGTGCATCATATAGCACCGCTGCTATTTACAACATATGTCTCAAGCGTATCTCGTGTGGCAAAAACATCACCCGCTTGGGCACCACATGCTTGACCAGACATATGTTGACCTGCCATGCAGCTCGTTGGCAAGCGTACCTTAAAGACCCACACCAAAGAACAAAGCGGACCTCTCCTTGCTCCTCATCAGCTGGGATCTCCAACTCCACTATACCTTCAGTCCTCTCTGAAACCTGCACTGAGAGGAATGAAGGTGTAGAATTAGGTGTGTCACAGCCAAGTACTTGCGGGCAATCTGTTATCGGTACACTGACGTCAGATTGTATCAGGCAAATTTCCCTGCCCCAGCTGCTGCACCGCCAAAAGAAGTTCGCTCCCAGCCATCCACATGCCCAGCGGTTGAATGCTAGCTTGGCTAAATTGCTAGCACTTCAACTGCTGCCTTTTCAGTTGGTAGACTCGGCCCCCTTCCGTGAGTTTGTGCAATGTGCGGTTCCTCAGTGGCAGGTTCCCAAACGCCACTTTTTCTC
Source organism: Rana muscosa (assembly GCA_029206835.1). Lineage (NCBI taxonomy): Eukaryota > Metazoa > Chordata > Amphibia > Anura > Ranidae > Rana > Rana muscosa. The sequence continues at coordinate 44,240,784 of CM055127.1, forward strand.
AGGGATGGCGATTCCGGCTCTCTACCGGCATGTGAAAGGCAATGTCTTGGCCTCGCTGGACAGGGTGGTCAGCGGTAAGGTGCATATTACCGCTGACTCATGGTCCAGCAGGCATGGACAGGGACGTTACCTATCTTTCACAGCGCATTGGGTGACTCTGCTGGCAGCTGGGAAGGATGCAGGACAAGGTGCAGTAGTGTTGGAGGTTGTTCCGCCACCACGCCTCCAAAATGCTACTACTGGTGATTCTGACACACCTCTCTCCTCCACCCCCTCCTCTTCTTCTTCCTCCATGGCCTCTTCCTGTGCTTTGTTCTCAGAAACAGCGGTGCTCCATAGGCGTTCAAGGGGCTACGCAAGTACGCAGGCAAAAAAGATGCCATGCGGTGCTTGAGCTGGTGTGCTTGGGGGACAGGAGCCACACTGGGGCAGAGATTCTGTCAGCTCTGCAGGGGCAGGCCCAGAGGTGGTTGATGCCATGCCAGCTTAAGCCGGAAAAGGTGGTTTCCGACAATGGCACCAACCTCCTCTCCGCCCTCCGACAGGGACAACTGACCCATGTGCCCTGTTTGGCTCACATCCTTAACTTGGTGGTGCAGCGGTTCTTGGGCAGGTACCCGGGCTTACAGGAGGTCCTGAAGCAGGCCAGGAAAATCTGTGGGCATTTCCGCCGGTCATATAATGCCAGTGCTCGGCTGGTTGACCTGCAAAAGGATTACAACCTGCCCAAGAACCACCTAATCTGTGATATGCCCACCAGGTGGAACTCTACGTTGGCCATGCTGCAGCGGCTGCCACGCAGCAGAGGGCCACTAAGGAGTACCTGTTGCAATATGGCACCAGGACAGTGTTAGGGGAGCTTGGATTTTTTTCCCTACGCCAGTGGGCCATGATCAGGGATGCATGCACTGTCCTGGCACCATTTGAGGAGGCCATGAGGATGGTGAGCAGTGAGAGTGCATGCATCAGTGACACTGTCCCTCTTGTCCACCTGTTGGAGCACACACTGCGTGGAATAATGGACAGGGCACTTTAGGCAGAACAGAGGCAGGAAGAGGAGGACTTCCTTACCTCTCAAGGCCCCCTTTATCCATACAGTGTTCCTGCTGGCCCGGCTATCACACAGGAAGAGGAGGAGGAGGATTATTGTGTCAGCGTGGAGGTGGAGCCTAGCACTCAGCATCAGCAGCAGTCTTCAAGAGATCAATTACAGTCCCAAGACACCCATGGACTTGTACGTGGCTGGGAGTAGGTGGCTGCGGATCATGTCATCCTCAGTGACCCAGAGGACTCTGCACCGAATGCCTCAGCAAACCTACGCTGCATGGCCTCCCTGATCCTGCAAAGCCTGCGCAAAGATCCTCGTATTCATGTGATCAAGGAGAGGGATCATTACTGGCTGGCAACCCTCCTTGATCCACGTTACAAGGGTAAGGTTGCAGACCTTATCTTGCCATTGCAGAGGGAGCAGTGGATGAAGCATCTTCGGGAGGCCTTGCAGAAAGGTCTGTGCAATGCGTTCCCAGAGACTGGGAGGTTACAAATTCCTGGTCCTGGACAATGTGTTGCTGAGGCTCCGGTCAGTAAAAGGAGCGGTGGAGAAGGTGACTGTCTGACCGATGCGTTCAGACAATTTTTTAGTACGCCGCCCCAAGGTATGATCGCTTCCAGCAACCATCGCCAGCATCTGGTTTACATGGTGCAGGAATACCTAGGGGCAAGATCAGACTTGGACACCTTTCCCACCGAAAATCCTCTGGGTTACTGGGTCTTGAGAATGGATCACTGGCCAGAGCTTGCACAGTATGCAATTGAGGTACTGGCCTGTCCTGCATCCAGCGTTCTTTCGGAACGCACATTGTTGTGGAGATTTTTATGGAGATGTATTTAATATGTATTGTCATAGTGTCACCCAGTGTTAGTACTTCCGCAACCCGCTCTAAAAGAGCTGATTGGGGTAGTCTGAGGCTGGTTGAATCCCGTCTGATAGGGGAAAACGTTTTGAGGTTGGAGTGTGATGTTTGCAGGGGGCGGATATGTCCACCAACGGGGGCCCTCTGTGCATTAGCATGGACGATCGTTAAGGAGGGGATATGCTCGCTCTGCAATGACATCATTGGTTATAGGCGGATGGGCGCTCTTGTCTCTGCTATGTCTGATCAACATTGGTTGGAATTCGTAGCGTGCGTCTGCAGATAGCCTCCCTCCCCCATTCAATAACAGTATAATCTTAATATGCGTTATTCTATGGAATAGCGCAGAATAAGAATTGCTATCAACGGTAACTTTAGCCATCCTACGTTTATTGTATTCATGTATGACATCTCCTGTTGGAAGGAATGTCAAAGTATTGTCATTTTCCTGTGAGGAGGGAACATCCTATGAGGTTCCCGTCCATGGGGAGGGGATTGGTTGCTGCAGCCAATCACCTCCTGTCTTGAGATCTTTTGAGTTTAATAAGAGCCTATGAGTAGGCGTCGGCTTGACAGTCTTTGCTGGAATGGCCTGATAAGAAGATAAGCTTTTGTGGTGCTGCCTTTCTTGGATGAATGGGAATGAACGGTGAGTGGATCTTTAGCAAACTTAACGATAGCATTACTTCAAAAAGATGAAACTGATGTGTGCTTAGATAGCACAGGAATTATAGGCTGTGTGCTCTGTAAACAGCAGCCTGAAATTCCACAACAGTTAATGGCGACTCACGGTTGGGACCAATTGCGGCCTCTTTGAGCATCAGATCAGCAGAGGGGGGAGAGTGGACCTGCGATGTGATGTGTAAAGAGGCTGTACTTTGAAACGAACAAAAAAAAAAAAAAATTTCTTTTTGAAGTAATGTTTTAAGTTTGCAGCGTGTGTGTATGTCTGTGAATCCGATCGGATGCCTGTGAATTTGTTTGTGTATGCCTGTGTGTGATTGTTTGTGCGATGTATTGAGAAGTCTGATGCCAGCCATGGCTGCTGCATTGTCCTGGTCTTTGTGAGCCATGAGGTTTAGCGGGGGAGGGGCTGCCAGCATCTCAGGTACAAGGGTGAAAGTTGGTGACTTTCTGTAAATAGCATGTTTTGTAGTGTTTGGGCTCTGAGAGGATCTGATGGAAACTGTGGGCTGTAAGAGTGTAACTAAGCGAGAAATATAGACTGTATATTGTGTATGAAATGAAGGTATAGATGTGGTATTTAGTGCACTGAACAGTTTGTAAAGTAGATTGCTTGGCTGCCATGTGCTTGAATGGGGGAAGGGCTTTGTGTTGCTGGGCTATGCCCTAAGGGAAGGACAATGGTGCTGGAAGGGAAACGCCCTGAGGGAAAGAAACTCTGAGCAGATGTACAAGCAACAATATACTGTATGTGTGTGGTGTTTGTGATTTCTATGAAAAATAGAAATGAATAGATTGTGATTTTTGCCTTTATAGGGGACAAAGACACATGTCCCCATAAGTGTAAAAATATTAAGTGTTTGGTTTTTGAGTTGAAAGTTCCTGCCAAGTGGCCAGGCTGAGGCCACTGTGTGTGAACTTTAGGTAGAGAAGTGGTGAATATCTCAGAGTATATGAACTTAGAGAAATGAATGTTTTTAATATTGTCATGTAACTCACATTTATTGAATGTGCTGTTTAGTTGGCCAAAGGGAGGCTAAGTTTGTAAGTGTACATGTGGTCCTTGTAGAGTGTAGCTGACACCTTTTTCAGTGGATTTTGATGATAATTTAGAAAAGTTTCAATGGTGTAGTCAGTCTTTGTGGAGAAACATTTTTGATTTTCTTTTAAAGAGATGCGGGTTATTGGCGGGAAAAAAATTGCATGCGTCAATGGCGCAATTTTTGTTGTCCATGAGGTGCTGTGGTGGGTCATCCACCATTTTGTAGTCCTGGCTTGTCGGCCATTTTGAGAGACGTTTACAGTTTGAGATAGGAAGTTCCAGTTTAGCAAACACAGCCCCTGAATATGCTGAATTGGCATTTGTTGATTGGCGCAGTTTTCTTATGTTTTATGCGTTTACAGTTTGACCTGTGCACTGCTGGGAAGAGTAGTGAGACACCAGGGGGACATACTGAGAGACTGTTTTTTGTTTAATGAATTTGCTGGTTTAAATTGTTTTTCTAAGCATCGCCTTTTGAGTTGAGTGGTATCTAAAATAGCGCGGTTTTACCCCGAGGGGCCACAACGTGCTTGCGGACACACGCACATGCTGGGGCCTATTTATGGATAGGATCTGGCTGACCTACCAGCAGTTGGAGTGTGGGAGGAGGCCAACGCAGACACAGGGAGGACATGCAAACTCCATGCAGATGGTGTTAGGAGGGGAGATTTCTCTGTTTTCATTTAAGTAGATGTGAGCTATTGCAGGGTCGGCTGGCTTTGCAGTATATGAAAAACTTCACTTTACACTGAATTTTGATGGATTGTAAGACTAACAGAGTTTTTGTACAATGATGTGTTTTTATGTTTAAATATTTCCTTCCCAGAAGGCAATTCATATGTTTTGAAGCTTGTATTGTATAGCCTGTAGAGGAGGAGTGGGGGTTTTGGTCGAAACCCCTAGAGCCATCTTTTTGCAGGAGTTTTGTATTTGAGTCAACTTGTGGTTTTGCTTGCAGGGGATGTTTGGGTCAGGACCCTCCCATTTGCAAAGGGGGGTTTTATTCCACCATTTTCTTGACAAGGTTTTAAATTGTTGAAATATATAATGTGTAGCCATGGATTTTTTTGGAGTCTTGATAGACACAGCAATGTGGCTGGGCTCCCCCCTCCCCCTCCCTCTTCCTGAACAATTGATATGTAAATAAACCAGTTTGGTTTTTTTAAGTAGCTGAGCATAACCGGAAGTTTCTTTTCAGCATTTATATATCAGCAGAAAGTTAGTGGGAGGAGCTTGGGGTTTTTAAAGGTGAGAAATGAGATTTGTGTTTGGAAGGAAAATGGAAAGCATTTTGGCGTTTAAAAGTGTTTTATATTTTGTTCCAGTTTTGTACTGTAAATACAGTTTTGGGTAGAGAGAAAAACAGGGGGTATCACCATTATTGTATCATCTAGATACAGAGAGAAGCCACATTGTTCTGCAGGTGGTAAACTGGCGTAATTGTTCTGTGTGGTTTAGTCTGACAACGCAGTGTATGGGTGTATAGCAGAAAACGCTTGTGTATGCATACACTGTGAGGGGTAGAGGCCTAATTCGGGGGTTGATCTGTGGTTGTTGCTGTAGTTCCAAAAGTGTTGGGACAATAAGCCATAGTGTTGACGCCTCGGTTAGGGTTTCTAGTTGGAGGACTTGACCATATAGTGGTTGTAGTTCTGCAATTCACCGTATAAGAAGACACTGGGCGGTGATCTCCGAAAATGGGTGCAACGGTTTAACCTGGACGCAGGTTTAAGACGATAAGCCGATTCGAATCGCCATGGACACAAGGTCTGTGCAAAGGGAAGGAATGGAGGCTTCCCATAGTCAGACGGTCACACAGTGCACGAAGCCTAGTTTTGGGGCAAAGGCCTTTGAACCCCAAAAAGATTAACATAGGTGGTCCAAGGATACTATTTTGGGTATCCCTCTGGAATGGATGTAGTTGAGCTGCGGCTTCAGAAATCTGTAATGATGAGTGTTGATGGAGGTGTTGTCTCATGCCCGTTTGTTTTGAACCTTGTATGGCTGGTACATGGAAGGTTCTCGAGCTGCTCTCATGGTTGTCCCATTGTATTTTTTCCTATTGCTGAAAGAGTGAAGGTAGAATTCTGGCTGTTTTTTGTTTTTTTCATTTGTGGTTTTGGAAACTGGGAAGTATTTCCCCCACGTTTGTATCGGAATGTTTGTATGTAGTAACGTGAATATGTTCGAACTTACCGCGGCAATCCTTCAATGCGTCGCGGCTGTTGTATGTTTGTAGGAACGGGAAAAGTAAGGGTTACAGAGGGTTTTGGAAGAATGTCATTGACAATTTACCAATGTACAGGAATGTCATTATTATTTTACCATTCTTTGCAGGTTAAATATGAAGAATAGAGTAATGATTTTGCTTATAAGTTGTTTCATTGTTTCTTTTTTCCTGCACCACGCATTTCTTCCTTCAGTCTGTAATGAGGAAGAAAAGGGGGGAGAATGATAAATGTAAGAGTGACAGTTTTTTTTTTCTGTCAAACTAATAATAACCTCTGTAATTCTAACCAAGTTTGTGCCAAGACTGTCTTTCTTTAATAGAATTTGAATCGGCAAGCAGCAGTCTGGTGAAGTAGGTTCCCATCCCAGAGGCTAAGAACCTTGTCAATGGTTTCAGGTATTGTAAGCCACGCACAGGTTATGCAGTGACCACAGTCCCGATGTCTGGGTTATTGTCATATGAGGGTTGTTTGGAGGTCAATCAAAATCAGGGTCGTACTCTCCTCATTAGCTGTCACTTATATTCTCGGCTGATGGGGTGGGTGCGATCGTTGTGACATGAACTTCAAAATGTCCACCAAAAGGTTTTCACGAGTCCCTCCTGGACCCGACTCAATAATCAGTTTACATTCTTTCCAACCAGGTGACTGGGTCGTTGTAAAGAAGCTTGAGGGATGAGACCACGCCAGCCACTGCAAGATGCGGCTCAACCACACCAAAGAATGAGGAGTATCTTTGTTTATTTATATTTTTGTTGTTTAGTAAATTTTAGCGAAGGTAACGGTGAAAAGCATCCCAAGTTATTATTTAAAGTGTATGTCCTGACTAGCTCAGAAAGCGAACAGGACCGATGGTCTGTTCTGAGTCTTCACCGAGTTTTAGTCCCCAGCGATGACAGCGGTACATGACATTTATGATGTTATTATGGGTATGAGGAGTTTTTGACAAACTAGTGAAGACTCCAAACAGACACTTGTCAATGGAACCTAACGATGTATTTTTAGAGGGTAAAATTGGTTTTAGTTTTAATGGCTCTGTCTCTTGTCGGTTTGGGTATCTAGGCAGCCCACAAGTGTGTTTGAACTTTAGTTTGGTGTTTATGTGGATCTGCAGCTTATAAAGGTAATTCCCCCAAAGCAAGAGGTTCATGCGCGATGGTGAAGCTGTCCCAACATATTAGGTCACGGCCGATCGCGAGGATCTGATGGCGCAGGAAATTAAGAATGGCAGGGACAGCTAGAAGGGATTTGTTCACCAATCCCGACCAGGTCTGTGCATGGGGTCCTGCAGTACAAGGTGGGGGCGGCTCAGGCTTGGGATACAATTGAACAATTCTCATCCGTTAAGGATAGGGTTCTTCATGTAATTGTTGAAGCCAGAGCTGTAGCTAAGTGAAGGTTGGGAGTCCTTTTTTAAGGGTCTGGGAATCTTTGGGGATCTAATTTTTTATTTTACAGCGGATCGTGGTTAAAGAAAGTGGGAATATATATACTCATGTAGTTTTATTTCTATTCTTTCTATGTCGTGACGAGAGGCTCCTGTTGCCTGATTTGACGCGTGACCAGAGTTTCCTTGATGAGACGCCCCGAAGCCGGACCCACATACAAGACAGAGAATCACAGACGGATCGGCGATTACTACAGCTCACCATGTCGTGTCCTCCTTTATAAGTCATGCCCCTGAAGAGTAGTGTCTACATGTCAAGCCGTGTTTTCCTTTTTATGGACTAAGAACTGATTCATTTCCAGGTGTAAGAAGCATATCAACTCTCATCGAGGGACACATGGGGTGCATATGACAAAAAAGGGAGGACTGTTGTGGAGATTTTTATGGAGATGTATTTAATATGTATTGTCATAGTGTCACCCAGTGTTAGTACTTCCGCAACCCGCTCTAAAAGAGCTGATTGGGGTAGTCTGAGGCTGGTTGAATCCCGTCTGATAGGGGAAAACGTTTTGAGGTTGGAGTGTGATGTTTGCAGGGGGCAGATATGTCCACCAACGGGGGCCCTCTGTGCATTAGCATGGACGATCGTTAAGGAGGGGATATGCTCGCTCTGCAATGACATCATTGGTTATAGGCGGATGGGCGCTCTTGTCTCTGCTATGTCTGATCAACATTGGTTGGAATTCATAGCGTGCGTCTGCAGATAGCCTCCCTCCCCCATTCAATAACAGTATAATCTTAATATGCGTTATTCTATGGAATAGCGCAGAATAAGAATTCCTATCAACGGTAACTTTAGCCATCCTACGTTTATTGTATTCATGTATGACATCTCCTGTTGGAAGGAATGTCAAAGTATTGTCATTTTCCTGTGAGGAGGGAACATCCTATGAGGTTCCCGCCCATGGGGAGGGGATTGGTTGCTGCAGCCAATCACCTCCTGTCTTGAGATCTTTTGAGTTTAATAAAAGCCTATGAGTAGGCGTCGGCTTGACAGTCTTTGCTGGAATGGCCTGATAAGAAGATAAGCTTTTGTGGTGCTGCCTTTCTTGGATGAATGGGAATGAACGGTGAGTGGATCTTTAGCAAACTTAACGATAGCATTACTTCAAAAAGATGAAACTGATGTGTGCTTAGATAGCACAGGAATTATAGGCTGTGTGCTCTGTAAACAGCAGCCTGAAATTCCACAACAACATTCAGTGCTGCTGGAGGCTTTGTAACCGATCAACGGGTGCGCCTGTCCACCGACTCGGTCGATCGACTGACCTTCATAAAAATGAACCAGTCTTGGATCACCACCAGTTACCAAGCACCTGATGCTGATATAACCGATTAATTATTTTGGAAATGTCAGATCCCTTCAAGACTGCCTATGCTGGTGCTGAGTGACTATTCTGTTATGCTGAGTGACTATCCTCTTCCTCCTCAATAATCATGCTGATAGGCTAAGGCCCAATTTTATTGTTTAACAGGGGTGTGTATTTACAATTTTTGATGCAATGCTTTGCAGCAGGGCTCATTGCTGTGGTCCAACTACAGTATCTGTGAGGGGTTGCAGTGTTGTGGCACCAGCACCAGTGCCTAAGGCCCAATTTTTCTGCCCCTGTTTAACAGGGGCGTGTAATTACAATTTTTGATGCAATACTTTGCATCAGGGCTCATTGCTGCGCTCCAAATACTGTATCTGTGAGGGGTTGCAGTGTTGTGGCACCAGCACCAGTGCCTAAGGCCTAATTTTTCTGCCCCTGTTTAACAGGGGCGTGTAATTACAACTTTTGATGCAATACTTTGCAACAGGTCTCATTGCTGCGCTCTAAGTACAGTATCTGTGAGGGGTTGCAGTGTTGTGGCACCAGTGCCTAAGGCCCAATTTGTCTGCCCCTGTTGAACAGGGGCATGTAATTACAATTCTTGATCTAATAATTCACAGCAGGGCCCATTCCTGCGCCCACCAAGAGAAACTGTGAGGGCTTACAGTGTTGTGGCAACACCACCACCACCAAAAGCCCAATTTTTCTGCCCCTGTTCAACAGGGGCATGTAATTACAATTCTTGATCTAATATTTCACAGTTGGGCCCATTCCTGCGCCCACCAAGAGTAACTGTGAGGACTTACAGTGTTGTGGCAACACCACCACCACCACCACCAAAGGCCCAATTTTTATGCCCCTGTTCAACAGGGGCATGTAATTACAGTTCTTGATCTAATATTTCACAGCTGGGCCCATTCCTGCAGTTCACAGCAGGGTGTTCCAGCGCCCACCAAGAGTAACTGTGAGGGCTTACAGTGTTGTGGCAACACCAACACCTAAGGGCCAAATTTCTGCAGAGTATATACAGCAGGCCCCTACTTTCAAACATCCAATTTACAAACGACTCCTATTTACAAACGGAAGGAGACAACAGGAAGTGAGAGGAAATCTACCCCTAGGAAGGGAAATTCTCTCCTGTAAGAGTTAATATGGGAAAGAGGTGTCTCCTCTCCACTGATGCTTTATCACCAATCCTTGTTTCAATAAAAAACCCAAATTTTCAAAAAACATATGTCATTGGGACGGAAAGTGAGATGAAATGTTCTGAACAGGTGCACAGACAGCAAAACAAATGTTACAGGGGTGATAATCCTTCCCTATGTTTTCCAAAAAGCTTAAAAATAGATTTTTTGGCTGGAGCTACACTTTAAAAATGTACCTGTTCCAAATTACAAACAGATTCTACTTAAGAACAAACCTATAGTCCCTGTCTTGTTTGCACTGCCTGTATACCGCTGTTCGGAGTATATATGGCCTTTTTTTAATTTGGGTGCAGGGTTTCCCTTAACCACTTCCCTACCCAGCCATAGTCAAATGACGTCCACAGATGGAATCTCCCATCCTGAGTGGACGTCATATGACGTCCTGGGCTTTGTGGGGGGATATCTGAATGATGCCTGCAGCTAGAGGCATCATTCAGATATCATTTTGTTGTACCGGCGATTCTGTGCACCATAAGAATGATAATAGTGGCGGTTCCGCCACTTTATCGTTCTTATAGGCGGCGGGAGGGGACATCCCCCCTCTCGCCGCCATCCGATGCTTCTCCGGGCTCTCCCGTGCCATCGGGGACCCGGAGAGAATCGTCCGGCGACGGTGGCGGATCACGTGACGAGCATAGAGATGACTGGTGACCAGATTGTCACCAGTCATCTCTATGACCGTCGGAGGCCCGGGCGCGATGTGATGACGTCACGCCCGGGTCCTCAGCTGTAAACAAAGCCGCCATTGCGGCTAGTAAACATGAGATCAGTGAAATTTTTTGACCCCGTATCTCTCAATAAAGAGGACCTGTCACACACATTCCTATTACAAGGGATGTTTACATTCCTTGTAATAGGAATAAAAGTGATAAAAAAGTAAAAAAAAAGTAAAATAAGTGTAAAAATAAAAAACAAAAAGTAAAAAAAAAAAAAAATAATAATAAAAAAATTAAAACGCCCCTGTCCCCGGTAGTTCGCGATCAGAAGCGAACGCACATGTAAGTCCAGCCCACATATGTAAACGTCGTTCAAGCCACATATGTGAGGTATCGCCGCGTGCGTTAGAGCGCGTGCAACAATTTTAGCACTAGACCTCCTCTGTAACTCCAACCTGGTAACCTGTAAAAAAAATTAAAGCGTCCCCTATGGAGATTTTTAAGTACTGAAGTTTGGCGCCATTCCATGAGTGTGCGCAATTTTAAAGCGTGACATGTTAAGTATCTATTTACTCGGCGTAACATCATCTTTCATATTTTCCCCAAAAATTGGGCTAACTTTACTGTTTTGTTATTTTTTAATTCATGAAACCATTTTTTCCCCAAAAAAGGCGTTTGAAAAATTATTGCGCAAATACCGTGCAAGAAAAAAAAGTTGCAATGACCGTCATTTTATTCCCTAGGGTGTCTGCTAAAAAACATATATAATGTTTGGGGGTTCTGAGTAATTTTCTAGCAAAAGAATGATGATTTGTACATGTAGGAGAGAAGTGCTAGAATAGGCCCGGTATTGAGGTGGTAAAAAAAGTCCGGGGTTGAAGTGGTTAATATCCGTACAAGACCCAAAGGGGCTGGTAGTGGGCTGGGGGGGGGGTACCCGGGTGGGGGGGTACCCATGCCATTTTTCTTAATGATTTTCATCCATATCGCCTGGGACCAGTCATTACATTAAAGCTGCAAGCAGTTTTAAATGACTTTTTTTCCTTTAGAAATGTCATTTTGTGCAGGGACAGTTCTAAACATGGGAAACGCATGCCACTTCACAGGCATACTTTAGACACCCCCAGGTACGATATTTAAAGGAATATTTCACTTTTTTTTTCACTTTATGCATCATTAAAATCACTGCTCCCGAAAAAAACGTCAGTTTTTAAAACTTCTTTTTGTATTGATACATGTCCCCTGGGGCAGTACCTGGGTCCCCAAACCCTTTTTAGGACAATAACTTGCATATTAGACGTTATAATTAGCACTTTTGATTTTGAACGCTCACGTCCATTGTATTTAATAGGGTTCTAAAGTTTGCGCGAACTTTCGGTCGGTCTAATTGTTGTAAATGGGGATGAGCCGAACACCCCCCGGTTCGGTTCGCACCAGAACCGAACCGGGGGGTGTTCGGCTCATCCCCATTTACAACAATTAGATTTTTTGATTGACAGTGGGTATGCAAGGAAAGCTTGACAAGAATCCCATCAAACTTGACAAGAATCTCGTCGAGAAAACCAAAGTTTTTTTTACGACGGGATTCTCGGCCGTGCGTACGAGGCTTCAGAGTTAATATTGGAAAAACGTGTCTCCTCTCCACTGGTGCTTTATCACCAATCCTTGTTTCACTAAAAACCCCAAATTTTCAAAAACATTTGTCATTGGGGCAGAAAGTGAGGTGAAATCTTCTGAAGAGGTGCACGGACAGCAAAACAAATGTTACAGGGGTGATAACCCTTCCCTATGTTTTCCAAAAAGCTTAAAAATTTATTTTTTGGCTGGGGCTACACTTTAAAAATGTATCAGTTCAAAACTACAAACAGATTCTACTTAACAACAATTTAGAAGGAAATTGCTTAAATGTGCATCCCATAGGGTGACACTGTGGATGCACTAGTATAAATGTGCCAACGTCCCGATAATCATGGAGAAACATTAATTGAACTAAGAATGGACTTTAGACGGCACATAGGTAAGTATTGTAAAAAATCTAGGGTTTTTTGTATTTGTAGAAAAAATTATTAAATCTTAATAAAAATACATTAATACATTTTGGAAAAATTACATTTATGATAATCATCAATATAGGATCCCAAATAAAGTACTAAACACACTTCCCAGAGATTACAATAACATGTAAAACTCAAATAAAACAATGCATATCCAACAAACACAAAACCGGGTTGAACGATGTACACAGGGAGTGGATAGCCTTATTCATAGATCCGGTAAGTTCAAAGATGTAAATCTTGCTTTGCTCAACTAGTTTTGTGTTCCGAGACGCTTCGTCAGGAGCATAATATTAACAGGGCCGTGTTGAACAATAGCACAAGCCTGGATATTTTTGAACTGGCAGTCCGTGTGTAACAGAAAGCCAGGGATGTATAAACACAGTCGTAATGGACCGTGGTCAAGTAATTAAATGAGTGGGTAACATACACAGTCTACTAGTAAGTAGAGCGAGAGCGTTCCTCCACGTATAATTATCCAGAAAGCATCAGGCACTTTGTATCAGTCAAGGCCTGTTGCTGGGGCCAGACAGTGATAATCTGTTAGAAATAGCCCCAAAGGGTGGGATAACCCAGCTTAAAGCTTCAAGTAAACCGTATACTGGTGGACCTGGATAGAACCTTTCCTGTGGACGATTTTGGTCCTTTGGTTATGATTAAGCACTGAATCGCAGTGCGAAACGTCAGCTCATACTTGCTGTTTTTTTGCTGTGGCATGTTATTTATGCTTTTGTTTTAAATAAAAGAACCTTTTTTGGAGTGCGGCTGTCCAAGTGTTTTCCTCAGATTTTTTGCATTGTCATATGCATTGCCTGCACCCACGGCTCTGGATCTTGTGAATGAGTCACCAGTCACATCTGAGCGGTAACTCTCTCCTAATATTGCTTTTTGTTCTGGAGAAAAAATAAATAGACAATGCTACATAATTAATGCTATTATTTTTAAACATTTCTTGAATAAACATTATTAAACAGTGTATATTTAAGTATACTTACTGTCTCTGCTCCATCACGGGCTTCAAGAATTGGAGCTCAGATTAATGGCAATAAACTCGACTGGACTTGCTGCTTGAACCACTTCTTATATTCTTTTGTTTAGTATACTATCTACAAAAATTATCTCTCATCGTCTTCCATCTAATCTTCAACATGCGTACTGAAAGATAAAATGAATTGTTCTCTTTTTACAGATATCTTGTCACAGGAAATACTTACACATCACTGCAGTATGAATTTCGCATTGGAATATCAACCATTGGTGATATTATAAAGCAAACGTGATGCAATCTGGAATCTGAAAAATACATTCATGCCTATTCCAAATAAAGAGAAATGGGAAGATGTTGCCCAGCGGTTCTTGAGCAAGAATAACTTTCCTAACTGTCTAGGAGTAGGGATGAGCCAAACACCCCCCCGGTTCGGTTCGCACCAGAACCTGCAAACTGACCGAAAGTTCGCGCAAACTTTTGAACCCCGTTAAAGGGACTCGAACGTTCGGAATCAAAAGTGCTAATTTTAACTGCTAATATGCAAGTTATTGTCCTAAAAAGGGTTTGGGGACCAGGGTCCTGCCCCAGGAGATATGTATCAATGCAAAAACAAGTTTTAAAAATGGCCGTTTATTCGGGAGCATTGATTTTAATGATGCTTAAAGTGAAAAAAAAAAGTTAAATATTCCTTTAAATATCGTACCTGGGGGGTGTCTATAGTATGCCTGTGAAGTGGCACATGTTTCCTGTGTTTAGAACTGTCGGTGCACAAAATGAAATTTCTAAAGGAAAAAAAGTAATTTAAAACTGCAAAACTGCTGCGGCTGTAATGAAATGTCTGGTCCCAGCAATATGGATGAAAATCATTGAGAAAAATAGAGCACATAGATTAAGCACTGAATCGCAGTGCGAAACGTCAGCTCATACTTGCTGTTTTTTTGCTGTGGCATGTTATTTGTGCTTTTGTTTTAAATAAAAGAACCTTTTTTTGAGTGCGGCTGTCCAAGCGTTTTCCTCAGATAGAAAGCAATATTAGCTCAAATTCTGAGGAGGAGGAGAATCTGACATAAGATGTCGAACACATCGACGAAACTCAATTACTCTTCGATGATGAAGATGCAGGAGATGCACCAGAGCACACACCTGTGCCACAGATGGAAAAGGACAAATCCAGATCAAAACCAAAGACCAAGGCACAACAAACCCAAGAATTTATTGATGTTGTGAAGATCCTCATTACATCCCAAAAACAAGAATTATGTGAAATTGCCTACTTCACAAGGAGTTTGATTCCGCAAATGGAGAAAGTAGACCAGGGTTTGCAATGTGACCTGAGGATTGATATGATGAGACTTATACAGTCATATCAACAAAGATCCGGATCTACATCTGTCTGCTCTCAGTCATATGAAGTTCCCAACCAGGGATGAGCCGAACACCCCCCTGTTCGGTTCGCACCAGAACCTGCGAACAGACAAAATGTTTGTGTAAACTTTAGAACCCTATTAAATACAATGGACTCGAACGTTCGAAATCTAAAGTGTTAATTATAAAGGCTGATATGCAAGTTATTGTCCTAAAAAGTATTTGGGGACCCGGGTCCTGCCCCAGGGGACATGTATCAATGCAAAAAGAAGTTTTAAAAACGGCCGTTTTTTCGGGAGCAGTGATTTTAATAATGCTTAAAATGAAAAAATAAAAGTGAAATATTCCTTTAAATTTCGTACCTGGGGGGTGTGTATGATATGCATGTGAAGTGGCACATGTTTCCCGTGCTTAGAACTGTCCCTGCAAAAAATGTCATTTTTGAAAGAAAAAAAGTCTTTTAAAACTGACTCGCGGCTATTAATGAATTGTCGGCTCCCGGCAATACATACAAAAGTCATTGATTAAAAAAAAAAAAAAGCGTGGGGGTTCCCCAGAATTCAATTACCAGGCCCTTCAGGTCTGGAATGGATATTAAGGGGAACCCCGCCGCAAATTAAAAAAAAAACTTTGACGTGGGGTTCCCCCAAATATCCATTCCAGGCCCTTCAGATCTGGCATGGATTTTAAGGGGAACTCCACCCCAAATTTTAAAAAAAATGGCGTGGAGTCCCCCTAAAAATCCATACCAGACCCCTTATCCGAGCACGCAACCTGGCCGGCCGCAGGGGAAAAGGGGGGGACGAGAGAGCGGCCCCCCCTCCCTCCTGAACCGTACCAGGCCACATGCCCTCAACATGGGGAGGATGTCCCCATGTTGATGGGGACAAGGGCCTCATCCCCACAACCCTTGCCCGGTGGTTGTGGGGGTCTGCGGGCGGCTTATCGGAATCTGGAAGACCCCTTTAACAAAGGGGACCCCCAGATCCCGGCCCCCCCTATGTGAATTGGTAAGGGGTACATTGTACCCCTACCATTTCACGAAGAAAGCGTAAAAAAATGTTTAAAAAAAACACACAAGCACCTTGAAAAAGTCCTTTATGGGGCGCATGCGCGACATCCACGGGACCGGCCGCATGACTGAGTAGCTCCGCACTACTCCAACCATTTAGCCTGCTTCCCGGGGCCAGAAGTGCACGATTTTCGACACAAATACTCTTTATCACCCCCGGACCGCGTTGTGCATGCCTGCAAAGCAGAAAAAGGTAAACAAGACCGCTCAGAGGTCCCTGACCACATATCTGCTGAGGAACCAGGTACGCTACATCATGTCCCAAGATGGCGCCGACGGCCCTGCTTCTCCCTCACTGCAGGCCTCACAAGATTCGCCGGACACCGTTACTTCTGCTCTGGAAGCTGCACATGAAAGTGAGTACTCCCCCCCCCCCTGACCAAAGCGGACCTGGACAGGAGCTTAGAGTCCATCTATAGCAAGATTGCCACTAAATTCCAAACGGAGCTGCACAAGAGCACTAATACACTGACGCAAGAGATCTCAGCCCTGGGCACCCGCACAGATCGCTTAGAGACTATGCACGATGAGCTCAATATTGCCCATAATGATCTCTCCAGAGAGTTTGAATCCCTCAATGCCACGGTCATTCAGCTACAAACCCAAGTAGAAGACCTCGACAATCGAAATCGAAGGCACAATCTACGCATTAGGGGGATCCCTGAGACCACCACGGATCTTATTCCTGCCATACATAAGCTGTTTAACTCCCTCCTGCCTGACCGTGAGGTAGAGGCGTTCAAATGCGACCGCATTCATAGGGCTTTACGCCCCAAGCCCCCCCCTGATAAACCCCCTAGGGACATTGTCCTATGTCTGAAAGACTTTCTTATAAAAGAAGAGATCCTTAGGGCCGCCCGCAACTCCCATTCCATCTCCTTAGACGGCTCCCCTGTTCAAATCTACCCGGACATCTCTCCAGCTACCCTGGATAGACGCCGCGATATGAAGGAGGTCACCACTGTGCTGGCTAAGGCGCACATTCGCTATAGATGGGGTTTCCCCTTCAAGCTTACCATTCCCCATAATGGTACAACTTACACTGCTATAACTTTAGTGGAAGGCCAAGAGATACTGGTCAAATTGGGTCTCTTGGAAGCTGATGCCCTTCCTCGTCAACCCTCTACTCCTAGACCAAAACCCGTTTGGAATACTCCCTCTTCTAGAAGAGATCGCAGACGTCACGGACAAGATGCAAGCCATAATGTCTTTCAACGCTAAAGAATCCTGTCACTTTTGTGAATTCTTCCTGCTGCATATCTTCTGAACACTTATTACACTTTTGGCATCTAGGCGCCCTCTACTGGGCTCTTTTTTGGAACTGCTGTTTTTCTGATGGATCCATATTTCACTTCACTTCAATTGATCTCAGTATGCTGACACTCAGCCCAGCCGGATTGATCCGTACATCTTCAACTCTTAATCTCTCTGGGCCCACGTCCAGTCTAATACCCCATGTGCCCTGTTTTCCTTTTTTATTTTTTTATTGTTTTTCTCCTTTTTTTTTTTTTTTTTTTTTTAAAAGGGGCTGGGGAAAGGATCCTTAAATTTTGACACAGGACGTTGCTCCCGGGACTTTAGCACTCTTTTTTACTCAAAGATGTTAGTTCCCAGTTCTTTTGATGAGATATTAGATCAAGCCAACACACGCTGGCATGCACATCCCTTTTTTTTTCTTCTCTAATTTGTTGCAGGCTAGTTCGGTTGATGTCGATGCCGTGCTGCCCCACTCCTCTCATATCCCGACCTCCTTTGGAGCTCTGGATATGACTCGGGGAGTTAAGGGTGCTTTTGCCCCTTACAAGGTTTACCTCAATGTTTCAGGTTTTTGCTACTTGCAACCTGACCCATTGTTTGCCCAGCATATGTTTGCATTGCTGGCACTATGTTTAGATGCTTTTTATGCTCTCTCACTTTTTTTGTTTTTTCTATATAGGATGTTGGAGCACTTTAGAAGTATTTTCTATTACTATGTACTTGAAGCGGTTTACTACCCTCAGCTCTCCCAGACTGACGACCCCCCAGTGACGGATGATATTGACACGGTTATCTCAGGGTCCCTAGACCCCCCAGGTGAGCCCATGACACTCCTCATGCACAAATGGTGATTACATGCATTACACATAACGTCCAGGGCTTCAACTCCCCTCACAAGCGGAAAAAAGCCTTCACGACCTATAAAAAGCTAGGGGCGCAAATCCTGTTATTACAAGAAACCCATTTTGCTACTGACAGACACCCAATTTTCTTTCATGGCTCATATAAGCAAGCCTTTTACACTCTACACGACTCTAAAAGTAGGGGGGTAGCCATCTTCCTTCACAATTCATTCCCCATGGAAATTCAGCAGGTCTATAAGGATCCTGAGAGTAGGTTCCTTATTATTAAGGGACTAGTGGCGGGACGTGAACTCACGATCGCTAACGTTTACGCCCCTAATGTTGCACAGGCCACCTTTTTCTCGACCTTCTTTAGGACACTTGAGAAGTATTCCTCGACTCATATGTTTGTTGGGGGAGATTTCAATCTAGTGGCACACCCACAGTTAGACAGAAGCACCTCCTCCCGACTGAACCTAGCATTTCCTAAATCCCTGACTAGAAACCTGCAAACTCTCCAGTTATCCGATGCTTGGAGAGCACACAACACAGGTGCAAAGGACTTCACCTTTTACTCACACCCCCACAACTCCTTTGCCAGATTGGACTACATTTTCTGCACACCCATCATTCTGGCCAACTCCACGCAGTCGATGATCCATCTCTGCCCCTGGTCCGACCATAATATGGTCTCCTTTTCAACAACCCTCTTAGGTCTATCTGATACGCCCTATACATGGAGACTTAATGACTCCCTTTTAACTGACCCAATCATACGACAGGAAGTATCCAACGCTATTCAGGAATACTTCACGATTAATGCCACCCCGGACATCTCCCCTAGCACTCTATGGATGGCCCATAAGGCAGTATTACGAGGTCACCTTATTAGCATTGCATCACGTAAGAATAAAGAAAGATGGCAGCAAATTTACAAGCTGACCACAGAACTGGACCGCCTGCATAAGGCCCAAATAGGCAACCCGTCGAGTACCAACGCACGACTGGTGGCGCAAAAGAGACTAGACCTGGATACTCTGTTATCAGCTAAGACCGAAAAAGCATTGAGGTGGTCCAAAGCAAACTTTCTCCTTCACAGCAACACAGCATCTGCTATGTTTGCGCGCAAATTAAATCATACACTACGTCCACCTCATGTGTACAAGATCCGTAACTCCTCAGGCAGAATAGTCTCTCACCCTAAAGAAGTCCTTGACGTATTTGAGGAGTTTTACTCCAAGCTCCTTTCTAGCCCTCCATCGGGTCCTTCTCCACCCTCCTGGGACTGGCTGTCCTCACTTCCCCTTCCCACTTTGTCCGATGTACAAGTTGACTCCCTTAACGCCCCCTTCACAGAAGAAGAACTGCTGGGCGTTGTCAAATCCCTGAAACGCTCTGTAGCCCCAGGCCCAGATGGTTTCACTGCTAGCTACTATAAAAATTATGCCCCTATACTACTCCCACGTCTCACTAGCATGTTCAACAAAATACTTGCGGGGGAACAGTTCCCCTCGGAAATGACCCTAGCCAACATGTCTCTCATACCCAAACCTCTCAAGGACCACTCCCTCCCCCAAAACTATAGGCCGATTTCGGTCATTAATAATGACCTTAAAATTTTTAGTCGAGCCCTAGCTGACAGACTAGCCGCTATCATTGAAACACTAACCTCTCCTGACCAATCGGGTTTCATACCCAATAGACTCATCACAGACAATATTCGTTTGACACTTGATGTTCTCCAAGACGCTAATATATGTAAGAAACACGTCCTCCTTCTTAGCTTGGATATTAATAAGGCGTTCGACAGCGTTTTATGGCCTTATTTATTTGCTGTGCTTCAAAGGCTTGGTTTTCGGGATGAGTTTTTGTTGGGGGTCCAGGCCCTTTACCATCACCCTCAAACTAGAATTAAAATTCCAGGTTGCAGCTCAGAGTTTTTCACACTGGGCAGGGGCACCCGGCAGGGATGTCCACTTTCGCCTCTATTATTCGCCCTGGCCCTGGAGCCCCTTGCCACCGCAATTAAACAACACCCCGATATATCCGGATACCCCATGGCTTCCACCACATCTCATCTCTGTATGTATGCAGATGATGTCATGTTATTTCTAACCCAACCCCAAATTTCCCTGCCCAATCTATTCACCCTGTTGTCCCGATTCGCATCCATCTCTGGGCTCACAGTTAACATGTCCAAATCCACAGCACTACCAATCAATATTCCCCCGGCTCAGTGTGGGACTCTCCAGGGCTCCTTCCCCCTGCAATGGTCTACTGACAAAATACCATATTTAGGCATCTATATCACACCACATTGGTCCTCCATTTTTGCTGCGAATTATCCGGCATGTGTGTCCCGTCTCCGTAGCCTGCTTAAGCTGTGGAGCACCTACCACATATCGTTCCTCGGGAGAGTCACGGCGATCAAAATGACCCTCCTACCTAAACTCCTATTTTTATTTAGAGCCCTTCCATTCATGATCCCTAAAGCTTTTATAGATAGGCTACAACAAGATATCCACAAATTTATCTGGCAGAACAAACGGCCGAGATTCTCCAGACACGTTGTGTTCATCCCACAAACACTTGGGGGGCTAGGCCTGCCAAATCTTTGGCTCTATTTCCTTGCGGCTCGCTTCTCCCAGATAGCACAATGGAACATCCCTGACTCTAATGTACCCTGGGTAGAATTTGAATCACATGCCATCGCTCCGTACAGGCTCTCTAGTCTACTTTGGTCCCCTTCTAAAGTGGCCCATGAAATTATGTCTCTTAACACCCTAGTTGCTCACTCCCTTACCCTATGGTACAGATACAAACATAAACTAGGCCTGGTGTCCCACGCTCCCCGAGGCGCCTCCTTTGTAGGAGAGCCCTTATTTACTTTGGCCTTTAAAAACTCTGAGGGATTCTCTTGGTGGATTTCTAACTCCATGGTCACATTGGCGGACTTACAGATGGGCAACTCTTTTGCTTCATTTGACCAATTACGCACACATAAACAAATCCCACTTAGAGAACACTTCCGTTATCTGCAAATTAGACACTTTTATCTTTCCCACTTCGCCCTCTCCCCAGCAGCCCCCTCTACCACGTATGAACACATGTGCCGTGACTCCCCCAGGGGAAAGGGGCTTATCTCTATCCTCTACAGATCAGCAATTAATACACTGTTTCCTGGGGAGGTCCCATATAAACATAAATGGGAGGCTGACTGCAACGAACTTTTTGACTCAGATGACTGGGACACTATGCTGACTAACCTTCGCAAAGCGTCTAAATCCCTAGCGGTCAGAGGAACAGCGTATAAAATACTTACCAGGTGGTACTATACACCATCTAGACTTCATTCTATTTTTCCGGGTACCTCTGACCTATGCTTCAGAGGCTGTCCCCTGCCTGGGACCTTTCTGCATGTGTTCTGGGACTGTGATAATCTGTCCCACATTTGGACCAAGGTGACGGCTATAGCAACGGCTCTATCAGGTGCTCCAATACATCTTACGGCCTCTATGTGCCTCCTGGGAGCATCTATCCCGGGTATGCTTCCCTCTGAGGAAGGCCTTATCCACACAATTTGCTTGGCCGCTCTATGGGCCATTGCCCTACATTGGAAGTCCCCTACTGTCCCTATCTCCTCCGTCCTCCATAGGATGGACTCTATTATGATAATGGAAAGGATTCTCTACACACTAAATGATAGGATGCCCCTATTTGACCGTAGGTGGGATCCCTGGACCTCCCAAAGACATATTTTATTGCCACAATCTTAGCTATGGACGCAAACTCCCCAACAGCTTTAGTCTGTGGGAGAAGGATAATCCCCCTCACTGGTTTACCTCACCTCACGTAGACAACTATGTCCCCTGTAGATCCTCTACAAACCGACTTCGGCTTCTCTCAGATGCTTCAACGTCACCTTTTTTATTTTTCTTATATATATAGATTTTTTTTTTTGTTGCTTGTTGATTTCTCTCTATTTCGTTTCTTGTCACTGCGTTGACATTTATGTTTGCAGTCTAACTGGTACTATGTGATACGCAGATTTTTTTATGTGTATGTATTATTTTCTTGCCTTTTCTATAAATAAAAAACGTTTGTAATAGAAAAAGTCCTTTATTTAAAAAAAAAAAAAAAAACATTCCAGCGGTGAAATCCAGTGTCCCGCGGCGATCCCGATGTCCAGCGCTGTCCTTTATTGGTTGTGCCTGAGCGGACCTGATGGGGAACTCCCTCTCAGTATTTTAAATGTATAGACCCGCCCCTTCTAAAGTTCCCCATCAGGTCCGCTCAGCGGACCAGATGCGGAACATGAGAAGGGGCGGGTCTATACATGTATTGCCAAAGTGAGAGCAGTTCCCCATCAGGTCCGCCCCCTCGGTATGTCGGACCCGCCTACGTCATTGGCTTGAGCGGGGAACTTCCTTCACTATGTAAATTTAAATTACACAGTGAAGGAAGTTCCCCGCTCAAGCCAATGACGTAGGCGGGTCCGACATACCGAGGGAGCGGACCTGATGGGGAACTTTAGAAGGGGCGGGTCTATACATTTAAAATACTGAGAGGGAGTTCCCCATCAGGTCCGCTCAGGCACAACCAATGAAGGACAGCGCTGGACATCGGGATCGCCGCGGGACACTGGATTTCAGCGCTGGAATGTTTTTTTTTTTTTATTATTATTTTAAATAAAGGACTTTTTCAAGGTGTTTGTGTGTTTTTTTTAAACATTTTTTTACGCTCTCTTCGTGAAATGGTAGGGGTACAATGTACCCCTTACCAATTCACATAGGGGGGGCCGGGATCTGGGGGTCCCCTTTGTTAAAGGGGTCTTCCAGATTCCGATAAGCCCCCCGCCCGCAGACCCCCACAACCACTGGGCAAGGGTTGTGGGGATGAGGCCCTTGTCCCCATCAACATGGGGACATCCTCCCCATGTTGAGGGCATGTGGCTTGGTACGGTTCAGGAGGGAGGGGGGGCCGCTCTCTCGTCCCCCCTTTTCCCCTGCGGCCGGCCAGGTTGCGTGCTCGGATAAGGGGTCTGGTATGGATTTTTAGGGGGACTCCACGCCATTTTTTTAAAATTTGGGGTGGAGTTCCCCTTAAAATCCATGCCAGATCTGAAGGGCCTGGAATGGATATTTGGGGGAACCCCACGTCAAATTTTTTTTAATTTGCGGCGGGGTTCCCCTTAATATCCATTCCAGACCTGAAGGGCCTGGTAATTGAATTCTGGGGAACCCCACGCTTTTTTTTTTTTTTTTATCAATGACTTTTGTATGTATTGCCGGGAGCCGACAATTCATTAATAGCCGCGAGTCAGTTTTAAAATACTTTTTTTCTTTCAAAAATGAAATTTTTTGCAGGGACAGTTCTAAGCACGGGAAACATGCGCCACTTCACATGCATATCATACACACCCCCCAGGTACGAAATTTAAAGGAATATTTCACTTTTATTTTTTCATTTTAAGCATTATTAAAATCACTGCTCCCGAAAAAACGGCCGTTTTTAAAACTTCTTTTTGCATTGATACATGTCCCCTGGGGCAGGACCCCGGTCCCCAAACACTTTTTAGGACAATAACTTGCATATAAGTAGTGATGAGCCGAACACCCCCGGGTTCGGTTCGCACCAGAACCCGCGAACGGACCGAAAGTTCGTACGAACATTAGAACCCTATTAAATACAATGGATGCGAACGTTCGAATTCTAAAGTGCTAATTATAACAACTATTATGCATGTTATTGTCCTAAAAAGGGTTTGGGAACCCGGGTTGTGCACCAGGGGACATGTATCAATGCAAAAAGAAGTTTTAAAAACGGTCGTTTTTCGGGAGCAGTCATTTTAATGATGCATAAAGTGAAAAAAAAAAAGTCAAATATTCCTTTAAATATCGTACCTGGGGGGTGTCTAAAGTATGCCTGTGAAGTGCCACGTGTTTCCCGTGTTTAGAACTGTCCCTGCACAAAATGACACTTCTAAAGGAAAAAAAAGCCATTTAAAACTGCTTGCGGCTTTAATGTAATGTCTGGTCCCGGTAATATGGATGAAAATCTTTAAGAAAAATGGCATAGCTACCCCATGACCCCCCCCCCCCCTACCCCAGCCCATTACCAGCCCCTTTGGGTCTTGTATGGATATTAAGGGGAACCCCGCACATAAAATAAAAAAGGCCCTATATACTCTGAACAGCCGTATACAGGCGGTGCATACAAGACAGGGACTGTAGGTTTGTTCTTATGTAGAATCTGTTTGTAATTTTGAACAGGTACATTGTTGAAGTGTAGCTCCAGCCCAAAAATCTATTTTTAAACTTTTTGGAAAACATAGGTAAGGGTTATCACCCCTGTAACATTTGTTTTGCTGTCTGTGCCCCTGTTCAGAACATTTCACCTCACTTTCCGTCCCAATGACAACTGTTTTTGAAATGTGGTGTTTTTCTTGAAACAAGGATTGCTGATAAAGCATCAGTACAGAGGAGACACCTTTCTCCCATATTTATTCTTACAGGAGAGAATTTTCCTTCCTAGTGGTAGATTTCCTCTCACTTCCTGTTGTCTTCTTGCGTTTGCAAGTAGGAGTCGTTTGTAAGTTGGATGTTTGAAAGTAGGGACCTGCCGTATATACTATGCAGAAATAGGCCCCTTAGTTGTTGGTGTTGGCACAACACTGTAAGCACTCACAGTTACTCTTGGTTGGTGCTGGAACGCCCTGCTGTCAACTATTATATCAGGAATTGTAATTACATATAATTGTTGAACAGTGGTAGTAAAAATTGGGCCTTTGATGGTGGTGCTGGTGCCACAACACTGTAAGCCCTGACAGTTACTCTTGGTGGGTGCAGCAATGGGCCCTGCTGTGAATTATTAGATCAAGAATTGTAATTGCATGCCCCTGTTGAACAGGGGCTGAAAAATTGGGCCTTTCGTGGTGGTGGTGGTGGTGGTGGTGGTGTTGCCACAACACTGTAAGCCCTCAGAGTTACTCTTGGTGGGTGCAGGAATGGGCCCTGCTGTGAATTATTAGATCAAGAATTGTAATTACATGCCCCTTTTGAACAGGGGCTGAAAAATTGGGCCTTTCGTGGTGGTGGTGGCGTTGCCACAACACTGTAAGCCCTCAGAGTTACTCTTGGTGGGTGCAGCAATGGGCCCTGCTGTGAATTATTAGATCAAGAATTGTAATTGCATGCCCCTGTTGAACAGGGGCTGAAAAATTGGGCCTTTCGTGGTGGTGGTGGTGGTGGTGGTGTTGCCACAACACTGTAAGCCCTCAGAGTTACTCTTGGTGGGTGCAGGAATGGGCCCTGCTGTGAATTATTAGATCAAGAATTGTAATTACATGCCCCTTTTGAACAGGGGCTGAAAAATTGGGCCTTTCGTGGTGGTGGTGGTGGTGGCGTTGCCACAACACTGTAAGCCCTCAGAGTTACTCTTGGTGGGTGCAGCAATGGGCCCTGCTGTGAATTATTAGATCAAGAATTGTAATTGCATGCCCCTGTTGAACAGGGGCTGAAAAATTGGGCCTTTCGTGGTGGTGGTGGTGGTGGTGGTGTTGCCACAACACTGTAAGCCCTCAGAGTTACTCTTGGTGGGTGCAGGAATGGGCCCTGCTGTGAATTATTAGATCAAGAATTGTAATTACATGCCCCTTTTGAACAGGGGCTGAAAAATTGGGCCTTTCGTGGTGGTGGTGGTGGTGGCGGCGTTGCCACAACACTGTAAGCCCTCAGAGTTACTCTTGGCGGGTGCAGCAATGGGCCCTGCTGTGAATTATTAGATCAAGAATTGTAATTACATGCCCCTTTTGAACAGGGGCTGAAAAATTGGGCCTTTCGTGGTGGTGGTGGTGGTGGTGGCGTTGCCACAACACTGTAAGCCCTCAGAGTTACTCTTGGTGGGTGCAGCAATGGGCCCTGCTGTGAATTATTAGATCAAGAATTGTAATTGCATGCCCCTGTTGAACAGGGGCTGAAAAATTGGGCCTTTCGTGGTGGTGGTCGTGGTGGTGGTGGTGGTGGTGGTGTTGCCACAACACTGTAAGCCCTCAGAGTTACTCTTGGTGGGTGCAGCAATGGGCCCTGCTGTGAATTATTAGATCAAGAATTGTAATTACATGCCCCTTTTGAACAGGGGCTGAAAAATTGGGCCTTTCGTGGTGGTGGTGGTGGTGGCGTTGCCACAACACTGTAAGCCCTCAGAGTTACTCTTGGTGGGTGCAGCAATGGGCCCTGCTGTGAATTATTAGATCAAGAATTGTAATTGCATGCCCCTGTTGAACAGGGGCTGAAAAATTGGGCCTTTCGTGGTGGTGGTGGTGGTGGTGGTGGTGTTGCCACAACACTGTAAGCCCTCAGAGTTACTCTTGGTGGGTGCAGGAATGGGCCCTGCTGTGAATTATTAGATCAAGAATTGTAATTACATGCCCCTTTTGAACAGCTGCTGAAAAATTGTGCCTTTCGTGGTGGTGGTGGTGGTGGCGTTGCCACAACACTGTAAGCTCTCAGAGTTACTCTTGGTGGGTGCAGCAATGGGCCCTGCTGTGAATTATTAGATCAAGAATTGTAATTGCATGCCCCTGTTGAACAGGGGCTGAAAAATTGGGCCTTTCGTGGTGGTGGTGGTGGTGTTGCCACAACACTGTAAGCCCTCAGAGTTACTCTTGGTGGGTGCAGGAATGGGCCCTGCTGTGAATTATTAGATCAAGAATTGTAATTACATGCCCCTTTTGAACAGGGGCTGAAAAATTGGGCCTTTTGTGGTGGTGGTGGCGGCGTTGCCACAACACTGTAAGCCCTCAGAGTTACTCTTGGTGGGTGCAGCAATGGGCCCTGCTGTGAATTATTAGATCAAGAATTGTAATTACATGCCCCTTTTGAACAGGGGCTGAAAAATTGGGCCTTTCGTGGTGGTGGTGGTGGTGGTGGCGTTGCCACAACACTGTAAGCCCTCAGAGTTACTCTTGGTGGGTGCAGCAATGGGCCCTGCTGTGAATTATTAGATCAAGAATTGTAATTGCATGCCCCTGTTGAACAGGGGCTGAAAAATTGGGCCTTTCGTGGTGGTGGTGGTGGTGGTGGTGTTGCCACAACACTGTAAGCCCTCAGAGTTACTCTTGGTGGGTGCAGGAATGGGCCCTGCTGTGAATTATTAGATCAAGAATTGTAATTACATGCCCCTTTTGAACAGGGGCTGAAAAATTGGGCCTTTCGTGGTGGTGGTGGTGGTGGCGGCGTTGCCACAACACTGTAAGCCCTCAGAGTTACTCTTGGTGGGTGCAGCAATGGGCCCTGCTGTGAATTATTAGATCAAGAATTGTAATTGCATGCCCCTGTTGAACAGGGGCTGAAAAATTGGGCCCTTGGCACTGGTGGCACAACACTACAACCCCTCACAGATACTGTACTTGGAGCACAGCAATGAGCCCTGTTGCAAAGTATTGCTTCAAAAATTGTAATAACACGCCCCTGTTAAACAGGGGCTGAAAAATTGGGCCTTAGGCACTGGTGCCACAACACTCCAACCCCTCACAGATACTGTACTTGGAGCACAGCAATGAGCCCTATGGCAAATTATTGCTAAAAAAATTGTAATTACACGCCCCTGTAAAACAGGGGCTGAAAAATTGGGCCTTAGCCACTGGTGGCGGCACCCATAAACAAAAATGATCTTCCAAGCTATCATCATCAATCGTATCATTGAGGACTCGGAGGAGGAGGATAGCCAGTCAACATAACAGCACAGGCACTCAGCATCAGCATCAGTCTTGAAGGGATGTGACATGTTAAAATCAATTAGTCTGTTATATCAGCATCAGGTGTGTGGTAGCTGGTGGTGATCCAAGACTGGTTCATCTTGATGAAAGTCAGTCGATCAACCGAGTCGGTGGACAGGCGCACCCTGTGATCCGTGACAAATCCTCCAGCAGCACTGAATGTGCGTTCCGAAAGAACGCTGGATGCAGGACAGGCCAGTAGCTCAATTGCATACTGTGCAAGCTCTGGCCAGTGATCCATCCTCAAGACCCAGTAAGCCAGAGGATTTTCGGTGGGGAAGGTGTCCAAGTCTGACCTTGCCCCTAGATATTCCTGCCCCATGTTTATCAGACGCTGGCGATGGTTGCTGGAACCGATCATACTTTGGGGCTGCGGACTAAAGAATTGTCTGAACGCATCGGTCAGACGGCCACCTTCCCCACCGCTCCTTCTTTGACTGGCCGAAGCCTCAGCAACTCGTTGTCCAGGACCAGGAGTTTGTAACCTCCCAGTCTCTGGGAACGCGTTGCACAGACCTTTCTGCAAGGCCTCCCGGAGTTGTCTCATCCTCTGCTCCCTCTGCGACGGTAACATAAGGTCCGCAACCTTACCCTTGTACCGTGGATCAAGGAGAGTGGCCAGCCAGTAATGGTCCCTCTCCTTGATCCGAAGAATACGAGGATCCTTCCGCAGACTTTGCAGGATCAGGGAGGCCATGCAGCGTAGGTTTGCTGAGGCATTCGCTCCGGAGTCCTCTGGGTCACTAAGGACGACATGATCCGTAGCCACCTCCTCCCAGCCACGTACAAGTCCACTGGTTTCTTGGGACTGTAAATCATCCCTAAAAGACTGCTGCTGATGATGCTGAGTGCCAGCCTCCACCTCCATGCTGACACAATCCTCCTCCTCCTCCTCCTCCTCCTCCTCTTCCTGTGCGATGGGTGGGACAGAAGGAACACTGTCTGGGTAAAGGGGGCCTTGAGAGGCAAGGAAGTCCTCCTCTTCCTGCCTCTGTTCTGCCTCAAGTGCCCTGTCCATTATTCCACGCAGCGTGTGCTCCAACAGGTGGACAAGAGGTACAGTGTCACTGATGCATGCACTGTCACTGCTCACCATCCTCGTGGCCTCCTCAAATGGTGCCAGGACAGTGCATGCATCCCTGATCATGCCCCACTGGCGTGGAGAAAAAAAACCAAGCTCCCCTGACCCTGTCCTGGTGCCGTAGTCGCACAGGTACTCATTGATGGCCCTCTGCTGCGTGTGCAGCCGCTGCAGCATGGCCAACGTTGAGTTCCACCTGGTGGGCATGTCACATATAAGGCGGTTCTTGGGCAGGTTCAACTCCTTTTGCAGCTCAGCCAGGCGAGCACTGGCATTATAAGATCTGCGGAAATGCACACAGACTTTCCTGGCCTGCCTCAGGACATCCTGTAAGCCCGGGTACCTGCCCAAGAACCGCTGCACCACCAGGTTAAGGACGTGAGCCACACAGGGCACATGGGTCAGTTGTCCCTGTCGGAGGGCGGAGAGGAGGTTGGTGCCATTGTCGCAAACCACCATTCCTGGCTTAAGCTGGCGTGGCGTCAACCACCTCTCGGCCTGGCCCTGCAGAGCAGACAGGACCTCTGCCCCAGTGTGGCTTCTGTCCCCCAAACACACCAGCGCAAGCACGGCATGGCATCTTTTTGCCTGCGTACTTGCGTAGCCCCTTGAATGCCTACGGAGCACCGCTGGTTCCGAGGACAAACCACAGGAAGAGGCCATGGAGGAAGAAGAAGAGGAGGGGGTGGAGGAGAGAGGTGTGTCACAACCAGTAGTAGCATTTTGGAGGCGTGGCGGTGGAACAACCTCCAACACTACTGCACCTTGTCCTGCATCCTTCCCAGCTGCCAAAAGAGTGACCCAATGGGCCGTGAAAGAAAGGTAACGTCCCTGTCCATGCCTGCTGGACCATGAGTCAGCGGTAATATGCACCTTACCGCTGACCGCCCTGTCCAGCGAGGCCAAGACATTGCCTTCCACATGCCGGTAGAGAGCCGGAATAGCCTTCCGTGAGAAAAAGTGGCGTTTGGGAACCTGCCACTGAGGAACCGCACATTGCACAAACTCACGGAAGGGGGCCGAGTCTACCAACTGAAAAGGCAGCAGTTGAAGCGCTAGCAATTTAGCCAAGCTAGCATTCAACCGCTGGGCATGTGGATGGCTGGGAGTGAACTTCTTTCGACGGTCCAGCAGCTGGGGCAGGGAAATTTGCCTGCTAGAATCGGACGTCGGTGTACTGCTAGCAGAGTGGCCGCAAGTACTTGGCTGTGACACACCTAATTCTACACCTTCATTCCTCTCAGTGCATGTTTCAGAGAGGACTGAAGTTATAGTGGGGTTGGAGATCCCAGCTGATGCGGTGAAAGGAGAGGTCCGCTTTGTTCTTTGGTGTGGGTCTTTGAGGTAGGCTTGCCAACGAGCTGCATGGCAGGTCAACATATGTCTGGTCAGGCATGTGGTACCCAAGCGGCTGATGTTTTGGCCACGCGATATACGCTTGAGACATATGTTGCAAACAGCAGCTGTGCGATCTGATGCACTAGCCTCAAAAAAGGCCCACACCAAAGAACTTTTTGAATGACGGGCAGAGGCAGCGCCCTGCACAGGCGGAGCTCTGCGGTGTGATTCCGTCGGTGTACTGCCCTTACGCTGGCCACCAAAGGGCATCCTGCCTCGTTGGAGATGTGCCTCCTCCTCATCCTCCTCCTCCTCCTCTCTCCTATTAGGCACCCACGTGGAGTCAGTGACCTCATCATCCCCTCCCTCCTCATCACTGGAGCCAATCTGGCAGTATGCTGCAGCTGCTGGAACATGACTGCCAGATTGGTGTCCTTCTTGAGCATCCCCTCTGTCTGCTCTCACGCTACTGCCTTCCTGTAGCTGGGTTTCATCATCAGACCCTTCGAAACCCTGGGCATCCTCCTGGAGCATGTACCCAACACTGTGCTCAAACAGTTCGGGGGACTCCTCAGGAGGAGGACATGGTGGGTCTAGGGAAGGAGTGACTGATGATGAGTCTGACATTGATACCAGGGAAGAGGACGCTTTGGCAGCTGCTTTTCCAGTACCCTGAGCCTGGGTGAGAGAGGATGAGGAGGAGGAGGAGGGCTTGGTCATCCACTCTACCAAGTCTTCGGCATGATGTGGCTCAACATGTCCAGCTGCCGAAAAGAAGGACAAGCGTGTCCCATGGCCATGTGCTGATGACAATGCACCGCGTCCACGACCAGCACTGTTGCCCCCAGACACAGAGCCTGCTTGCCCTCTTTTATTGCCTCCTGACTGTCTGCCTCTCCTTGTTTGCCTTCCAGACATTCTAATAGATGGCCTGCAGGTAGATGGGAAAAAAGCAATAAGGGCTACCTTCAGGTGTCCTTCTCTGTCCCTTTACTTAAGGATTTCTAAATATGGTTGAGGATGATTGCTTTTGCACAGAATAGCACAACGACAATTTCCCTGACTGTCCAAAAAAACAAGGATTTCAAAGATAGTTGATGAGGAATGCTTTAGCACACTATAGCACAAGGAGAATTTCCCTTACTTTCCTTCTTTGTCCCTAGAAACAAGGATTATCACAGTGAAAGAAACTGACACTCTTCCTACCTATAGTTTTCTGTCCCTAGAAAAAAATGTTTTTTTAAAGCACACTATAGCACAAGGAGAATTTCCCTCACTTTCCTTCTTTGTCCCTAGAAACAAGGATTATCACAGTGAAAGAAACTGACACTCTTCCTACCTATAGTTTTCTGTCCCTAGAAAAATTTTTTTTTTAAAGCACACTATAGCACAAGGAGAATTCCCTCACTGTCCTTCCCTGTCCCTAGAAACAAGGATTCGCACAGTAAAACACACTGACACTCTCCCTACCTATAGTTTTCTGTCCCTAGAAAAAATGTTTTTTTAAAGCACACTATAGCACAAGGAGAATTTCCCTCACTTTCCTTCTTTGTCCCTAGAAACAGGGATTATCACAGTGAAAGAAACTGACACTCTTCCTACCTATAGTTTTCTGTCCCTAGAATTTTTTTTTTTTTAAAGCACACTATAGCACAAGGAGAATTTCCCTCACTTTCCTTCTTTGGCCCTAGAAACAGGGATTATCACAGTGAAAGAAACTGACACTCTTCCTACCTATAGTTTTCTGTCCCTAGAAAAAATGTTTTTTTAAAGCACACTATAGCACAAGGAGAATTCCCTCACTGTCCTTCCCTGTCCCTAGAAACAAGGATTCACACAGTAAAACACACTGACACTCTCCCTACCTATAGTTTTCTGTCCCTAGAAATTTTTTTTTTTTAAAGCACACTATAGCACAAGGAGAATTTCCCTCACTTTCCTTCTTTGTCCCTAGAAACAAGGATTATCACAGTGAAAGAAACTGACACTCTTCCTACCTATAGTTTTCTGTCCCTAGAAAAAATGTTTTTTTAAAGCACACTATAGCACAAGGAGAATTCCCTCACTGTCCTTCCCTGTCCCTAGAAACAAGGATTCGCACAGTAAAACACACTGACACTCTCCCTACCTATAGTTTTCTGTCCCTAGAAAAAATGTTTTTTTAAAGCACACTATAGCACAAGGAGAATTTACCTCACTTTCCTTCTTTGTCCCTAGAAACAGGGATTATCACAGTGAAAGAAACTGACACTCTTCCTACCTATAGTTTTCTGTCCCTAGAAAATTTTTTTTTTTTAAAGCACACTATAGCACAAGGAGAATTCCCTCACTGTCCTTCCCTGTCCCTAGAAACAAGGATTCGCACAGTAAAAGACACTGACACTCTCCCTACCTATAGTTTTCTGTCCCTAGAAAAAATGTTTTTTTAAAGCACACTATAGCACAAGGAGAATTTCCCTCACTTTCCTTCTTTGTCCCTAGAAACAAGGATTATCACAGTGAAAGAAACTGACACTCTTCCTACCTATAGTTTTCTGTCCCTAGAAAAAATGTTTTTTTAAAGCACACTATAGCACAAGGAGAATTCCCTCACTGTCCTTCCCTGTCCCTAGAAACAAGGATTTGCACAGTAAAACACACTGACACTCTCCCTACCTATAGTTTTCTGTCCCTAGAAAAAATGTTTTTTTAAAGCACACTATAGCACAAGGAGAATTTCCCTCACTTTCCTTCTTTGTCCCTAGAAACAAGGATTATCACAGTGAAAGAAACTGACACTCTTCCTACCTATAGTTTTCTGTCCCTAGAAAAAATGTTTTTTTAAAGCACACTATAGCACAAGGAGAATTCCCTCACTGTCCTTCCCTGTCCCTAGAAACAAGGATTCGCACAGTAAAAGACACTGACACTCTCCCTACCTATAGTTTTCTGTCCCTAGAAAAAATGTTTTTTTAAAGCACACTATAGCACAAGGAGAATTTCCCTCACTTTCCTTCTTTGTCCCTAGAAACAAGGATTCGCACAGTGAAAGAAACTGACACTCTCCCTACCTATAGTTTTCTGTCCCTAGAAAAAATGTTTTTTTAAAGCACACTATAGCACAAGGAGAATTCCCTCACTGTCCTTCCCTGTCCCTAGAAACAAGGATTCACACAGTAAAACACACTGACACTCTCCCTACCTATCCTTCTCTTTCCCTAAACTAAAGGAATCCAGGTTAAGCAAGAAAGAAATAAATGTCACTGTCCCTGCCTATGCTTCTCTTTCCCTGCTCCGGAACACACTACACTAGGCCGCCGTGCTGGCGGCCTTTTATAGTGTGGGGCGTGTACTAAACACCCTCAGCAATAATTGGCCACAGGCATCCTGCCTGTGGCCAATCATTGCTCTCCTCGCTGCCGGCGCTGTGATTGGCCAAGCATGCGGGGTCACAGTGCATGCTTGGCCAATCACAGCGCCTGGATGACACTGCGATGGCGTAGTGCATTGTGGGCCGTTCGCGTCACTCGAATTTGGCGCGAACGGCCCAAATCGTTCGATCTTCGTCGAACGATCGAACAGCCGATGTTCGAGTCGAACATATGTTCGACTCGAACACGAAGCTCATCCCTACATATAAGTCTTTATAATTAGCACTTTAGATTTCTCCCATAGATTTTTCGAATTGGCCGCGAACACCCCAATTTGTTCGCTGTTCGGCGAACGGGCGAACAGGCAATGTTCGAGTCGAACATGAGTTTGACTCAAACTCGAAGCTCATCCCTATTCCCAACCCAAACCATCATGGAGGGTATGGTAATCAAGTGACACCAGGAACATCGTATGAAAATCGTTTCATGTCCTACCCACCTATACCAGGACCAAATCCAATGTCCATGCCTCCCCACTACAATAATGCCCGTTTTCAGGGAGGGCCGTATGACATGCCCCTCTATCGACCCCCAACCCAACACCCCCCCCCCCTTCTCGAGAGGATTCACACCCTCTACCACCCTGTTATCAAGACCTGTCGTTTCTTGTTTGGTCATTTAAGATCGAAGTTACACTGCTATGTATAGTTTTATATGTTTTGAACAAATATGTTACTAAAGTATTAAAAAGTTTATGCTCAAAGTTTGCTGATCATAATATATACCGGTACATTTTTTATAAGTAGAGTTTATTGAATAAAGTTTATGATATATATTGCATAAATATGTTTCTAAAGTTTTAATATATTTTTATTCATGTTGTGCAATTGTATATTTGAAACACGAATACATTTAATAAATGTATACAGTTTATCAAAAAAGTGTTGTGTTTATGTTTATGTATTATGAGTTTACATGTAAACGCGTTGATTAATCATATAAATTACCTCACCGTTATAAGTAAGCGTTCGCATTGTGTTATTGTATCTCTGCAATTGGTATCCTGTCTCAACAAGGCAGGTGTCAACAGATCAAGAAAAAAGTCAAATCTAGTGAAGGAAATTGATCAGTTGTTAACACTACTAAATGATTGACCTATTCTATCCTATGCTAATCAATATTATATGCTAACCTAACTTCACTATGCTAAAAAAATTCTAAACCTAACCCTATTCATGCAGACCGAGTAACCATATAAACTTTAGTTAACACATAAATGGAACCCTACTCTAGAAATGTAATTCTATGCTAAGCCTAACCTAACTATAATTTGCTAACCAGAACTCTATACCAAAATACTGAGACAGTAGAGTTAGGGGTTTGGGACTATAGGGACGGGGATTAGGGTTAGGGTTGGGATTTTGGGACTACCAAGGCTAGGATTAGGGTTAGGAGTTTTGGACTATCAGGACTGGGATTAGGGTTGGGAGTTTTGGACTATCAGTACTGGGATTAGGGTTATGGTTGGGAGTTTTGGACTATCCGGAGTGGGATTAGGGTTATGGTTGGGAGTTTGGGACTATCAGGACTGGGATTAGGGTTAGGGTTGGGAGTTTGGGACCATCAGGAGTGGGATTAGGGTTAGGGTTGGGAGTTTGGGACTATCAGGACTGGGATTAGGGTTGGGAGTTTAGGACTATCAGGAGTGGGGTTAGGGTTAGGGTTGGGAGTTTGGGACTATCAGGACTGGGATTAGGGTTAGGGTTCGGAGTTTGGGACTATCGGGACTGGGATAAGGGTTAGGGTTGGGAGTTTGGGACTATCAGGACTGGGATAAGGGTTAGGGTTGGGAGTTTGGGACTATCAGGACTGGGATTAGGGTTAAGGTTAGGAGTTTGGGACTACCAGGACTGGGATTAGGGTTAAGGTTAGAAGTTTGGGACTACCAGGACTGGGTTTAGAGGACTGGGATATTGTAACTTACGTTGCGATGCTCATTCGAGTGTAATATCGCAACTTATCAGGGTGCACTCTCAGGTCATGATAGAGCAACACAAATTGTCCTCTGTCGGAGTGCATTTGTTGGATGGGATGAACCCAAAAGCGACATTGCGGTCTCTGTTGGAGAATATGTTCCCAAACAAGTAGCACAAACATTACATAGTTAGTCAGGTTGAAAAAAGACACAAAGTCCATCCAGTTCATCCATAAAAAAAAAAAAAAAAACAATATCGTACAATCCTATATACCCAATTCTATACCCACAGTTGACCCAGAGGAAGGCAAAAAACCCCAGCAGAGCATGATCCAATTTGCTACAGCAGGGGAAAAATTCCTTCCTGATCCCCCGAGAGGCAATCGGATTTACCCTGGATCAACTTTACCTATAAATGTTAGTACTCAGTTATACTATGTACATTTAGGAAAGTATCAAGGCCTTTCTTAAAGCAATCTACTAAGCTGGCCAGTAAATGCAGCTCAAAATACTCCAACTTCTCCCTGTTTTCTTTCTTCTCTCATGAAATAACAGGATGTGCACAGGATGTGATGTAAGGGGGTGGGGTTGTTTGCCGACGCCAACGCTTCAAAAGCGCTATAAAAACGACGCATGGACGTTAGTGCTATTTTTAGCGCTAATGCGGCAAAAACTCAATAAAAACGTGCTAATAGCGATAGGCATTTTTATCGCGTTTTTCTAACGCCTCAGTGTGAAAGGGGCCTAAGAGTGTATCATTTATATTCCAAGTTTTATGCAATATGTTAAAAGCAGAACTCAGTTTTGATTTCTATACTTTAATTTAGTAGTGGAAGGCATCCTGCCTCCAGTTCTCCATCCTGTTCACATAATACCTATATGTCTTTATTCTGGGGCTGGTTTCTTACAGACTTTTAGCTGTGCGACATTCAGCATTTTCAGGTTTTCTCTGTAGGCCAGCTGTCATCAGCACATACCCCCATAGTTCTCAGAAACACAAGGGTTGTAATGATGGCTGAACACAATGAAGGCCTCTTGAGCCCCTATAGGGAAAGAGAGCCTTGACTGATGGGGGCATGGCCAGGAGCTGGGCGTAAGCAGTTGGTGAATGGTCATTCAAGATTGGATAAACTCATGGGGGATGGGCTGAGCCTGAGCTCAGTAAAAGTACTACCCCAGGGAATTCTGGGCCTTTTGAAGAAACGTGGCTGGAAGAGCTTCCCACCCTCCCGCCCCCTTTTTTCTTTGATGGTCTGTCACAGCTTGCTGCAGTTTCTTGATCTTGCCCGCATTAAAATTTGCTGTAATGGGCTATGCACTTGATTGGAAATGTGAAGTTCGGCACATCATGGATCTGGTGGACAGATTACTGGGAGGGGCTGGGGAAGACCCAGCTGTCATGGTGCACGTTGGCACCAATGACAAAGTCAAAGGCAGATGGAATGTCCTAAGGAACGATTTTAGGGACTTGGGAGCTAAATTGAGGAA
Organism: Rana muscosa; assembly: GCA_029206835.1. Classification (NCBI taxonomy): domain Eukaryota; kingdom Metazoa; phylum Chordata; class Amphibia; order Anura; family Ranidae; genus Rana; species Rana muscosa. Next base: position 44,277,860 of record CM055127.1, read on the forward strand.
AAGGACCTCCAAGGTGGTATTCTCAGGAATACTTCCGGTACATCGAGCCACACCAGAAAGGCAGAGGGAGATTAGGGAACTAAACAAGTGGCTGAGGAGCTGGTGTAGTAAGGAGGGGTTTGGGTTCCTGGAGGACTGGGCCAACTTCTCAGTCGATAACCAGTACTATAGAAGGGATGGACTGCACCTAAATGAGGAGGGTGCAGATCATCTGGGAATGCAGATGGCCAAAAAGTTAGAGGGGTTTTTAAACTAGGTGATGGGGTAGTATTGGGGGCATTAGTGGTAGGGTAACCAAAGCACATAAACCCAAGGTAAGTATAGTAGCAAGTCCTAGTTGCAATCTTGGAACACTCAATAAGAGGATCGTATGCAACCATTCTAAACTACATGGCATGTTCACCAATGCCAGGAGCCTGGTGGACAAGATAGGTGAACTAGAGATACTGTTGTACGAGGAGAATTTGGATTTTGTGAGAATTTCAGAGACCTGGTTCAACAGCTCTCATGATTGGCTGGCAACCATTCAAGGGCATACTCTTTATCACAAGGATAGAGAGGGTAAAAAAGGGGGAGGGGTATGCCTATATATCAAGAATAATGTACAAGCGAATGTGAGAGATGACATCACTAATGGAGCTAGGGAGGAGGTGGAATCCTTATGGGTAGAGCTCCAAAGGGATGAAGCTAAGGGGAAAATAATACTGGGGGTATGCTATAGGCCCTCTAACCTGAGGGAGGAGGGGGAGACAGATCTCCTATCACAATTTGGATTAGCAGCAAGGATGGGAAGTGTTATCATAGTGGGGGATTTTAATTATCCAGACATAGACTGGGTGGAGGGAACCACGCATTCATCTAATACTTGCCAGTTCCTAAATGTCTTGCAGGACAATTTTATGGTTCAGATGGTAGACACACCAACTAGAAATAAAGTGTTACTGGACCTACTGATTACCAACAATACAGACCTGATCACGGATGTGGAAATACGGGGCAATTTAGGTAACAGCGACCACAGGTCAATTGGCTTCCGTATAAATCACACAAATAGGAAACATAAGGGGAATACAAAGACACTGAATTTCAAGAGCCAACTTCCCTAAACTACGAACCTTGCTAGAAGGCATAAATTGGGCTAAAGTTTTTATGACTGTAGGTGCTTAAGCTGTATGTTTTGTACGTGTTAGAAAATTCAATAAAAACAATTTATAAAAAAAAAAAAATTGGGCTAAAAGCTTAGGGACAAAGAACATGGAGGAGAGATGGGTTTGCTTTAAGAGCATATTAAATAAGGGCATTAGCCAATTCATCCCATTGGGTAATACATTTTAAATTGCAAGCAAAAGTCCAGGATTGCATAACTCCAATGTAAAAATGCATATAAAAGCAAAAGAGAAGGCCTTCAAAAAATACAAGGTTGAGGGATCATCATCAGCATTCAGACTTTATAAAGAATGCAACAAGAAATGAAAGGGAGCAATTAGCGCGGCTAAGATAGAACATTAAAGACACATAGCGGAGGAGAGTAAAATAAATCCCAAGAAATTCTTTAAGTATGTAAACAGTAAAAAAGGGAGGACAGACCATATTGGCCCCATAAAGAATGAGGAAGGACATCTGGTTACAAAGGATGGGGAGATAGCGAAGGTATTGAATTTATTCTTCTCTTCAGTCTTCACAAGGAAATCGGGGGGCTTCAGTAACCAAAACTGCAGTGTCTATCCTCATGACACATCACAGGAAGCACCTCCATGGTCAACAGAGGACAGAATTAAAATTAGACTTGGGAAACTTAACATTAATAAATAACCGGGACCAGATGGCTTGCACCCGAGGGTACTTAGGGAACTCAGTCAAGTATTTGCCAGACCATTGTTCCTAATTTTTACTGACAGTCTACTGACTGGAATGGTACCAGCTGATTGGAGAATAGCCAATGTAGCACCAATATTTAAAAAGGGCCCAAAATACATCCCTGGGAATTACAGACCAGTTAGCCTAACATCAATAGTATGAAAGCTCTTGGAGGGGATGATAAGGGACTATATACAAGATTTTAGTAATGAGAACGGTATCATTAGCAGTAATCAGCATGGATTCATGAAGAATCGTTCTTGCCAAACCAATCTATTAACCTTCTATGAGGAGGTGAGTTCAGGCCCGGATTTACTCCCTTTGCTGCCCTAAGGACGGGTCCTTCAATGCCGCCCCCCCCCCTGTCGGCCCCATTGTGCTTCGTACTGCGGGACGACAGGATTTTTTCACCCCCCTGTTGCCGTGGCGCCGCCAGGGGCGGATCCAGAGTCCAGTCTCGGAAGGGGCACTGCCAGAAAATACGATTTTTAACAGACAATTTATTTGGGAAATGGCTGGTGTTGGCGCTTCAATCATCACGGCACCATGGTTGTTATGGTGTCAGGATGATTGTAGCGCATTATTTCTATTATTACATTGTTATAGAAAAATTAAATAGTTCAACTCACCATAATGCAGAATCAGTGGGAGCCCCGAGTGTGTCACTTGCCAAGGTCGCCTGCCACCAGATGCAGATTGTCACTTGCCAAACATTGCAGGTTGTCCACTTGCCACGTCACCTTCCACAAGTTGCGGATTGTCACTTGTCAAACATTGCAGATTGAAATAAGGAAAATCTCGCGCCTAGTATAACAAAATAAATTAAAGCTGCTCCCCGAAAATTCCAATATATGGAACAAAATGTGGTTAAAGTGAATATATAAATATCTTATATACTTGTGGAGGCGCTAAATATAATCACTCATGATAAGTTAATGGGATACCAAGTGTGATACTAAGTATATAAAAATAGTGAACCAAACACCAGCCTGCCTAAGCACACTAAATTAAACAGTGATGTACTGAATAAAACTATGCAAAAAATTCCTAATGTTGCACAAGTGTGTGTAGGATATAGTCCTGTTTGTTAATACAGAACAATTAAACCCCTATGCACAAACAAAATACATTTGATGAAAGAATTATAGTGTGCATAGATGATAAACATATAAAACAAGTGCCAATCAAGTCCTTGAAATCAATAAACAATATAAAAAAGTCAAGTGTAGAATCTGGAATGCATCATGCAAATCAAGAATCCAAATAAAGTGACAGCTGTCAGAAGTCCACCTTCACCGACTGTAAACCAATCACCCGAATGTGCTCAAATAAGGATGGCAGCTTACCAAATGAAGTTGACCCTTTTAATTAAAAAAGAGGTCAAATGCGCTTGCAGCAAGCACCCTTGCTTAGGTTAAAATGAGAAGATGATACCGGACTGAAACCACTGCCTCATGGAGGCTCAGATCAGAATATGAAATAAAGAATAAAACGGCAATAGCGTAATTCCGTTTATTGAGCCAAACGTGTACAAAAATAAAAAGCCAAAAGCCTGCTTACTTGAACAGGTGCCACAGACCTGGCACTGAGGCTGGATGGCGTATCAAGGAGAGAGAAATGATGTCCCATCTGTGGGTAACTGGCGTGCGTTCCACCTACGATGGTGGAAAGCCAGAGGGACCGGAAGTAGCGCCTGTACGTGACCTAGTACCACATCGATGTACGTTTCGTATAACACGTCACCAGGAAGCATTGATGACGTGTTATACGAAACGTACGTCGAGGCGGTACTAGGTCACGTACAGACGCTACTTCCAGTCCCTCTGGCTCTCCGCCATCGTAGGTGGAACGCACGCCAGTTACCCACAGATGGGACATCATTTCTCTCTCCTTGATACGCCACCCAGCCTCAGTGCCGGGTCTGTGGCACCTGTTCAAGTAAGCAGGCATTTGGCTTTTTATTTTTGTGCACGTTTGGCTCAATAAACGGAATTACGCTATTGCCGTTTTATTCTTTATTCCATATTCTGATCTGAGCCTCCATGAGGCAGTGGTTCCAGTCCGGTATCATCTTCTCCATTTAACCTAAGCAAGGGTGCTTGCTGCAAGCGTATTTGACCTCTTTTTTAATTAAAATGGTCAACTTCATTTGGTAAGCTGCCATCCTTATTTGAGCACATTCGGGTGATTGGTTTACAGTCGGTGAAGGTGAACTTTTGACAGCTGTCACTTTATTTGGATTCTTGATTTTCATGATGCATTCCAGATTCTACACTTGACTTTTTTATATTGTTTATTGATTTCAAGGACTTGATTGGCACTTGTTTTATAAGTTTATCATCTATGCGCACTATAATTCTTTCATCAAATGTATTTTGTTTGTGCATATGGGTTTAATTGTTCTGTATTGACAAACAGGACTATATCCTACACACACTTGTGCAACATTAGGTATTTTTTTGCATAGTTTTATTCAGTACATCACTGTTTAATTTAGTGTGCTTAGGCAGGCTGGTGTTTGGTTCACTATTTTTATATACTTAGTATCACACTTGGTATCCCATTAACTTATCACAAGTGATTATATTTAGCGCCTCCACAAGTATAAAAGATATTTAAACATTGCGGATTGTCCACTTGCCACGTTGTAAGGTAGCGCGTTAGACCACTTCTATCCCTTAGAGCCTAGGCCGGACCATTGGGTGTATGGATGCGCTCTATGACCGGTCAGGTAATTCAGACACACGCAAAGATGGTGGTTCAAAAATTACAAAGCTGTATTCAGAGTTCAGCATACTTATCCTACAACACAAGGAGACTCCTCCCACTAAACCACAAACACAAGTTTAACAGAAGATATTGCAAAAAACTTAGTTACAGTTACAGTGCATTCCTATCAATAGCCTTACAATGTATTCTGCCTAGTTACAAAGGGCTCAAAAGGTCATGTGCTAAGTTCTGATCATAGAAGCTGGGCGTTGAGCCAGATCTTGAAGTCTGTGAAAAAGTAGCTTGACCACTACTAATCTTATATTCTGTCATTATTAACAAGTTCTACAAAATAGCTGTAAGTGTGAACATCAGAGAGTCTGACATTAGCTAACTCAATATCAATATCTTACTGCAAAAATACAAATATACTTACTGTACTTACATATTGACTTGGTATTGCTAAAACTTATGAAAGCTGAAATGTAATGAAGATCAATAAAGACCCCCAATATTCTTACAAACCCTCCTTTGATCAAGGCAGATAAAAAATTCTATCTGCCGTGATCATTATACCATCTGTGTGTAGTAAATATTCCTTTGAGGCCAAATCCCACCCCTCTAAGAGGATCCCAGGTCCTAGCAATGTCCCTTGCTTCTTGTTGTAATTTATTTACCTAATTTCTGTGTTGTGCAATAACGTCATAATAATCAGGTATTTCTACAGATGTATTGTGATTCCATGTGCAACATTCATAATCCTCAGTGACCTCACACAATCCTGTGAGTGCAGCACTCATGGATTCAATAGCAAAATCATGGAGTTCTAACTGCTTCCTAATTGCTCTAGTCTCAATGTTTAAGCTATCATCAGAATTCTTTTCCATTATCTCATCAATAATTCCTGTGTAATTATTTATCCTTTTCATCATATCAATTCCCCATCCTGTCCAGGAGGGAAACCAAGCCCAGCTCCTGTCCTTTTCTAAGAATAATTCCCTTTTTGGTCTAGTGTGGTTATATCTTTGAGCTGACCCTCCTTGGGAATCCATCCCGCATGACTGGTGAACATAGCAACTCCACATAACTATTATAGTAACAAGGGCAATACATGAGAGAACAAGAAACAATAACATTGCGACCTTATTCTTTTCTCTGGGGGCTTCTGGTATAGTAAATTGGCAATGTATTTTTAGACACTCTAGAGTTTGGGGGGGGGTTGCGGGAATGGGGGCATCGCAAGGTTTAATGAAGCTCCAGTCTCTTTCGGGGGTGTTGAGGGGGAGTTTGGGAGTAGTCATATTCTGGGGGGGCCACTAGGTTGCAATATTCACTGTCTCCTATTGAAGGGATTGGGGGCAAGGGGCGATGGAGTTCTGGGAGTCCGGTTTCTCCTGAGGTTTCGATGCCCTCTTTCCTGGTGGAGAGCTGCCTGGAGTCTGTGGCATCGCTGGGCCCTTTTTTAGTCTTGAGGCATGGATCCATTGTGGGCCTTGGTCGGTGAGTACAGCAGTCCTGGTGACCTTCTCAATTCGGAATGGTCCTTGATAGACTGGTCTCGTGTGTTTTCTTACTGCAAGCTGCTTGACAAACACTTTGTCACCCGGATGTGTTGGTTCTGTGGAAAAAGGAGGAAAGGTGACAGCCACTTGTTTATATTTTTCAGTAAGACTACTTACCAAATGTTTCACGTACTCTTCCTGTAAGAAAAATATGTTATCCTCACCTGTCCCTATCCCTTCTGTCCCTCCTTTTCTCATTTTTGCTGGCCTACCCATCAATATCTCAAAAGGAGATATTCCCGTTCTGCTATAGGGGGGTAGACCTGATTTGGTATAAGACCGTTGGCAAGTAATCTAACCAGTTTTTTTATATTGTACCACCTGTTGCTTTTTTCAATTTGTCTTTTAGGCTTCATGCCTATAATTTTTACTAGCTCCTTTACTAAGGCTGAGGTAAATGCTGGACCTTGATCTGACCATATAGTGGCCGGAAGGTCAAACCTACAGATCCACTGATTTATTAGTACTCTGGCTGTAATTTAGCTGTCTCCCCTGTTCTCTTCTACCCATCCTGTAAATCTGTCAACTATAACCAAAAGATATTTTAAATTGCCCTTCTGTGTGGGGACTTGTGTGTAATCTATTTGTAAATCATGTAAAGGACCTGTAGGGGGCGCCAAATGTCCATGTAACCCATGTTTCTTTCCTTGCACATTATTCTGTGCACAGGTCAGGCAAGATTCTACTAGGGATTCTATCATATGGTGCACCCTTTTTGTGCAAAAAGTTTCATTATACAATGTTAGAATAGCTTGCGGGCCTATGTGTCCTGGTCCGTGTAAATATGACAGTAAGAGGGGTGCTGCAGCCATAGGGATTCCTATTATTCCCTCCTTGGTTGACCAAAGTCCATTAGGATCTTTTGTCAACCCGTGGCCCCATATCTGCTGTCAGTGTAAATGTTTACATCTTTTCCTTCAAAAATCTGACAAACTCTAGTTAGAGCAATGAGTTCTGCAATCTGGGCTGAACTAGCATTCAGAGATTTGGCTTAAATCATTACATCTGGCAATTGAACAATGGCATAACCAGTTTGGTAAAAGTTTTGTCATCAGGTCGGTAGCAGCTGCCATCTACATAAACATTTTCCGCATTTGGATACAGAACATCTGTGAGGTCTGGTCTTGGGAGGGTAGTTTCTGTAAGTACCTCAGTGCAATCGTGTTCTGGAATTGGTGTGTTTTCTGACATTAATTTTAGCAAAGAGTGTAGAAACCTAATGGGCTGTGGTGTTTCTGAACATGATTTTATGGTGAGATTGTGGGTGTTCAGTAAAATTATCTCATAACCGCTTGATCTCTGTGCTGTCATGTGTTGAGTATTCATGTTTGTCATGAGGTGTGTGACTGTATGAGTGGTATACAGTGTAAGTTCATGTCCCCAGGGCCGATCCGCCCTATAGGCTTGCTAGGCAAGCTGCATAGGGCCCCGAGTAATTACTAGGGGCCCCCGAAACTTTGCCGCCGCCGCAACCGCCGCCGCCGCCACTAGAGGTCCGCAGGCCGGGCGGAGACAATTTTCATTTTCTTGTAGACCAAGAGGAGGGTCAGGGTGGCTGCCAATAGGAATTGAGCTGCGGCACCGCCCACCTCCCGCCCCGCTAATGTCTGTCTGTGTGTGAGTGAAATGTGGGAAGGGGCGGGGGTGGGCGGCGGCGGCGCAGCTTAATTCCTATTGCCAGCCACCCGGCCGGCTCCTCCACTGTCCCCTCAGCGTAATGGCGGCGGAGAGAGTCTCTGCTGCTGGGGCATCACACCTGGTGTAAGGGGGGCCTCTGCTGGGAATGCCTGGTGTAAGGGGGGCCTACCCTGGTGTAAGGCCTCCGCTGGGAATGCCTGGTGTAAGGGGGGCCTCCACTGGGAATGCCTGGTGTAAGGGGGGCCTCCGCTGGGGAGGCCTGGTGTATAGGGGGGCCTCCACTGGGAATGCCTGGTGTAAAGGGGGCCTCTGCTGGGGAGGCCTGGTGTAAGGGGGCCTCCGCTGGGGAGGCCTGGGGTAAGGGGGGCCTCCGCTGGGGAGGCCTGGTGTAAGGGGAGCCTCCGCTGGGAATGCCTGGTGTAAGGGGGGCCTCTGCCTGGGAGGCCTGGTGTAAGGAAGGCCTCCGCTGGGAATGCCTGGTGTAAGGGGGGCCTCCGCTGGGGAGGCCTGGTGTAAGGGGGGCCTCCGCTGGGAATGCCTGGTGTAAGGGGGGCCTCCGCTGGGGAGGCCTGGTGTAAGGGGGGCCTCCGCTGGGAATGCCTGGTGTAAGGGGGGCCTCCGCTGGGGAGGCCTGGTGTAAGGGGGGCCTCCGCTGGGAATGCCTGGTGTAAGGGGGCCTCCACTGGGAATGCCTGGTGTAAGGGGGGCCTCCGCTGGGGAGGCCTGGTGTATTAGGGGGCCTCCACTGGGAATGCCTGGTGTAAAAGGGGCCTCCGCTGGGGAGGCCTGGTGTAAGGGGGCCTCCGCTGGGGAGGCCTGGTGTAAGGGGGGCCTCCGCTGGGGAGGCCTGGTGTAAGGGGAGCCTCCGCTGGGAATGCCTGGTGTAAGGGGGGCCTCCGCCTGGGAGGCCTGGTGTAAGGGGGGCCTCCGCTGGGAATGCCTGGTGTAAGGGGGGCCTCCGCTGGGGAGGCCTGGTGTAAGGGGGGCCTCCGCTGGGAATGCCTGGTGTAAGGGGGGCCTCCGCTGGGGAGGCCTGGTGTAAGGGGGGCCTCCGCTGGGAATGCCTGGTGTAAGGGGGGCCTCCGCTGGGGAGGCCTGGTGTAAGGGGGGCCTCCGCTGGGAATGCCTGGTGTAAGGGGGCCTCCGCTGGGAATGCCTGGTGTAAGGGGGCCTCCGCTGGGGAGGCCTGGTGTAAGGGGGCCTCCGCTGGGGAGGCCTGGTGTAAGGGGGGGACTCCGCTGGGAATGCCTGGTGTAAGGGGGGACTCCGCTGGGAATGCCCGGTGTAAGGGGGCCTCCGCTGGGGAGGCCTGGTGTAAGGGGGGACTCCGCTGGGAATGCCTGGTGTAAGGGGGGCCTCCGCTGGGGAGGCCTGGTGTAAGGGGGGACTCCGCTGGGAATGCCTGGTGTAAGGGGGGCCTCCGCTGGGGAGGCCTGGTGTAAGGGGGGACTCCGCTGGGAATTCCTGGTGTAAGGGGGGCCTCCGCTGGGAATGCCTGGTGTAAGGAGGGCCTCCGCTGGGGAGGCCTGGTGTAAGGCGGGACTCCGCTGGGAATGCCTGGTGTAAGAGGGGCCTTCGCTGGGAAGGCCTGGTGTAAGGGGGGCCTCCGCTGCGGAGGCCTGGTGTAAGGGGGGCCTCCGCTGGGAAGGCCTGGTGTAAGGGGGGCCTCCGCTGGGAAGGCCTGGTGTAAGGGGGGCCTCCGCTGGGAATGCCTGGTGTAAGGGGGACTCCACTGGGAATGCCTGGTGTAAGGAGGGACTCTACTGGGAATGCCTGGTGTAAGGAGGGACTCTACTGGGAATGCCTGGTGTAAGGAGGGACTCTACTGGGAATGCCTGATATAAGGAGGAACTCTACTGGGAATGCCTGGTGTAAGGGGGACTCCGCTGGGAATGCCTGGTGTAAGGAGGGACTCGGGGCTTCCACTGATTATGCATTATGGTGAGTTGAATAATTTCATTTTATATTACAATGTAATAATAGAAATAATGCGCTTCAGTCATCCTGACACCATAACAACCATGGTGCCGGGATGATTGAAGCGCTAACACCAGGTGTTTGGAGTATCTTTATCTGCTGATTTGTTAAACTTTCTGGAATACACATATTTCTATTGTGGTGTAGGATCTGGGCCTGCTGTCCCTCCACCCCTCTTTCTTTCTATCTCTCCCTCTTTCTTTCTCTCTTTCTTCCTCCATCCCTCATTCATCTCCGACTCTAACCACACCCCTCCGAGCCACGCCCACGTAAGCCACGCCCACCATTCCGCGTAAACCACACCCATTTTTTGCCACCGTAAAGGGCCCCTTAGCAGAATTTTGCTTAGGGCCCCAGGGAGGTCAGGATCGGCACTGCATGTCCCAGAACCACCTTTGACGCCTCCTGTACTGCCATCACACAGGCTGATAAGGCCTGTAAACAATGTGGCATACCTTGAATTTGAATTGGAAGTTTCTTTGAGATGTATGAAACAGGTCTCAGAGAATTCCCATGTGATTGTGCCAAGACTACTGCAACAGTAGGTCCAGATACCACGCAGTACAATGAAAATGGCCCGCGTACTCTATAAGTCCCAATGCAGGGGCTTGCCTTAGAGACCTGATTAATGCTGTGAAAGCCTTAAGCCTCTCTGTTGTCCAATCAATAAACTTTGGGGCATCCTGCAGGGTAGCAGACCTTAGGATAGAATCATAATAAGAGCAATCAGGTATCCACTGCCTGCAGTATACTATGGACCCTAGGAAAGAGAGATGCGCTGACTTGTCTCTTGGTGGACTCCAGGAGGACAGTGCCTTGACTCGAGCTGGTGACACCAAACATTCGGTTCGGATTATACACCCCAAGTACTCACCCTGGACCTGCACCACTGGATCCCTTTCCGAGACACCAAGTGACCTTTCGAGGCGAGGAGAGTTAGTAGGTGCTCTGAGTCCTCCGCACAACTGACCTAATTTTCATTACACAGCAATAGGTCCACATACTGAAGCAACACTGAGCCTTCTTTTGGTACCCAATCGCTCAAAGATCGATTCAAGACCATGGAGCACGCTGCAGGACTGTCCGTAAAGCCTTGCGGGAGCCTAGCCCAGGTTCAAGGGAATTTTTGGGCTTCCTCTGCAACAGGTATAGAAGAGAACGCAATACTTAAATCAATGACCGTGTAGATCTTGGACGTTGCCGGTATCTCACAAAATATTGTAGCAATATCCGCAAAAAAAGGTGCTTTGTTCAGGGCCCTTAGGTCCTGTACAAAGCACCATTCACCACTGGCTTTGACTGGGTGAATGGCGGTGTTCCAGGGACTGATTGTGTGTTTCAGTATTCCTTCTGCTGTATATTGCTCTATTTGTGGTGCTATGCCTGCAATGTTTCCCTCTGACAGGGGATATTGTTTTTGGTAATGTACTACTGCTCCTTCCCCAATTATGGGCTTGTATGGTGTACAATGTATGCAGTGCCCATATAGGGTGTGCTTCAAGGTGTGTCGGTAGTAACATAAAGTACCCTCTAAAATCCTGTCTTTTTGGATTAGACAAATCACAGATTTCTGATGTAGCCAGCAGGCCTCCATCCTTTGTGAATTTGATCTGTATGTTTAAGCTCGACATTAAGTCTCTTCCCATAGGAAGCGGACAGTCAGTCAGAACGGCAAAACTCATTTCAAAAAGATGTTGGTCATGAACTGTACCAACGGGCAATCTGCCTCTTCCCATATTACCTCTGCGGTTAGCTCCCCTACTTGTTCCTCTCCTAGGGGGGCATTCTGACTTCCAATGTCCCATGTCCCCGCATGTGAAACAACCCTGCCGAAAATCCTGGGGATATGACTGGTATGGTGCTTGTTGGAATTGTTGGGGAACTTGTTGTGTATAAGGGACAACCATTTGTGCAGCTAATTGCGGGCTTTCTATCTGTTCGTGGTTAAATGAGGGAAATACCCCTCCTTTTGTGGTGAATAAGCCTGAGGATGCACGCTTTTTTAATGTCTTCCAGAAAGGCATCAGGTTTTTAGATTTGACCAGTCGGGGTTAATTAGTTTCAGCAACTGTGTTGTTTTAGGATCTCCCCCGGACATGACTGTGCTCACATACAGTTCAGGGTTTTCTATTCCTGTATCTTTGTATAACTGGTATACCCATTTACAAAATTAATAAAAGTTCTCTCCCGGTCCCTGCTTTGCAGTGCACATTATCCGCAAAGCACTTTCTCCTTTGTAAATTTTCTGCCAAACAGCTGCTACTGCTGCTCAAAACGATTCCCATCCATTTGCCTTTTAAAAGGGGTCATTATCAGCAAATAATGTTTTAACTTCTACATCGCAGGTTGGATCTGGATCCACTGTCTGTATTATTATTTCACAGTCATCGGCATTCATGTCTCTGTAAAAACAGAGCTGCCTCTCTCTGGGGTGTTTGCGGGGCTTTGGGCAAAGATCTTTAATATCCCTTAACGTCCCGAGGGGGAGTGGGATATGGACTGGGGTGTCTCCCAAGGGATTTGAGGGAGTCTGTCCTTCCTGTTCAGTTAACTGTAAAATGTTTAAGGTCTGCTCTTCCTTTTGCTGTTTCTCTAGCTCCTTCTTTTTCCTTTGGACTTCTTTCTTAGCCTGATCCACTTGCTTGGCTAACTGAGATACTTGTTCTCTCTGTCCCTTTAATATTTCTTCTTCCGTTTCTTATCCTTTAATTTTCTCTATCTGTTTTGTCCTGTCTGTCTTGTTTTAGGAATATTTAGAGGGATATCTTTCCTGGTACTCCATCATAGCCCTTTTCCACTTTTTACAACATTTACTCCTATAATTCTGATCCCATTTCCCTTCAGGATAATTATTTTTATCATGTATCCCACATATTTTCCGTACTTCCTTCCAATCCTCCTCACTACATGACCCTGCTGGCCCTAAACCAGATATTTGCAAACATTGTGATCTCTGTAGTATCAAAGTTAAAAAATGGTTCAACAACATTAGGGGCTAAGGTACCCCTTGCAAAATCATATGGGGAGGGTTGGCCGTGCTCACCTTCAAAGCCATCCTTTCCCTGTTTGTTTCCCATCATGCCAAATAGAGTGCCTTATAACCACAAATTCTGACTGATTTGGGGCAAATAGTATAAACCTCTCTGTTTTGATGGCAGAGAGACTGTATTTGCCACGGAGTCAAACCTTCTGCAAACCTCCCGTTCTGGTTGTGGTTATGTAGATTATATCTCAGAACCCAAAATTTTGGGGTCCCTCCTTCCGGAAAATAAGGACCTTTCCCAACCTTATTCTTGTATCCCCCAGGGACTGTGGGCAATAGTGTGTGTACCCGTCCATGAAATATGAACAGGACACCAGTTAAACACTCAGGGCAGTTCTGGGGCATCCATTGTGGCAAGTATGGGTCACAAAATTCAATAAACAATCTTAACAGTCTTAATACTTTAACCTACTATTAACTTTAGCACTTTATATGACTTAACACTTTAACATGCATGAAACAATTGATTAGAGAAACTGTATGATTCCCAACATCAGATCTATATAAAAGAATACAACCAACAGAAGACGCAATAATGTACATATATGCATATATCCTTATCAAAAATTACCCATAAAACAATTGGGATAATTAAAACTTAGAGCTCCATACACCCGTCCTTCTAAACCCGGGAGCAATATTTGCTACCCTATAATGTTCCTAACCTATCCTATACTATAATAGTTTATAGTCAGACCCGCCTAGTCAGACTCTCTTAGTTTATAGTCGGACCAACCTAGTCAGACTCCTTTAGTTTATAGTCGGACCAACCTAGTCAGACTCCTTTAGTTTATAGTCGGACCAACCTAGTCAGACTCTCTATCTGTCTAACCTTTGCGCTCCTATAAGTCCCAGGAAGCCAGCCTAGCAATCCTCGAGACAACTTAAATACAACTAAAATATTCAAAATCAATCGTAACAGAGTAAGTGAAATTAGCTTTGCAAAATTTCTTTCACAAAGTTCCACTTACCTGCTAATCGATTGTCCTCACATGGGGCACCAGTTGTAAGGTAGCGCGTTAGACCACTTCTATCCCTTAGAGCCTAGGCCGGACCATTGGGTGTATGGATGCGCTCTATGACCGGTCAGGTAATTCAGACACACGCAAAGATGGTGGTTCAAAAATTACAAAGCTGTATTCAGAGTTCAGCATACTTATCCTACAACACAAGGAGACTCCTCCCACTAAACCACAAACACAAGTTTAACAGAAGATATTGCAAAAAACTTAGTTACAGTTACAGTGCATTCCTATCAATAGCCTTACAATGTATTCTGCCTAGTTACAAAGGGCTCAAAAGGTCATGTGCTAAGTTCTGATCATAGAAGCTGGGCGTTGAGCCAGATCTTGAAGTCTGTGAAAAAGTAGCTTGACCACTACTAATCGTATATTCTGTCATTATTAACAAGTTCTACAAAATAGCTGTAAGTGTGAACATCAGAGAGTCTGACATTAGCTAACTCAATATCAATATCTTACTGCAAAAATACAAATATACTTACTGTACTTACATATTGACTTGGTATTGCTAAAACTTATGAAAGCTGAAATGTAATGAAGATCAATAAAGACCCCCAATATTCTTACAAACCCTCCTTTGATCAAGGCAGATAAAAAATTCTATCTGCCGTGATCATTATACCATCTGTGTGTAGTAAATATTCCTTTGAGGCCAAATCCCACCCCTCTAAGAGGATCCCAGGTCCTAGCAATGTCCCTTGCTTCTTGTTGTAATTTATTTACCTAATTTCTGTGTTGTGCAATAACGTCATAATAATCAGGTATTTCTACAGATGTATTGTGATTCCATGTGCAACATTCATAATCCTCAGTGACCTCACACAATCCTGTGAGTGCAGCACTCATGGATTCAATAGCAAAATCATGGAGTTCTAACTGCTTCCTAATTGCTCTAGTCTCAATGTTTAAGCTATCATCAGAATTCTTTTCCATTATCTCATCAATAATTCCTGTGTAATTATTTATCCTTTTCATCATATCAATTCCCCATCCTGTCCAGGAGGGAAACCAAGCCCAGCTCCTGTCCTTTTCTAAGAATAATTCCCTTTTTGGTCTAGTGTGGTTATATCTTTGAGCTGACCCTCCTTGGGAATCCATCCCGCATGACTGGTGAACATAGCAACTCCACATAACTATTATAGTAACAAGGGCAATACATGAGAGAACAAGAAACAATAACATTGCGACCTTATTCTTTTCTCTGGGGGCTTCTGGTATAGTAAATTGGCAATGTATTTTTAGACACTCTAGAGTTTGGGGGGGTTGCGGGAATGGGGGCATCGCAAGGTTTAATGAAGCTCCAGTCTCTTTCGGGGGTGTTGAGGGGGAGTTTGGGAGTAGTCATATTCTGGGGGGGCCACTAGGTTGCAATATTCACTGTCTCCTATTGAAGGGATTGGGGGCAAGGGGCGATGGAGTTCTGGGAGTCCGGTTTCTCCTGAGGTTTCGATGCCCTCTTTCCTGGTGGAGAGCTGCCTGGAGTCTGTGGCATCGCTGGGCCCTTTTTTAGTCTTGAGGCATGGATCCATTGTGGGCCTTGGTCGGTGAGTACAGCAGTCCTGGTGACCTTCTCAATTCGGAATGGTCCTTGATAGACTGGTCTCGTGTGTTTTCTTACTGCAAGCTGCTTGACAAACACTTTGTCACCCGGATGTGTTGGTTCTGTGGAAAAAGGAGGAAAGGTGACAGCCACTTGTTTATATTTTTCAGTAAGACTACTTACCAAATGTTTCACGTACTCTTCCTGTAAGAAAAATATGTTATCCTCACCTGTCCCTATCCCTTCTGTCCCTCCTTTTCTCATTTTTGCTGGCCTACCCATCAATATCTCAAAAGGAGATATTCCCGTTCTGCTATAGGGGGGTAGACCTGATTTGGTATAAGACCGTTGGCAAGTAATCTAACCAGTTTTTTTATATTGTACCACCTGTTGCTTTTTTCAATTTGTCTTTTAGGCTTCATGCCTATAATTTTTACTAGCTCCTTTACTAAGGCTGAGGTAAATGCTGGACCTTGATCTGACCATATAGTGGCCGGAAGGTCAAACCTACAGATCCACTGATTTATTAGTACTCTGGCTGTAATTTAGCTGTCTCCCCTGTTCTCTTCTACCCATCCTGTAAATCTGTCAACTATAACCAAAAGATATTTTAAATTGCCCTTCTGTGTGGGGACTTGTGTGTAATCTATTTGTAAATCATGTAAAGGACCTGTAGGGGGCGCCAAATGTCCATGTAACCCATGTTTCTTTCCTTGCACATTATTCTGTGCACAGGTCAGGCAAGATTCTACTAGGGATTCTATCATATGGTGCACCCTTTTTGTGCAAAAAGTTTCATTATACAATGTTAGAATAGCTTGCGGGCCTATGTGTCCTGGTCCGTGTAAATATGACAGTAAGAGGGGTGCTGCAGCCATAGGGATTCCTATTATTCCCTCCTTGGTTGACCAAAGTCCATTAGGATCTTTTGTCAACCCGTGGCCCCATATCTGCTGTCAGTGTAAATGTTTACATCTTTTCCTTCAAAAATCTGACAAACTCTAGTTAGAGCAATGAGTTCTGCAATCTGGGCTGAACTAGCATTCAGAGATTTGGCTTAAATCATTACATCTGGCAATTGAACAATGGCATAACCAGTTTGGTAAGTTTTGTCATCAGGTCGGTAGCAGCTGCCATCTACATAAACATTTTCCGCATTTGGATACAGAACATCTGTGAGGTCTGGTCTTGGGAGGGTAGTTTCTGTAAGTACCTCAGTGCAATCGTGTTCTGGAATTGGTGTGTTTTCTGACATTAATTTTAGCAAAGAGTGTAGAAACCTAATGGGCTGTGGTGTTTCTGAACATGATTTTATGGTGAGATTGTGGGTGTTCAGTAAAATTATCTCATAACCGCTTGATCTCTGTGCTGTCATGTGTTGAGTATTCATGTTTGTCATGAGGTGTGTGACTGTATGAGTGGTATACAGTGTAAGTTCATGTCCCCAGGGCCGATCCGCCCTATAGGCTTGCTAGGCAAGCTGCATAGGGCCCCGAGTAATTACTAGGGGCCCCCGAAACTTTGCCGCCGCCGCAACCGCCGCCGCCGCCACTAGAGGTCCGCAGGCCGGGCGGAGACAATTTTCATTTTCTTGTAGACCAAGAGGAGGGTCAGGGTGGCTGCCAATAGGAATTGAGCTGCGGCACCGCCCACCTCCCGCCCCGCTAATGTCTGTCTGTGTGTGAGTGAAATGTGGGAAGGGGCGGGGGTGGGCGGCGGCGCCGCAGCTTAATTCCTATTGCCAGCCACCCGGCCGGCTCCTCCACTGTCCCCTCAGCGTAATGGCGGCGGAGAGAGTCTCTGCTGCTGGGGCATCACACCTGGTGTAAGGGGGGCCTCTGCTGGGAATGCCTGGTGTAAGGGGGGCCTCCGCTGGGAATGCCTGGTGTAAGGGGGGCCTACCCTGGTGTAAGGCCTCCGCTGGGAATGCCTGGTGTAAGGGGGCCTCCACTGGGAATGCCTGGTGTAAGGGGGGCCTCCGCTGGGGAGGCCTGGTGTATTAGGGGGCCTCCACTGGGAATGCCTGGTGTAAAAGGGGCCTCCGCTGGGGAGGCCTGGTGTAAGGGGGCCTCCGCTGGGGAGGCCTGGTGTAAGGGGGGCCTCCGCTGGGGAGGCCTGGTGTAAGGGGAGCCTCCGCTGGGAATGCCTGGTGTAAGGGGGGCCTCCGCCTGGGAGGCCTGGTGTAAGGGGGGCCTCCGCTGGGAATGCCTGGTGTAAGGGGGGCCTCCGCTGGGGAGGCCTGGTGTAAGGGGGGCCTCCGCTGGGAATGCCTGGTGTAAGGGGGGCCTCCGCTGGGGAGGCCTGGTGTAAGGGGGGCCTCCGCTGGGAATGCCTGGTGTAAGGGGGGCCTCCGCTGGGGAGGCCTGGTGTAAGGGGGGCCTCCGCTGGGAATGCCTGGTGTAAGGGGGCCTCCGCTGGGAATGCCTGGTGTAAGGGGGCCTCCGCTGGGGAGGCCTGGTGTAAGGGGGCCTCCGCTGGGGAGGCCTGGTGTAAGGGGGGGACTCCGCTGGGAATGCCTGGTGTAAGGGGGGACTCCGCTGGGAATGCCTGGTGTAAGGGGGCCTCCGCTGGGGAGGCCTGGTGTAAGGGGGGACTCCGCTGGGAATGCCTGGTGTAAGGGGGGCCTCCGCTGGGGAGGCCTGGTGTAAGGGGGGACTCCGCTGGGAATGCCTGGTGTAAGGGGGGCCTCCGCTGGGGAGGCCTGGTGTAAGGGGGGACTCCGCTGGGAATTCCTGGTGTAAGGGGGGCCTCCGCTGGGAATGCCTGGTGTAAGGAGGGCCTCCGCTGGGGAGGCCTGGTGTAAGGCGCGACTCCGCTGGGAATGCCTGGTGTAAGAGGGGCCTTCGCTGGGAAGGCCTGGTGTAAGGGGGGCCTCCGCTGTGGAGGCCTGGTGTAAGGGGGGCCTCCGCTGGGAAGGCCTGGTGTAAGGGGGGCCTCCGCTGGGAAGGCCTGGTGTAAGGGGGGCCTCCGCTGGGAATGCCTGGTGTAAGGGGGACTCCACTGGGAATGCCTGGTGTAAGGAGGGACTCTACTGGGAATGCCTGGTGTAAGGAGGGACTCTACTGGGAATGCCTGGTGTAAGGAGGGACTCTACTGGGAATGCCTGGTGTAAGGAGGGACTCTACTGGGAATGCCTGATATAAGGAGGAACTCTACTGGGAATGCCTGGTGTAAGGGGGACTCCGCTGGGAATGCCTGGTGTAAGGAGGGACTCGGGGCTTCCACTGATTCGGCATTATGGTGAGTTGAATAATTTCATTTTATATTACAATGTAATAATAGAAATAATGCGCTTCAGTCATCCTGACACCATAACAACCATGGTGCCGGGATGATTGAAGCGCTAACACCAGGTGTTTGGAGTATCTTTATCTGCTGATTTGTTAAACTTTCTGGAATACACATATTTCTATTGTGGTGTAGGATCTGGGCCTGCTGTCCCTCCACCCCTCTTTCTTTCTATCTCTCCCTCTTTCTTTCTCTCTTTCTTCCTCCATCCCTCATTCATCTCCGACTCTAACCACACCCCTCCGAGCCACGCCCACGTAAGCCACGCCCACCATTCCGCGTAAACCACACCCATTTTTTGCCACCGTAAAGGGCCCCTTAGCAGAATTTTGCTTAGGGCCCCAGGGAGGTCAGGATCGGCACTGCATGTCCCAGAACCACCTTTGACGCCTCCTGTACTGCCATCACACAGGCTGATAAGGCCTGTAAACAATGTGGCATACCTTGAATTTGAATTGGAAGTTTCTTTGAGATGTATGAAACAGGTCTCAGAGAATTCCCATGTGATTGTGCCAAGACTACTGCAACAGTAGGTCCAGATACCACGCAGTACAATGAAAATGGCCCGCGTACTCTATAAGTCCCAATGCAGGGGCTTGCCTTAGAGACCTGATTAATGCTGTGAAAGCCTTAAGCCTCTCTGTTGTCCAATCAATAAACTTTGGGGCATCCTGCAGGGTAGCAGACCTTAGGATAGAATCATAATAAGAGCAATCAGGTATCCACTGCCTGCAGTATACTATGGACCCTAGGAAAGAGAGATGCGCTGACTTGTCTCTTGGTGGACTCCAGGAGGACAGTGCCTTGACTCGAGCTGGTGACACCAAACATTCGGTTCGGATTATACACCCCAAGTACTCACCCTGGACCTGCACCACTGGATCCCTTTCCGAGACACCAAGTGACCTTTCGAGGCGAGGAGAGTTAGTAGGTGCTCTGAGTCCTCCGCACAACTGACCTCATTTTCATTACACAGCAATAGGTCCACATACTGAAGCAACACTGAGCCTTCTTTTGGTACCCAATCGCTCAAAGATCGATTCAAGACCATGGAGCACGCTGCAGGACTGTCCGTAAAGCCTTGCGGGAGCCTAGCCCAGGTTCAAGGGAATTTTTGGGCTTCCTCTGCAACAGGTATGGAAGAGAACGCAATACTTAAATCAATGACCGTGTAGATCTTGGAAGTTGCCGGTATCTCACAAAATATTGTAGCAATATCCGCAACAAAAGGTGCTTTGTTCAGGGCCCTTAGGTCCTGTACAAAGCACCATTCACCACTGGCTTTGACTGGGTGAATGGCGGTGTTCCAGGGACTGATTGTGTGTTTCAGTATTCCTTCTGCTGTATATTGCTCTATTTGTGGTGCTATGCCTGCAATGTTTCCCTCTGACAGGGGATATTGTTTTTGGTAATGTACTACTGCTCCTTCCCCAATTATGGGCTTGTATGGTGTACAATGTATGCAGTGCCCATATAGGGTGTGCTTCAAGGTGTGTCGGTAGTAACATAAAGTACCCTCTAAAATCCTGTCTTTTTGGATTAGACAAATCACAGATTTCTGATGTAGCCAGCAGGCCTCCATCCTTTGTGAATTTGATCTGTATGTTTAAGCTCGACATTAAGTCTCTTCCCATAGGAAGCGGACAGTCAGTCAGAACGGCAAAACTCATTTCAAAAAGATGTTGGTCATGAACTGTACCAACGGGCAATCTGCCTCTTCCCATATTACCTCTGCGGTTAGCTCCCCTACTTGTTCCTCTCCTAGGGGGGCATTCTGACTTCCAATGTCCCATGTCCCCGCATGTGAAACAACCCTGCCGAAAATCCTGGGGATATGACTGGTATGGTGCTTGTTGGAATTGTTGGGGAACTTGTTGTGTATAAGGGACAACCATTTGTGCAGCTAATTGCGGGCTTTCTATCTGTTCGTGGTTAAATGAGGGAAATACCCCTCCTTTTGTGGTGAATAAGCCTGAGGATGCACGCTTTTTTAATGTCTTCCAGAAAGGCATCAGGTTTTTAGATTTGACCAGTCGGGGTTAATTAGTTTCAGCAACTGTGTTGTTTTAGGATCTCCCCCGGACATGACTGTGCTCACATACAGTTCAGGGTTTTCTATTCCTGTATCTTTGTATAACTGGTATACCCATTTACAAAATTAATAAAAGTTCTCTCCCGGTCCCTGCTTTGCAGTGCACATTATCCGCAAAGCACTTTCTCCTTTGTAAATTTTCTGCCAAACAGCTGCTACTGCTGCTCAAAACGATTCCCATCCATTTGCCTTTTAAAAGGGGTCATTATCAGCAAATAATGTTTTAACTTCTACATCGCAGGTTGGATCTGGATCCACTGTCTGTATTATTATTTCACAGTCATCGGCATTCATGTCTCTGTAAAAACAGAGCTGCCTCTCTCTGGGGTGTTTGCGGGGCTTTGGGCAAAGATCTTTAATATCCCTTAACGTCCCGAGGGGGAGTGGGATATGGACTGGGGTGTCTCCCAAGGGATTTGAGGGAGTCTGTCCTTCCTGTTCAGTTAACTGTAAAATGTTTAAGGTCTGCTCTTCCTTTTGCTGTTTCTCTAGCTCCTTCTTTTTCCTTTGGACTTCTTTCTTAGCCTGATCCACTTGCTTGGCTAACTGAGATACTTGTTCTCTCTGTCCCTTTAATATTTCTTCTTCCGTTTCTTATCCTTTAATTTTCTCTATCTGTTTTGTCCTGTCTGTCTTGTTTTAGGAATATTTAGAGGGATATCTTTCCTGGTACTCCATCATAGCCCTTTTCCACTTTTTACAACATTTACTCCTATAATTCTGATCCCATTTCCCTTCAGGATAATTATTTTTATCATGTATCCCACATATTTTCCGTACTTCCTTCCAATCCTCCTCACTACATGACCCTGCTGGCCCTAAACCAGATATTTGCAAACATTGTGATCTCTGTAGTATCAAAGTTAAAAAATGGTTCAACAACATTAGGGGCTAAGGTACCCCTTGCAAAATCATATGGGGAGGGTTGGCCGTGCTCACCTTCAAAGCCATCCTTTCCCTGTTTGTTTCCCATCATGCCAAATAGAGTGCCTTATAACCACAAATTCTGACTGATTTGGGGCAAATAGTATAAACCTCTCTGTTTTGATGGCAGAGAGACTGTATTTGCCACGGAGTCAAACCTTCTGCAAACCTCCCGTTCTGGTTGTGGTTATGTAGATTATATCTCAGAACCCAAAATTTTGGGGTCCCTCCTTCCGGAAAATAAGGACCTTTCCCAACCTTATTCTTGTATCCCCCAGGGACTGTGGGCAATAGTGTGTGTACCCGTCCATGAAATATGAACAGGACACCAGTTAAACACTCAGGGCAGTTCTGGGGCATCCATTGTGGCAAGTATGGGTCACAAAATTCAATAAACAATCTTAACAGTCTTAATACTTTAACCTACTATTAACTTTAGCACTTTATATGACTTAACACTTTAACATGCATGAAACAATTGATTAGAGAAACTGTATGATTCCCAACATCAGATCTATATAAAAGAATACAACCAACAGAAGACGCAATAATGTACATATATGCATATATCCTTATCAAAAATTACCCATAAAACAATTGGGATAATTAAAACTTAGAGCTCCATACACCCGTCCTTCTAAACCCGGGAGCAATATTTGCTACCCTATAATGTTCCTAACCTATCCTATACTATAATAGTTTATAGTCAGACCCGCCTAGTCAGACTCTCTTAGTTTATAGTCGGACCAACCTAGTCAGACTCCTTTAGTTTATAGTCGGACCAACCTAGTCAGACTCCTTTAGTTTATAGTCGGACCAACCTAGTCAGACTCTCTATCTGTCTAACCTTTGCGCTCCTATAAGTCCCAGGAAGCCAGCCTAGCAATCCTCGAGACAACTTAAATACAACTAAAATATTCAAAATCAATCGTAACAGAGTAAGTGAAATTAGCTTTGCAAAATTTCTTTCACAAAGTTCCACTTACCTGCTAATCGATTGTCCTCACATGGGGCACCAGTTGTAAGGTAGCGCGTTAGACCACTTCTATCCCTTAGAGCCTAGGCCGGACCATTGGGTGTATGGATGCGCTCTATGACCGGTCAGGTAATTCAGACACACGCAAAGATGGTGGTTCAAAAATTACAAAGCTGTATTCAGAGTTCAGCATACTTATCCTACAACACAAGGAGACTCCTCCCACTAAACCACAAACACAAGTTTAACAGAAGATATTGCAAAAAACTTAGTTACAGTTACAGTGCATTCCTATCAATAGCCTTACAATGTATTCTGCCTAGTTACAAAGGGCTCAAAAGGTCATGTGCTAAGTTCTGATCATAGAAGCTGGGCGTTGAGCCAGATCTTGAAGTCTGTGAAAAAGTAGCTTGACCACTACTAGTCTTATATCCTGTCATTATTAACAAGTTCTACAAAAATAGCTGTAAGTGTGAACATCAGAGAGTCTGACATTAGCTAACTCAATATCGATATCTTACTGCAAAAATACAAATATACTTACTGTACTTACATATTGACTTGGTATTGCTAAAACTTATGAAAGCTGAAATGTAATGAAGATCAATAAAGACCCCCAATATTCTTACACACGTCACCTGCCACAAGTTGCGGATTGTCACTTGCCAAACATTGCGGATTGTTCACTTGCCACGTCACCTGCCACAAGTTGCGGATTGTCCACTTGCCACGTCACCTGCCACACATTGCAGATTGTCACTTGCCACGTCACCTGCCACAAGCTGCGGATTGTCTACTTGCCACGTCACCTGCAACAGGTTGCGGATTGTCCACTTGCCACACATTGCGGATTGTCACTTGCCACGTCACCTGCTACACATTGCAGATTGTCACTTGCCACGTCACCTGCCACACCTTGCGGATTGTCCACTTGTCATGTCACCTGCCACACCTTGTGGATTGTCACTTTCTTGCTTAGGTGGGAAATGGGGATTGTCACTTCCTGTGTCCCGGAGTCAGGCAGCAGAGAGATGATGTAATCTCTCTGCTGCCTGCACAGTGAGTGAGGGCAGAACTTCCAGGATGCAGGGTGGGCGCCAGCCAGGCGGTGAGAGATGATGTCATCTCTCTGCTCCGCCACCCGCTGATTGGCCAGTCCACCCACCAAGCCTCCCAGCTGGCAGCTTCCTGTCTCTCTCACCCGTCTTCCGAGCCGCTTCCGCTCGCACAGTCAGTGTGACTGTGCGAGCACTGAGCGGACGGGCAGCTCAGCGGCTCATCCACTGCGCCGCCCGCACAGTCATTTGTATGCCGAGCCACCCACCGGCTCAACCACCATGCCGCCCGCACACTCACCCGCATCCGCCTCTGGGCGCTGCCCCTGCACCCACTGCTGCCCCGAGGCCTGGCCTTGTGGCCTTGTCAGGAATCCGGCCCTGGGTGAGTTGCCATCTAGATAAAGGAAGGCCTGTAGACGTGGAGTATCTGGATTTTGCAAAAGCATTTGACACAGTTCCCCATAAACATTTATTGTACAAAATAAGGTCCGTTGGCATTGACCATAGGGTGAGTACATGGATTAAAAACTGGCTACAAGGACGAGTTCAGAGGGTGGTGATAAATGGGGATTACTCGGAATGGTCAGGGGTGGGTAGTGGGGTCCCCCAGGGTTCTGTGCTGGGACCAATCCTGTTTAATTTGTTCATAAACGACCTGGAGGATGGGGTAAGCAGTGCAATCTCTGAATTTATGGACGATACTAAGCTAAGCAGGGCAATAACTTCTCCGCAGGATGTGTAAACCTTGCAAAAAGATATGAACAAATTAATGGGGTGGGCAAATACATGGAAAATGAGGCTCAATGTAAAAACATGTAAAATAATGCATTTGGGTGGCAAAAATACAAATGCAATTTATATACTGGGGGAGAACCTCTAGTGGAATCTAGGATGGAAAAAGGCCTGGGGGACCTAGTAGATGAGAGGCTCAGCAATGGCATGCAATGCCAAGCTGCTGCTAACAAAGCAAACAGAATATTGGCATGCATTAAAAAGGGGATTAACTCCAGAGATAAAATGATAATTCTTCCGCTCTACAAGACTTTGGTCCGACCGCACCTGGAGTATGCTATTTAGTTCTGGGCACCAGTCCTTAGGAAGGATGTACTGAAAATGGAGAGAGTGCAAAGAAGGGCAATAAAGCTAATAAAGGGTCTGGAGCAGTGGTTCTCAACTCCAGTCCTCAGGGCCCACCAACAGGCCAGGTTTGCAAGATAACTGAAATGCATCACAGGTGATATAATTTGCTGCTCAGGGATTGCAGTATTCTAGTCTGCATCTCACCAAGGTAATACTTAAAATCTGGCCTGTTAGTGGGTCCTGAGGACTGGAGTTGAGAACCACTGGTCTGGAGGATATTAGTTATGAGGAAAGGTTGCGAGCACTGAACTTATTCTCTCTGGAGAAGAGACGCTTGAGAGGGGATATGAATTCAATTTACAAATACCATACTGGTTACCCCACAATAGGGATAAAACTGTTTTTGCGGAAGGGAGTTTAACAAGACACGTGGCCACTCATTAAAATTAGAAGAAAAGAGGTTTAACCATAAACTACGTAGGGTGTTCTTTACTGTAAGAGCGGCAAGGATGTGGAATTCTCTTCCACAGGCGGTGGTCTCAGCAGGGGGCATCGATGGTTTCAAGAAACTATTAGATAAGCACCTGAACGACCACAACATACAGGGATATACAAGGTAATATTGACATATAATCACACACATAGGTTGGACTTGATGGACTTGTGTCTTTTTTCAACCTCACCTACTATGTAACTTTGTAACTATGTACAGTCATGCTCGAAATTGTTGGCACCCCAGAAAATTTTCCAGAAAATCAAGTATTTCTCACAGAAAAGTATTGCAGTAACACATGTTTTGCTATACACATGTTTATTACCTTTGTGTGTATTGGAACAAATCAAAAAAAGGGAGGAAAAAAAGCAAATTGGACATAATGTCACACAAAACTTCAAAAATGGGCTGCTCAAAATTCTTGGCACCCTTTAAAAATTGTGAATAAATAAGATTGTTTCAAGCATGTGATGCTCCTTTAAACTCACCTGGGGCAAGTAACAGGTGTGGGCAATATAAAAAAAAAACACCTGAAAGCAGATAAAAAGGAGAGAAGTTTACTTAGTCTTTGCATTGTGTGTCTGTGTGTGCCACACTAAGCATGGACAACAGAAAGAGAAAAAGAGAACTGTCTGAGGACTTGAGAACCAAAATTGTGAAAAAATATCAACAATCTCAAGGTTACAAGTCCATCTCCAGAGATCTAGATTTGCCTTTGTCCACAGTGTGCAACATTATCAAGAAGTTTGCAACCCATGGCACTGTAGCTAATCTCTCGGGGCGTGGACGGAAGAGAACAATTGATGAAAGGTTGCAACGCAGGATAGTCCGGATGGTGGATAAGCAGCCCCAAACAAGTTCCAAAGAAGTTCAAGCTGTCCTGCAGGCTCAGGGAGCATCAGTGTCAGTGCGAACTATCCGTCAACATTTAAATGAAATGAAAGGCTATGGCAGGATACCCAGGAGGACCCCACTGCTGACACAGAGACAGAGACCAAAGAGCCTTCCACCCCACTGCGAGCCTGGGTGGCATCTGACTTCGCTTGTCTACAGCCTTGGTTGGATCGGGGACCCGATCGCTGGAGACACTGTGTGTGTGTGGAAGTTCCCGGACTGGGATCGCGTCCGGAGGGGTGAGCGAGCGTATGCTCAGACCATATGTTGTTGCTAATGTGCCTATAGACTGCCGTGGCCCACAAATTTATATCTGATACTCTCACTGGAGATCCTTATCAGAGCTGAACTTAGAGTTCATACAGTAAAGTGTTTATTTCATCACAACCTTCCCACTGGATTACAAATGGTATTCTGTTATGTGTACCACCTTTAAAGAATTGCCGGTGAAGAAACCATCATCCCCTATAGACTGAGTTGTAGATATCTGAGCCAGGCCTGGCCAGCTAGTTAGTTCATTTAGTTACTGCGCCACAGGGCGCCTCGTTAACGGTCGCCCACGCGGCGCACCTTTTACTGTTCATTTAATGCATAGTATGTTTATTGCTGCAGGGCTCTGCAACTTATTACCTGTAAACTATTACCACTGTTAACTTTTCTTTACCATAAGCTTAAAGTAAATTTGATACCCCTTCATTATTGCCTTGATGTCTGAGTTACAGTATAAGAATTATATTGTTGCCATAACTAACTGTGCCAGTAGGGGGTCGAGTACATTGCCGGGGGTTGGCGGAGCTGTTTTCAGGGCCCAAACTAAATCTGCGGCCTTCTTAGTTGAAGGTATCGTTACACGTGGGGGTTCTCGTCCGGGATCCTGATACAGCAATTAAACGCCAGAGGTGCCGTCATGGACCCGCAAGGAATAAGAGCGTGGTGCGAAGTGGCTAAGACAGACCCAAGCCAGTCAGTGGTCATCAACCTACCAGGGGAGAAATGGTCAATTGAAACGATAGAGGAGTTAATGAAGTCAGTGACCCCAGATCACACACCGTGGGTGATGGGAATAAAGTCAGACCCAGACATCTCATACCAGTATGCACTAGTGGAATACTTGGACGGGATGCCAGAGGCTTGTAAGCGCAACTGTGTACAGACGCCAGATAATAGATCCTATAGGTTGGCGCACGCAATTAAGAAGGAGCCATCACCAACGGGATCACCGCAGGCTGCGGCCTGTACCCCACCTGAAAGAGGAGACAGGGCGACGCCTCTGGTGGCGCCTGCACCTGTCACTGCTATATCATCAGAACTGATAAATGCAATAGGGGATCTGCTAACCAAGTGCCAGAAGACAAGCACGGTGCATGTAGAGACTAGCTACCGGAGACTAAAGACATTCTCAGGGAAGCTCCCTGTCCCTGCAGGGGAAGAAGATTTTGACACCTGGGTGGAGCAGGCATTACAAGCAGTAGAGGCATGGGAGGTGCCTGAAGCACAAAAGAGGCAACGAGTGATAGAAAGCCTTAAAGGCGCAGCAGCAGAAGCGGTGAAAAGTTTTCGGTTTGGGAATGCAGACTGCACGGCTCAAGACTGTCTAGCCATGCTACAGGAAGAGTTTGGTAAATTGGAAAAGGTGACAGAGATGGTCTACCAATTTGAACATACTTTCCAACAACCGAAGGAGAAACTTTCAGAGTATGTTAGAAGACTGAACAGGTTGCTGTGCAAGATTGTGTTAAACAAGGGAATGAAGCCCCAAGATACAGATGCGGCAAGAATGAAACAAGTTTTAAAGGGAGCATTACGCTTGGATCCAGTCTGGCTGCACCTGAAGACCTCGGGAGGAGGAACGTTACTGACTTATGCTGACTTGATAAAAATCATCAGAGATGAGGAGGCGCTACAACAGGACCAGCAAATGATTAAGGCAAATGTTGTACCCGCACAGGTGCTAGTCAATCCAGTGATGACCCCTGAAAGAGACTCAGAGGTAGACACTCTAAAAGCTCAAATGTCCAAGGTGTTAGAGATGTTGACCTCTCTGATGGCAAAAGACACAGAGGGTCCCAAGAGAGAAGTACCAAGGAAGGAATTATTCCCAATTGCTTCAGCACCCGCATCTTTACAAGAATAGGGAGATATAGTCTGCTTTAACTCTGGAGGAATTAGCCATATTGCAGCTACATGTTCCAGTCCCAAGAAGAAGAAACCAGACAACCGCAAGCCGGCGGGAAACTCCAGAGGGCCCCGGTGAAGGAGTCAACCGGGTGCCCATCACTTTCAGTGAGCTCCAAGCTGAATGCGAAGCAGAAGAAAAGAGGAGATAAAACACCTCAGAGGAAACGCAACATTCCTCAACAGAGATACACCCCAGAAAAAGGGGGCAAGGCCCCTCAGAAGGGACACAGCACTCCCCAGAGGGGGTGCACACCTAAGAAGAATAATAGTATCCCTCAGCGGGTCCGTACACCCATTGAAAGGAGGGAAATCAATGCATACCAGGCTCAAGAAAGATTAAATTTTAAAGGGAATTGGACGAGAGAGAGTCCGAAAGGAAAGGGTCAGAAGAAGGCGACCCCTGCCAGGCCATATCCGGAGAAGCTGGTAGGCTCATCTCCTATAGTGCCCATTCAAGTGGAGGGAGTCTACACCAGAGCCATCTTGGATACTGGGGCACAAGTGACCCTGTTATACCGAGATTTCTACGATAAGCACTTGAGTCACCTGCCCATCCAGAAGATAGAGGGACTAGAGATATGTGGGATTGGAACCCAGAATTTCCCCTACGATGGCTATCTGCCCGTCAATTTGATCTTTGACCCATCTGTGGCTGGAAAAGCCAAAGTGTTCGACGCCCTGGCGGTTGTGTGCCCTCGGCCGCCAGGAGCCAACAAGAGTTCCCTTATAATAGGGACGAACACGGACCTGGTCCGAAGACTTCTGACCCCTCTAGTGAAAGAGAAGGGGTCAGTGGCCACCAAGATCCACCCCATGCTGAAGACGGCTTACCAACGGCTGGTCCTAGAGCAGAAGATTCCTGGAGAGGGGATAGGGAAGGTGTGGAGACTTGGAAGAGAAGGGGTAGTGTTGCAGCCCGGCAAAGTAACCTGTCTCAGAGCCACTGTGAAGCTTACTTGGGAGCAGCCTGGACCCTTTGTCATGTTGAAATCCGACCCAAGGGAAGAGTCCCCCGGTCTGGAAGTGATACCAGAAGTGATTCCACTGAAGGCCCTGAAGAAGGCCCATTGTAGAGTTCCAGTGAGTGTTAGGAACAATACAGATGGCCCCATGGAAATCCCAGCCAGGATGCTGCTGGGCCAGGTGAGCCCTGCTGCCCCTGTTACCTTGTCAGAAGTAAAGGGGACGGGTGAAGGAGGAGATGCTTGGGAGAAGCTATCCATGGAAAACCCGAATCTGCCCAGGGCTTGGAAAGAGAGAGCCAAGGCCCAGTTGACCAGATGGGAGAAGATCTTCTCCAAAGATGAGTTCGATGTGGGGTGTGCAAGGAGTGCCACCCATCGGATCCGCCTCCAAGAAGATAAGCCCTTCAGATAGAGAGTCAGGCGGGTCCCACTAGCAGACCTGGAGGATCTAAGGGAACAACTTGCAGAACTCAAGAGGACTGGTGTGATCCGGGAGTCCAGAAGCCCCTATTCCTCCCCGATAGTGGTGGTCAGGAAGAAGAATGGGTCGTTGAGGCTCTGTATCGACTACAGGACTCTTAACAGGAGAACCATCCCCGACCAGTACACCACTCCGAGGATAGAGGACGCTTTACAGAGTTTGTCTGGAGCCAAGTGGTTCAGCGTTATGGATCTCAAGAGTGGATACTATCAGATCCCTATGCATCCAGAAGACAAGGAGAAGACAGCCTTCATAACCCCAGTTGGGTTCTTTAAGTTTGATCGAATGCCTCAGGGACTGTCTGGAGCTCCTGCTACCTTCCAACGTCTCATGGAGAAGACTGTAGGAGACATGAACCTTATTGAAGTCCTTGTATACCTGGACGATGTCATTGTCTTTGGAAGAACCTTGGAAGAACACGAGGAGAGGCTGGAAAAAGTATTGAGGAGACTCAGTGAGGAGGGACTCAAGCTTTCGCCTGAGAAGTGTCGGTTCTACCAGTCTTCTGTGAACTATCTGGGGCACATAGTGTCTGAAGAAGGGGTGGCCACAGACCCTGAGAAATTGGAGGCAGTTACCTCCTGGTCACGACCCAACACAGTAACAGAACTCAGATCCTTCTTAGGGTTCTGCTCTTATTACAGGAGGTTTGTGGAAGGATTCGCCCGAATTGCTAGACCAATGAATGAACTGCTCAAGACTGAGGGAGAAGAGGACGACTCAGGGCCCAGGAAGCCGGGAGAGTCAGTCAAAGATCAGTGGAACCAGAAATGTGAAGAGGCCTTCCAGGCATTGAAGAAGAGCCTAACCACTGCTCCAGTCTTGGCCTATGCAGACCCAACCAAACCCTATGAACTACACGTAGATGCTAGTCATGACGGTCTGGGAGGAGTACTTTATCAAGAACACGAAGGGCAACTACGGCCTGTTGCCTACGTGAGCAGGAGCCTGACCCCCTCTGAGAAAAACTACCCCACTCACAAGCTGGAGTTCCTGGCCCTTAAGTGGGCGGTAGTAGACAAGCTCAAAGACTACCTGTATGGGGCGGAGTTCACTGTGAAGACCGACAACAACCCCCTGACCTACCTATTCACTACAGCAAAGCTGGACGCTACTGGACACAGGTGGCTGGCCGCATTGTCTGGATTCAATTTCAGCCTAAAGTACAGGCCAGGGATTGGGAATCGAGATGCAGACGCTTTGTCCAGAAGATCTCATGGTCCCACCCATGACATGGAAGACTGGACTCAAGTGGCACCAGACGGGGTGCGGGCCCTATGTCAGAGGGCTGAATTGCAAGCCAGAGGGGGCTCAAGGGCGGAAGAGATAGGAGTTACCATGGTAGGAGTCCCCAAACAATACTGTGGAGTAACTCAACTGGAGGAAGACCATCTGCCAAAGCTGTCCAAGAAGGAGCTAAGATGTGACTAATTAGAAGACCCCATGGGGAAAATAGTTCTGGAAGCCCTGGAGAATCAGGATCCGAACAGACTTCTGAGTCACTCCTTAAAGGAAGCTCGCCTGTTGAGGAAAGAGTGGGACAGGTTACAAGTGCATCAGGGAGTGGTCTACCGAAGGGGCCCCTCTGATGACCTGGAAGATAAATGGCAATTGTTTCTTCCGGAAAAATACAGAGAGACTGTTCTGATTGCCCTACATGACAATCATGGCCACTTAGGGGCGGAAAGGACCTTTCAACTTGTCAGAAGTTGGTTCTATTGGCCTTGCATGAGGGCAGAAGTGGAAGAGTACTGCCATTCGTGTGCACGCTGCATCCAGAGGAAGACTTTACCCCGTCAAGCTGCCCCAATGGGCCATCTACAAAGTCAAGGCCCAATGGATCTGGTATGCATTGATTTCCTCTGCCTCGAACCCGATCTGAGTGGACTAGGAAATGTTCTGGTGATAACCGATCATTTCACCCGGTATGCCCAAGCTTTCCCAACCAAAGACCAGAAGGCTTCCACAGTAGCCAAGATACTTATGGAGAAGTATTTTGTCCATTATGGGCTGCCCCAGCGACTTCATTCAGATCAAGGAAGGGACTTTGAGAGTCGACTGATCCGGAAACTCCTGGATTCGTTGGGAATCAAGAAGACTCGAACTACACCTTACCACCCACAGGGGGATGCTCAGCCGGAGAGGTTTAACCGCGCCTTGCTCAACATGTTGGGGACTCTGAAAAGTGAGAAGAAACAACATTGGAGCAAACACATAGCAGCTATAGTACATGCTTACAACTGCACCACCAGTGATGCTACAGGCTACTCCCCATATCGACTCATGTTTGGGAGAGAGGCGAGACTACCTGTAGACTTGGCCTTTGGCACCTCTTTAGACCATTCCTCAGCCACATCCCACAAAGGATATGTGGACAGGCTCAGACACAGCCTGAAAGTAGCCTATGAACAAGCTCAAGTGGCCTCAGATCAAAGGGGAGCCCAAAAGAAAAGAAACTTCGACTTGAAGGTCCGGATACAAGACATGCAGCCCGGGGACTGAGTACTGCTATGCAATCTGGGGGTCCCTGGAAAACACAAACTTGCAGACAGATGGAGATCTGAACCCTATGTCATCTGTAGGAAGTTGCCGGGCCTACCTGTCTACAAGTTGAAGCCGGAAGGAAAGGTAGGCCCATTGAAGACGTGGCATCGAAACCACCTGCTCCCACTTGCTGAAGCAGTCAGGATACCTCCAGTGAGAGACTCCCCTGAACCAGTCTCCATTCTGGATACCCCCAGGCCAAACACTCGGTCCCAGACCTCTCGGACTGAAGATATAGAAGCTTCTGAACTCAGTGGAGATGAAGAAAGAGAGCTTGACTGGCTGTGGCCTTCCCCAACTCAAGGGACTTCTGCTATAGATCTTCCAACTACTGAAGACATTACAGATACACAACTGAATGCAGAAGCCGTTGAATTCATCCCATATAGTCCTTCATTTGATTACTGGGAAGATGCCCGTGATGTTTACCCTGAACAGGACCCTAGAGACTCTATGTATCCCTCGGAAAAATTAAAACGTCACTGTTGTACTGTAAATTGATTAGGTTTTTTTTTTTTTTTTTTGTATGGACAGGAATTTTAATATGTTTTTGTTTATATATCAATGTGTAAGACTAAATGCACAAATCACATGTATGGATTGAGCAAATGAAAAATAAAAGGATTTAAAAAAAAAAAAGTATCCCTCGGCTCCTGAAGCAGATGTTACAGAGCCTGCCCTGTTGCCTGAGCCTGTTACAGAAGAAGAGCATGTGGCGCCAGAGCCAGAAACCCCAAGGGAACAAAGGGCCTGCAGAGTCATAAGGCCTCCCAGAAAGTTGACCTACCCACAAATGGGGAAGAGCTCAGAAGATTCTGTGATCACTGCTAGAAGGAGTGTAGAGAATCCGGACCCCTCCACTGTACATTTGGTAGAGGGCAACCCCCACTCACTCTCTGGCACAGTTAGGCAGGTCACTCAGGATAGTATGACCTGTGGCAAAGAGAATCCAACCCCTCGGTTTTGGTGGGAATTCCCTATGCCAACCTCTTATGCAATGTTGTCTGGGGTTGTATGCAGTGTATGCTAAGGTTTCTTTGGGGACCAAAGAATTTAAGTGGGGGGAGTGTGTAGCGGGGTCCCCTTTAAGACTCTCGGGACTACCTTGCCCAGAATCCTTTTTGGCATGTTTCCACCCCAGAGACTCATGGGAGGGGTTATAAAAGGAGGAGGCGAGGCTGAGCTCGGCCTCTTTGGGACACGAGACTTCAGTGACTGATCCTCCTGTGCGGATGTGCCGGAGTGCAAGGCCTGAAGCCTGAGGCCTTGCACAGCACCAAAGAGCCTTCCACCCCACTGCGAGCCTGGGTGGCATCTGACTTCGCTTGTCTACAGCCTTGGTTGGATCGGGGACCCGATCGCTGGAGACACTGTGTGTGTGAGGACACAGTCGGTGGAAGTTCCCGGACTGGGATCGCGTCCGGAGGGGTGAGCGAGCGTATGCTCAGACCATATACTGTTGTTGCTAATGTGCCTATAGACTGCCGTGGCCCACAAGTTTATATCTGATACTCTCACTGGAGATCCTTATTAGAGCTGAACTTAGAGTTCATACAGTAAAGTGTTTATTTCATCACAACCTTCCCACTGGATTACAAATGGTATTCTGTTATGTGCACCACCTTTAAAGAATTGCCGGTGAAGAAACCATCATCCCCTATAGACTGAGTTGTAGATATCTGAGCCAGGCCTGGCCAGCTAGTTAGTTCATTTAGTTACTGCGCCACACGGCGCCTCGTTAACGGTCGCCCACGCGGCGCACCTTTTACTGTTCATTTAATGCATAGTATGTTTATTGCTGCAGGGCTCTGCAACTTATTACCTGTAAACTGTTACCACTGTTAACTTTTCTTTACCATAAGCTTAAAGTAAATTTGATACCCCTTTCATTATTGCCTTGATGTCTGAGTTTACTCGTACAGTATAAGAATTATATTGTTGCCATAACTAACTGTGCCAGTAGGGGGTCAAGTACATTGCCGGGGGTTGGCGGAGCTGTTTTCAGGGCCCAAACTAAATCTGCGGCCTTCTTAGTTGAAGGTATCGCTACATGTCTACAGTTGGTTTTTGCCTAGGCCCATTGCGCCTCAGCAGTCAAGCAACATGTAGTCCCTGTGCTGCTACACGTCTGTGACATCAGATCAGTAAAGGTTGCTACTCTGGGGTGATCAGCATGAGCTGTAGGGTGAGGATGGAATAGTCAAGTGATCACAACAGGGCAGTTTAGAAGTCCTCAAAATTTTTATGAAAATTTGCTCATTGACCTTGGGGTGGAAAGGGGGATTCAGGAGAGACTGCAGGTGTCTTGTCGACCTAGTTCCCCTATCGATATGGTTCCGAGCTCGACTGCGCATGCGCACTCGGAACACAAGGAAGTCTATGAACATCTACAGCTGTTCGTCAGCTGTAGACGCGCTCGTTCCCGAGGATACACGCCGCTCTCTAGGGCGGCATTAAATAAGTTGATGGCCGGGTGACACGCCGCTCTGTATTTTTTAAAAGGTTTATGAGCGGCCGCAAGGGGCGGGGGCGGACACTGTGACACGCCGCTCTATAGGGCGAGTGTTGTTCATATAATTAACGTCTAACATTGCAGGGAGCGCACACTCACTCATCCGCCCCTTGCTGTACAGAGCGGCGTGTCACCCGGCCATCAACTTGTTTAATGCTGCCCTATAGAGCGGCGTGTCTCAGTCTCCGCCCCGCCGCTTTCTTGTCGAGCTGGTTCCCCTGTGGAAAAAAGAAATCAAAAAAGCGCAACCCAATGTGAATGATAACAGTGAATCTCTGAAACAATGTGAAATTCCAACCGATATCCCAACCGATATCTCAAAGCTGGAATATAAGTGAAACAAACATATATATAAATGGAAAAAGATAAATTGATCAAAATAAAAATAAAACTTATGACATAAAACTCTCAATTGATAAAAGTCCATATGATGTAATATCTATGGGAGACTAGTCCAAAGATGACATATATAGGATTGTTGCCGTGAAGGAATTCCTATGCGGCGGAAGACGTAATACTCAGACAGGTTGATAGTATAAGCTTCACATCCAATAGTAAGTTAATGGCTTGCTTACCAGATATAAGATGATATTGGGCTCAGGACTAGGCCGACCTGCCTTCACTCGATCTGTTCTCTGTGTTCACCACACATGGATCGATTGGAAAATCCGGAGGCGGTCACTTTGGCGCTGAATCCCACAGACTGCGGGTACTTCAAAAATCTTTCGCTTGCCGTAAGGTGAGTATTGTGTTTTATATAACTCACGTTTTCCACATACAGCAAGTGGCGATCAGCATCCAGAAGTCAGCAGTCAATTACCAAAGAGAAGGAAGAAGAAAAGATCTCATGGTGCAGTATTTCTTCATAAAAAACGTATTTATTGCACAGGCTTCATAAAACACTGACATCCATGGAACAGAGACAAATTTTCAAAAACAGCCACGGTTAGCACCAGCTGGCTGGAACGTGATGGTGTCAGAGACTTGTGGCTCCACCCTACATGTTTCCCCGTACAAGGATTCTACTGGGAACGGAGGCTGAAGTTCCGACGCCCATCACCACATTTAAATACCTCTTGATGTGGGAGTGACACAGGAAGTGAATTAATAACTAAATCAACCCGTGTCACTCACACTGCTGAACCAAAAACAGTTAGCTAACAAAATAAAACACAGTTGGCTAATAAAATAACCAACAGCAATTGAATGGTGCTGATTATTCAGCAGGCACTGAGATCTGGTGAGAGTATGAGCAAAACACATGGCAAATAATATTTAAGATACATTGATTTTCACAACAAAATTATGTATGCTCTATCGCAGTGAGTGCATCATACCACCATTATGATTCATATAATATACGAATCATAAAATAGGGTCTCGGCACATTATCAAAAGTTAATAAAATTGCCTGTAAACATATAAATTTATCCCATCACAAATAAAAATTGTATAAAATGTTTAATATAACCAAATTAAGGTTATGTAAAAAGACCAAGGAAAAAAGTGTGGCGTAAATATTCCCTAGAGAAAAATGACCCCAGAATAAAGAAAGGATCTGGTGCCCTTATCTAAAGGAAACAACGTCACATCTTCTGCTGATACATATATCAAAAAATGTGTCAGCTTGGTAAAGGAAGGAAATGTACTATAGAATTCTACCAATTAATCGTATCTAGATTTATATAAATGCTGCTGACAATCCAACCCACTGTCCATCTGCTAACGGATCTATGGTGTTGGTAATCTCATAAGTATGAATAAATTCTTACAAGGCAGCATTGATAATCTCAAACCAAACCTAAAATGTATATGTAAAAGAACTAATAAATGGGAGAAAAAAAACAAGTAATCATCGGTTGTCAATGTAACAATTTATGTCCCATTCAATGTTGAGCCCCCAAGGGCTATAACACTGCATGTCATAGATTAATCTCGTTTCTCTCCGGGAAATTTGCCTTTTCAAATTGCTACCCCGCCAATGGGGAATATATTTTTCTATAGCAATGACTTCCAAAAGAGATGGATCCCTTTGGTGAAATAGGCGGAAGTGTTTGGACACGCTGTGTCCTACAAAGCCTCTTCTAATGTTAGACAAATGTTCACCAATTCTGACATTAAGTGGTCTTGTAGTCCTTCCTATATATTGCAGATGACATGGACATCTCAACAGGTAAATAACCCCTACTGTACTGCAGGTGATGAACTCTTTTATCTTATATTCCTTAGATGTAACATGAGATGTGAAGGAAACTTTACACCTTTTGCAAGGGAAAAAACCTTTCAAATTTGGTAACATACTCATCTTTTCCGGAGGGTTAACCATACTAGGAGCCAGAGTATCCTTCAAAGTTTGATTCTTTCTATAAATGATATTTGGTTTATCCGGCAATTTTGGTCCCAAGATCCTGTCATTTTTCAGAACATCCCAGTGTTTTTTAAAAATCTTATTGACCCACCAGTATTGAGAAGAAAATGTAGTGAAAAAGGACCATTCAAATTTGTTATTTGCAGGAATATTTTTAACTTTAGGAGCTAGTAGACTACTTCTATCTCGAAGGGAGACATCCGTTAGTTCTTTATTTAGGACTGCGGGAACATATCCCTTTTCTTTAAATCGGTCACTGAGGATGGTCGCCTGTGTATGATAATCCTCTAATGATGAGCAGTTCCTGCGCATCCTTAGAAACTGTCCTTTGGGAACTGCCTTCAACCAATTGGGGTGATGGCAACTCCCGATCGGGATATACCCATTACGATCACTTGGCTTAAAATAACTCTTAGTGGAAAGTTGGTCATTCTCCTTAAAAATGACCAAGTCCAAAAAGTTAACCAACAAACTACTATGTTCATAGGTGAACTTGATGCCCCAATGATTAGTATTTAATCGGGACATAAATAAATGTAGCGACTCTGCATTCTCTCTCCAAAGGAAGAAGGCGTCATCTATATAGCGCCTCCAAAAAATCAGTCTGGAGTCTTTCCCCGTTAGTAGGTTGTCATTCTCCCACAATGACATGAAGAGGTTAGCGACGCTGGGGGCGAATTTAGCCCCCATCGCCACTCCCGTTCGTTGTAGATAGTACTGTCCGTTATAATAAAAGTAGTTATGTTCCATAGCAAAACGTAAAAGTCCCAATATGAAATCCCGGATGGGTTTCCTCAGTGAACGGTCTTTAGTTAGGAAATATTCAGCAGCATGATATCCCAACTCATGCGGGATGATGGTGTAGAGTGAGGAGACGTCCGCTGTGACTAGCAGGACGTCTTGCCCCACTTTAAACTGGGAGATTTCATTAATAATTTGAGTGGAATCCTTCAAAAAGGCAGGTGTCTTAGATACCAACGGTTGGAGATAAAAATCTATGAATTTCCCAATCCGAGATGTGAGGGAGTCGATTCCACTCACTATGGGACGACCTGGTGGGCGGATGGGGTCCTTGTGGACTTTAGGAACGTAATATATTATAGGCATCTTAGGGACCAATGGGATTAGATATTCCTGCTCCTTAAGATCTATGATGCCCTTCCTATATCCCTCTTGTACTATACTCTTGAGCAATTTTTTATATGCATTGGTGGGATCTTTTTTAAGAAGGATATAGGTCTCTCTATCCGATAAGAGATGATCCATTTGTTCAAGATAGTCCTGCTTCTTTAGCAGGACAATCCCCTCCCTTTATCCGCTGGTCTGATAATTACGTTTTTATTTGAACACAAGGACTCTATACCCTGCTGAATATTTTCCTGAGTAGCTTTACGAAAACGGGCATTTCACAAGTCCTTCAGGACTAAATCTTTAAACACAGTAACACTGGGGGCGGGTTTACTGGGAGGATTGAACAATGAAGCATTCCTAAGACCTGTACCCTTTGTCTGAACATTCCCTGTATTAACAGCTTGGTGATCATTCGAAATAGATAGAAAATGTCTCTTAATATTTAATCGTCTAATATATTTCAGAACGTCCAAAAACGTATGAAATTTATTTAGAGATTTATTAGGGGCAAATTTGAGACCCTGATTTAGAGTGATTTTCTCTGAGTCTGTTAGTTGTTCACCACTCAGATTAAAGATGCCGGCACAGTTTAGATTTTCCTTTTCTTTGGAGTGGTACCGCCTCCCTCCCCGGCATCCTCTCTTAACCTTCATTTTTTGCTTTGGCCTTTCCCAAAAAAATTATTGCTAATCTTAGTTCTTAATGGGGCTGCTCCTGGGGGAACCCCCGTCGGGCGGGCCAATATCTCATTATCTCTGGGTGGTCCCAGGGAGTCAGGTTGATATCCTACATAATCATCTACATCCTCATAATAATCCTGTAGGGAACCATACCTATTATCTACAGGGACTTCATATCTTCATGAGGCCCCTGGAGATGAGAATGATTCATCTCTATAGTATTGTTCTTGGGGTCTTCTTTGGGAAGGATCTTCATATCTTCCATTATATTCCATGTTAGGCTGTCTTCCCTGAGGGTAGGAACATGTATTATGGTGGTTTCTTGGAGTTGTGGGGGGTCTATTCCCTCTAAAAGTACCTGGATATGAATTATCCCCCCGATTCCTACTCTGATTAGGCTGAAAATATTGATTGCCATGGGGATATTGTTGAGGATTCCGCCATCCATTATTTGGTTGGGTCTGATGGTAGTCTACCCTCTTTTTTGGTTGTTGTGGTCCCCGATTGTTCCCTCCACCTGGTGGCCCCAAATCCCTTCGTTTTGGGGAAGAAATAACAGCACCAAGTCTGGAAATCTCAGCACCATAATCAGCACCATTCGATTGCTGTTGGTTATTTTATTAGCCAACTGTGTTTTATTTTGTTAGCTAACTGTTTTTGGTTCAGCAGTGTGAGTGACACGGGTTTATTTAGTTATTAATTCACTTCCTGTGTCACTCCCACATCAAGAGGTATTTAAATGTGGTGATGGGCGTCGGAACTTCAGCCTCCGTTCCCTGTAGAATCCTTGTACGGGGAAACATGTAGGGTGGAGCCACAAGTCTCTGAAACCATCACGTTCCAGCCAGCTGGTGCTAACCGTGGCTGTTTTTGAAAATTTGTCTCTGTTCCATGGATGTCAGTGTTTTATGAAGCCTGTGCAATAAATAAGTTTTTTATGAAGAAATACTGCACCATGAGGATCTTTTCTTCTTCCTTCTCTTTGGTAATTGACTGCTGACTTCTGGATGCTGATCTCCACTTGCTGTATGTGGAAAACGTGAGTTATATAAAACACAATACTCACCTTACGGCAAGCGAAAGATTTTTGAAGTGCCCGCAGTCTGTGGGATTCAGCGCCAAAGTGACCGCCTCCGAATTTTCCAATCGATCCATGTGTGGTGAACACCGAGAACAGATCGAGTGAAGGCAGGTCGGCCTAGTCCTGAGCCCAATATCATCTTATATCTGGTAAGCAAGCCATTAACTTACTATTGGATGTGAAGCTTATACTATCAACCTGTCTGAGTATTACGTCTTCCGCCGCATAGGAATTCCTTCACGGCAACAATCCTATATATGTCATCTTTGGACTAGTCTCCCATAGATATTACATCATATGGACTTTTATCAATTGAGAGTTTTATGTCATAAGTTTTATTTTTATTTTGATCAATTTATCTTTTTCCATTTATATATGTTTGTTTCACTTATATTCCAGCTTTGAGATATCGGTTGGGATATCGGTTGGAATTTCACATTGTTTCAGAGATTCACTGTTATCATTCACATTGGGTTGCGCTTTTTTGATTTCTTTTTTCCATATGTTTTGAGTTCTTTTTCAGACTAATTGAATAGCAGCACCCGCCCATCAGGCGAAGGTCATACCATTCACCCTTCTCTCACACATTTAGAGCATCACACTTAGTTTGTGTTTCAAACACACTTAAGTTTTAACTCTTTATTTAATTTTGTCACTGTTTAAGGCAGCGCTGGATTTTTTCCATTTACTGTTTGAGCTGGTTCCCCTAGCATCGGGAGCGAGCGTGTCTACAGCTGCCGAACAGCTGTTCACGCTCGGAGAATTCCGTCGCCTCGGATTGCTCCTGCGCAGTCGAGCTCGGAACCATATCGATAGGCGGAACCAGCTCGGCAGAACACAGGCATGTATCTATATTGGTAGTTGTATTCTGCTTTAAATATTCTTCATTACTTTAGTAACCACTTTGACAACCAAAACCAAACCCCAAAAAATATGTTAAAGAAAAAATAAACTCATAAACACAATCAGCTTTTAATATAAATGGTTGGTTTAAAACGTTTCTATCCCGTTATAGCTTTTAACTGTGTCTAGTTATTAAACATAGTCCTGCTTTTACAGTGTTGGATAATTAGCGTGGGTGTATTTGTTGCTTGGATTCAAACAAACTGTAGAAAAGCAAATGTGTAGGCGAAATACTGACCCTTGAGAAAGATCCTCTGTGTTTCACAACTGTAACATTGATTGTAGCAACTCAGTGGCACATAATATTCTACAAATTAAGGCAATACTTAGACAACAGGAGTAATTACATTCAAGGATCACCTGCCTAGTATTAATTGCCTAGCTCAAAAGTAAATCAGGAGGGGAACCTCTGAGATTGCACTATACATAAAACACATCAGACACACACCACAGTTTACATTTTTTCATTCACTAGTTAAAACTAGGCACAGACAGCCAATTAATATAAAAAACATCTTAAAGAATAAGTGCACTTCCCCTTCCATAGATGCATACTTATCAAGATCCGACGCCCATGACCTCCTGTGTATGTTGACATCAAGGACCACACGATCCCTCACTCCTGGCTACTCCTGCTGTCACGTACCTTACAGCGGAGCCGAGGAAATGGGGGCGGCCTCTCGCA
The DNA here is from genome assembly GCA_029206835.1 of Rana muscosa. Classification (NCBI taxonomy): domain Eukaryota; kingdom Metazoa; phylum Chordata; class Amphibia; order Anura; family Ranidae; genus Rana; species Rana muscosa. The sequence goes on from CM055127.1 coordinate 44,319,541, forward strand.
CGATCCCGGTCCCCGTACCCCCTGGAGGTGAGAACAGGGAATGCAGGGGCATCAGAAGGTGCAGGTGCCTGTTGATTCAGATAGGGTTACTGGGAGGCACTGGAACCCTCTTCAAGCACAGGTGCTTCAGAAACCAGGCGTCAGATCCGTTCAGGGAAGATCCAGAAGAGTAAACAGGTGAGGGCAGAGGTTCAGCAGCGGGCTAGCGGAGAGGTACCAAATCGAGAGGCAAGGTCGTGGTCAAAGTCCAGGCCGTGGTCAGTAAAACAGGCAGAGGCAGAAGGGTAGTCAAAACAAGCCAGGTATCTTCAGGAGCAGATCAATCCAATAATAAGGTTTTCAGACAGGGCTACAGGTACTAGCTGAAAAGACAATCCAGCACTGACACTCCGGTGATCCATGTTTAAATAGGGCGCCGTGCACCGGGATTGGAAGAGGCGCGCGCATTGCACGCACCCAGTCTGAGTCCTATACGGCCCATTCTAAGTGTCCGCGCATGCGCATTAGCACCTGCAGAACGGGGATTCCTTGCTGACATGAGTGTCAGCAGCGCTGGGTCTCTGACATTGCCCCCTCCCTAAGGGAAGCCTCTGGATGCCCACTCGAGCTGGTTGAGAGCGATGAAATGCCCGTATCAGCCGCTGAGCATGGAGATTGGTCTCAGGTTCCCAGGAATGTTCTTCTGGGCCGAAAACCCTTCCACTTAATTAGATATTGGTTGAGTCCTCGTCGTTTCCTGTGACCCAGAATGGCTTCCACCTCAAATTCTTCTTCTCCATCTATCATTATGGCCTCAGGGGGCCCAGTTTCACAATCCGGAAATGGGTTTGACACGTCAGGTTTTAATAGTGAAATGTGGAATACAGGATGTATTTTGAAAAATTCAGGAAGATTGAGCTCGTATGCCACCATGTTGAGTTTCCTTTTAATTGGGAAGGATCCCAAGTACCTATAGGTCCCAACTTTTTAGAGGGACAAGCAAGTTTCAGATTTGCAGTGGACAGCCAGACAAGGTCACCAACCTTTAGATCCAATTCCCCTCTTCTCCTCCTGTTGAAGAATCTTTTGTTGCTCTCCTGAGCCTTGGAAATAGCTTCCTTTAAGATTTGGTTATTGGAAGAAAGGAATTTTAACCTATCCTGGACTGCTGGTAACGGAGAATCCGGGATTAGTGCTGGTAGAAAGGTAGGATGGAATCCATAGTTGGAGAAGAAAGGTGTTTAATTTGTGGCAGTGTGACTGGAGTTGTTGAATGCTAATTCTGCTAGGGGGAGCAATGATGCCCAATCCTCCTTGGCGAAAGATGAGAAGCACCGTAGGTACTGTTCCAGTGTCTGGTTCGTACGTTCTGTCTGCCTGTTAGTCTGAGGGTGGTAGGCTGAGGAAAAATTAAGTTTATTGCCCAGGGTTCCACATAGCGTTTTCCAAAACTTAGATGTGAATTGTACTCCACGGTCAGAGATTATGTTGTCCGGAATCCTGTGCAGTCTGACAATTTCCTGTAGCAGGGTGTTCAATTAAAGGGAGGTGTCTGAGTGGTAATTAGGCTCAGACACATTAAATTGATAGGATTCATGGACCATTTTTGTTCTCAGGGGTTAATGCTGGTGTTGTGTTCCCTGTGGCCGGTGGGTGGCGCTGCCATTCTGGGCCAGGGTTGAACCACGAGCGCAGTGCTGTGCCTTTTGTGTCTCCTCTCGGCAGCCGTACGGTAGGGCGGGGAACCTGATGTGCATGCTGGGAGAGGATATAAAAGGGGCAGACATCTTCTGAGAGGGGTCTTTGTCCGTTCACTCCCAGGCACCTTCAGCCTGGGTGTGTGGGAGTGTGGTTCCATCTCAGGCACCTTTGGCCTGGGGTGAGGTACTATCTCACCGCACCAGTTCGCCTGGGCATGGAGGCCCAGGAGTTGTGGTGACGGCCTGGAGCCCAGCAGCCTTCGGCTGGGGTCCGCAAGGGATCGAGGAGTCCAGGGTGCCGCCTTGCGTAGGGAACCGCACCCTAAGAGAAGGGAGGATCCTGTTCCGAGGGACCGGTGCTGTGGACACAGTGAAGGAAGGGGTCTGTTGACTCTCTGGGGGTATGTCTTCTCCCTAAAAGGGGCTATGTCCTAGGAAGGAAATCTATATTCACCAGGTCAGTGGCAGTGACCATATTCACCAGGTCAGTGGCAGTGACCCTATTCACCCGGTCAGTGGCAGTGACCCTGTTCGTCAGGTCAGTGGCAGTGGCCTTATTCACCAGGTCTGTGGCAGAGACCAACCCCATGGTCTGTGGCAGAGACCATGCGCCAAAACTGTTTGAAAATCTAAAAGTCCTAAAGTTTGAGTTACGTTTGTGCCTGGACCTCCTCCACACCTTAAAGCTGTTCTGTGTCTTTATTCCAACCTTTCGTTCACCCAAGAGAAAAATGTGTTGTGCAAGTGGAAAAAAAAGATTGAGTTGGACTTTCAGCTGGTGTGGACATTTACGTTCCTGGGGAAGTCAAGGACTTGCATCTACACACTGTAGAGGTGAGAATCATTCTCAGGAGGACTTTATGCACCGGCTGCAGACAAGGCCCAAAAACAACACCCCCCCTAACCTCTTAACACAGGAGGGTATGGGCTTGTGGTGCGGTGTGCCCCTTTCTCCTGAGAGGAGCCAAAGCAGACAAGGAGAAGGGGGTGGGTGCGCTACATTCCTTTATGAATACCTTGGCCATTTTGGGTGCAGATGGGGTTCCCTTCATGGGAATGAAATGCGCCATTTTAGAAAATCAGTCGACCACCACAAAAATTTACGAAAACCCTTCGGAAGGGGGGAGATCAACAATGAAATCCATCTCAATTCTTTATCAAGGTCTTTCAGGGATGGGCAGAGGTCCTAATAATCCCCAGGTCTTGTTCTTTGGGCTTTTATTCCTGAGACAGGTTGGGCAGGAATTTACGTAGGCCCTGCAATCTTTTGCTAGCCCCGGCCACCAGAAATGTCGTTGAACTAGGCTTAATGTTCTTGGATCCTGGCCGGAACGTAATGTGGAAATTAGAACGAGAAAAAAAAAGAGTCCATCTCGATTGCCTAGGCTTGCCTAGGCCTAAGGCGTTTGGCGGTTCTGAGGTATTCCAGATTTTTGTGATCTGTGAAGATCAATACAGGATGTGCTGCTCCCTCCAAGAGGTACCGCCATTCCTCCAGGGCTGTCTTTATTGCCAGCAATTCTCGGTCCCCCCACGTCATAATTTCTTTCCAAAAGTCCTAGTTTCCGGGAGAAAAAGGCCACAGGGTGCATTAATGATTTGGCTCCCAGACGTTGGGACAGGATTCCCCCTACCGCAGTCTCAGAGGCGTCCACCTCCAGGATATATGGCAAGGTAGGATCAGGATGCCTTAGTACTGGAGCAGATGTGAATAACTCTTTGAGCTTGTCAAAGGCGATTTGTGCTGCTTCAGTCCATTGGAAATGGATCTGTTTTTTTGGTGAGATGTGTGATGGGCGGTATAATGCCAGAAAAGTTCTTTATGAATTTCCTATAAAAATTGGAAAATCCAACAAAACGTTGCACCCCTTTTTTGTCGGTGGGTGGTGGCCAGGACATGATAGCTGCAACCTTCCGAGGGTCCATGGCCACACCCCCAGTTGATATGACTAG